>VWZI01008677.1:2605770-2673907 GCA_013396835.1 Psilopogon haemacephalus | reverse complement strand
GGGGCGGGCGGCAGCACCTGGATGCGCCGCCTGAGGCAGAAGGGAAGCCGAGGGAGGGTCTCGGGGAGCGGCACGGCAGCGTGTAAAACAAAACAAAGGAGTAAAAAGAGCGATCCCATCGTCGTCAGTCGGGGAAGAGCTCCTGGGCAAGAGCCCGCGGTCCCCTCGGCCCACACAGAAACCTCCGCTCCCTACCTTGGGTGCGTCGAGTTGCCCTCATGAGCGCCGGCAGGCCCGGCTGGGAGCAGCTTTTCTCGGCGGAGCGGACACCTTAGGCGGNNCGCTTCCTATTGAGGTGGTCGAGGGAAAGGAAAACAAAACAAAACAAAAACCCACAAAAAAACACCCACATCTCAAAGTTTTGTTTCTTAAAATTCAGCAGTTGCAGGGCACAAAGCACAGACGGCTGTGAAGTGGCAAAGCGCAGCCGGGAGCCTCCTGGGTTCCCGGTGAGACGAGAAGCGCGGAGCAGCCTGCTGCACCCTGGTTACAAACACCAAGGGGATGGACTCCTTTGTTTCCAAGCATGTGTTCAGAGACAAACGCTACGGTACTTGCAAACCTGAGGAAGTATATATATATATATATATATAAATACTATGGGTGAAAAAATAATTCCCCATCACTGTTTGATTTCAGGAACTGGGAAACACCGGATGACGCTACCAAAAATAACGTGTTTTTAAGGGCAGGAAAGTGCCTCGGTGGCTCCGAGGTTTCCTCTGAACACTGCGTGGCTTAGTAAGCTCCTGCCTTCTGATAAAGCTAGCAAAGGAAGTCTCAAAGCGTTCCACATTGCCAGGTAATTCCAATGAAATTAGCACGGGCGAGGGAGCAAGCTGGCACACCCCATAGCTCACAACGGGTCCTCCTGCTGACTGTTCTAGACTCGGAAGCCGTCACACAAACAAGTGTAGGGTGTAAGATGTTGTGGTCTTTGATGGAATGAGTGTGAGAGGCTGCTTCAGAGAGCTAAGCACTAGCGGCTCCCTGCTGCTGAGCCTGCTGAGGAGAGCTGCGGGCTGTGGATGTGTCGTTGCAGCAGCAGCCAGCTGGCATGTCAGCATTCCCAAAGCTCTGCAACTCCGCCGGGGGAGACATACCTTTTGGACTGAAATGGGCAGTGTGTACCAGGAAAATACAAAGTATGAAAGAAAATACGGGGCCCAAAGTTATCAGTGCTTAACATTGAGAGAGAAATTACTTTTTTAGCTGTTTAGGCTAGGTGGCCTGTAAACGTTTTGTAGGTGGGCTGTACACAGAGGTATTAGAGCAAACAAAGTGAAAAGAGACGAGCCTCAGCTTCGCCAGCCTTTGATTCACACTCAGCTGTTGACTCCGATGGCTTTGTGCAACTGACATGCATCCCCAAGAAGCAAAAGGGCCAAATATTTTCAGTGAAATTAAATCTGTACTGGCTGGAGCAGTGCTGTGAGGCAGATCTTAGTGTAAATAGAAAGGACATCAAGTGAGAAGTGACTTTGTGACTCTGCAGGAGTGTTCAGCAAGAACTGGTGCCTGAAACTTGCAGACGCCATTTCCCCATGTCTGACTTTTCCTATTGCCTCAAACAGGTATTCTGCATCCCCAAAGCTGGAACGCTGTAATATTGAAGAAGTTAACAGGAATAATCAAGGAAATTTGAATTATGATTCATGTTAAAGGTTATAAAGGGGACATGATGATATATGTAAATATAACAGTGCCTAAGCCACAGTACAGAATTTCTTTTACTCCACGTCTCACAACCAAAGGAGCAAAAAGTATTCAATAAAAGGGCAGTGATATGTTACTGAAATGTAAAACTTAGCAGGACACTCCCCAAATGGTGTTTTATAGAGCAATAAAATGTCAGAAACACAACAGCAAATTACTACTTTAGGCCTCAGGTCTTGGGTTTCAAATGAAGATTTATATATTATATATTTGGATCTTTTTTTGCACCATTTGCTGGAGCATCTAATCTAGCCCATGTCCATCACAGTATGGGTGTCAGATGTTGTTTGGTGTGCAGTGTTCAGAAGAGGATATCAGGTCTTGTTTGGTGTGCTAAATGCCCACTTTGCCAGTGCCACCACTCTGCATCTCCCTCCTGTTTCCCCTTTCAGTTCTTGGCACGACAAAAGGGGTAATTGATTTAATTGTTGGTCGTATAATGGGCTCAAACTCTACCCTCCAACGGATAATGCCACTTGTTAATAATTTTAATTACCCTGCGGGCAATCCTCTGGGTATAGAGGAGGTCCCCACTGGCCCACACAGGCACAGCCGTGGGGCAGTGTTTGCCCCAAGGAGCTGCGTTGGTGCAGCTGCTGTGGAACAGCACAGGAGGTGAAACGGGAGCAGGGAGAGGTTTGCAAATTGCTGTTTGCAGCATGGGAAGGTGTTTGGGAGGTGGCCTTAGGGGAAGCAAACCCTGCAGGATTTTCCCGTTCAGGGCTTGGAGAGGCCACTGCAGGCTTTCCTTCCCGAGCTGAGGTGATGCTTTCTGTGCAAAACGGAGCAGTGACTTGGCGAGGCTATTGGCTGGCCCCTCTGGGAGGGGAGATGCAGTTGTATAAGGGAAGAAATAAAACCAAGTAAAATTTCAGCCCAGACGGAAACCTGAGGCTCAGCCCTAAGCTTAGTGGCAGCCTCCCTCTAGCTACAGGTCGTGAGCCTCAGGGAGCAGTGGCTCCGTACCAGTAAAAACAAAAAACAAACAGGAAGCCAACTGGAGATGGTGCTCCTAGATCAGCACCTTAAGAAAGATCCTTGAGACTCACTATTTCGTTCTTCCCTTCAAAGCAAACACACTTTTGGGGGGGCTGCTTTAGAGCCACAGGGCAAACAGCAGTAAATCTTGTCTTGTTTGTCCAAAAGGAGCTAAAGAAATGCCTCAGCCATATGGAAAATACAATTACTTTATGTCTGCTGATCACATTGCTCTGACAGGGGGATGAAAAGTGCAGACAGGCACAGCGAATGAAAATCCTGCTAAGTTTGTTTATATTTGTTTCCACTTCTAATTTTTAAAATAATTTTTCTTCCTTTCAAAAATTTTTTTTTTTTTTAATTCAAATGTCCAACACTTATTCTTTCCCCCTCAAAACTGAGTGAATGATGCAAACCAGGCGACTGGCACATCCCAGATATTCTACACCATCAAGCAAAAAGCTGTGTGCAGTCAAACTAAAGATCCAATGTCCAATCTCCAACTCTACCCAAGAAAGAAGTCAGAGGACACAAACAGGATGAGCAGCAGCTAAGAGTTCTTCTCCATCATTTGCTTTCAGCCTCCAGCAGTTCAGATGTCATAAGCCAAGGGTGGTATCTTGCACCAGATAGCCCTGATGGGTATTTCGTCTAACAACTTGCCTAGGTCTTCTGGAATACCTGAATTTTCAGCAACCACAGCATCTCACAACAAGTTCCACAAGTAAACCTCATTGCAAATGCATCTGGCTCTGAGCTTACTGCTGCCTAGTTTCATCTCATGTTCCCCAGCCTTATGTTGTAAGGGAGGGTGATTAGTCACCCTCTCCACATCTTTTGTGATTTGATGCATGGTATATAACCCACAGCCACTGTCCTACCAGGCTCTGCTCTGTTTCCCAGGCTGAAGATTCCTCATCTTCAGTCACTCGTAAACGCAGGGTGGGGAAACTGCAGCTTCTCTCTGCACATTTTCACTAGTGATTTGGAAGAAAAAAAAAAAAAAAAAAAAAAAAAAAAAAAGCAGCTACCAATAACGTGCAGAAATTACAAAGAGAAAGTAATGAGCAGTCATTAGCTATCAGAGTCCTCTGGGAAATGACAAGCAGCTCACAGTAAATTACAGGCCTTCCACAAGGACTGGATGCACAGCAGCCATCAAGTGAGGAGGGAGTTTGTGTCACAGCCATGAGCAGCACTGTAGGGATGGATGCTCAGGCTTTGACTACAGTTTTGGAGCCTGTGCTTGGAAAAGCCCAGCAGAGAACCACAGAAATACTCCAGCCTCTACCTAACGACTTAAGAGTGACACCCCCACAGCCCCAGCTTTGGCAAACCTAATTCTAAATACTCATCAACAACAACAAAAAATAAAAATTGGTAATTCCAAAGGCTACTGAAGAAAACTTGAGCAACTCCATTTCTTATCTCAGCTCCTAAGCTTAGCATATACAGGTCAGAAAAAGTAATGAAGTAGTGAAAGAAGTGGCTGCAGCAGTGTGCATACACCAACAGATGGCAAATCTACCACAAGCAATTGGTCCTTTTATTATTTGGGGTTTTTTTTCTAAGCTGAAGCTCCCATACTTCTGTGTTTTTCCAAAATCTTGTGGTGTTTAATCAATGTTTATAAACATCTGAGGGCTGAGGGTCAGGAGAGGAGGGACAGGCTCTGCTCACTTGCTCCCTGGGACAGGACAAAAAGCAATGAATGGAAGCTGCAGCACAGGAGGTTGCAGTTCAACACAAGAGGCAACTTCTTGACTGGAAGGGTCCCAGAGCACTGGCATAGGCTGCCCAGAGAGGTTGTGGAGTCTCCTTCTCTGCAGCCTTTCAAGGCCTGTCTGGATGCGTTCCTGTGTGCTCTGAGCTAGATTGTCTGGTCCTGCTGTGGCAGGGGGGTTGGACTGGATGAGCTCTTTGGGTCCTTTCCAACCCCTGACATTCTGTGAGCTTGTGATCCTGAGCTGTATTTCTCCACACCTGTTTGAACCTTGAAGCTGAAACCAAGACCAGACAAATCAGTGTTGAATTCACAGGGAATTTTGCATCAGAGCAGAGAACAAACCACCGTGATGGCCCAATATGCAAATGTAGCAACGATGATGAATGCTTAGGAAATTAATTGCATCCAAAATCATCATGATCTCAATCTTCAGGGAAGCTTTTGTGACAGCAGAGGGTGTTACTTCTGAAAGGAAACAGCCAGAGATGCTGCTAGTTCCTAACTTTAGCTAGAAGCCCACATACCATGCCTCAAACTGGTGTCCAAATCATCTCAGGTGAAAATTCATCCCATTTGGGGAGATCATAATTAACTTCCTGCTGAGCCATGGCTAGAAAAATGTCTCAACCTGGAAGATTAAACAAGGACTTAGTACCTGTCAGAAATAACTGCAGTAGCTGTTTGTGTCTTGCAGCATAAACGATCCAGATTTCAAATAATATATTTAGAAATGGTTTTCTTCATGTTGTGGAACAAAAGGACTTGACTGGATGAGTAATAGAGACATTACTGGCAACAGAGAGTAGGTCGCTGAATGCCACTTCACTAATATTAGTTTAGGTCTTCAGATAATTGCTGCAGTGCTTAAAGGATTCCCACTCCTGGAGGAAATCAGCGGACGTTCCAAACCCACTGCTCTTCTGGTAGCTTCTGGGGTCAGCAGGAATTGATTGCTGTTCCTTGTCCACTCTTACCAAGGTTATTTTCCAGCCGCCTTGACTTTGCTTCTGTTCCAATTGGGGCACAACTTGACTCATCAGTTCTTTATTTGGAACGCACATCACATTTCTTCACTTCATCACTTCTCCTCCCGGTGAGGTCACTTGTTTGGGGCCATTCAATACTTTCTGCAAGTGCCCATTTCTCCCTTTAACTCCTTTTCATACTGCCCTGTGCAAAGAGTCTCGTTTAAGGCAGCTTGGTCCAGGCGAGGCTGCTCTAGCAGGGGGCTTGGATGAGGCCATCTCCAGAGGTGCCTTCCAGCCCCCATCACGCTGGCATTCTGTGAAAGCCACCATCCAGCCAAGGGTGCATTCTGTAGCGGTGGGTAAAAGCTGAGGATGTTTTGAAATACGATTTCCAAAGCTGGTATCTGCAGCCCAACATCTTTTTCCATTAAAAATGGTGACAATATTCATAATAATTTCAATGGGAGCATGATCATCCTGTAGGTAATTGCTCTCAGGAATTTAATTTAGACCTCATTTGACTGACATTTCTTGTTTGCAAGATCTCTATTTTAGGAACAATGTCTTGCTGGTGTATCTCTCTTCATCTTAGTCATGACTGATAACAGAATAATCATCTCAACTACTTGCCTTTTCTTTTCCTGCATAATGGCTTTTCTGCATTTTTATACAGCAAACATACCAGAATAGAAACAATTAGACAAATAACAGTATTATATGCAGATGAGCAGGTAAGTGAGTAGAACTTACTTGAAACTCTATCCTAGGCTGGCTGTCAGGCTGAGAAGTCTCTAAAGTCACTTAGGCTTTTGTTTAAAAGACTAAGGAAAGGTTCAAGTTTGCCTTCGAAACATCAAATTAGAGGTAGGTGCTAAAGGCAGACTCTCTGCATCCCGTAACTGACCTGCTCGTTCCTTACTGTGCTGCTGGGCAAGAGTTAACCACTCAGCCCTATTGCTGCCATCTGATCACAGCCAGCAAAGGCAAAACTACTTGTCCCACTCACATTGTGCTTTCCCAGGACAAATCTGAAGCAGCAGTTCCAAGGCCAATGTATCTTTAAGCAGTATCTTTCGTGCAGGGCGATGCCACCAAGCACTCCACAGTTCATTATCTCGTTTCTTGGACCGCTTTAATAAAAGGCAGTGGCCACGGGGCAGCTGGGTGCTGCCTTAAGCAAGGGCATTCCTGGTGGCTGCTCTTTGTAGTGTTGTCTCATCTGCTGTAAATCTGTGAGGACAAGCGATTATGAAGGGTTTTCAGCAAGTGGAGTTTGACCCTGAAGGAGCTGCTTCTCCTTTTAATGATGAGCTGTCAGAGGCATGGATCAGTAGCCACGGCAGAACAGATAAAAACAGTCCAAAAAAAAAAAAAAAGAGACAGAGGACAGACTTCTTAATGATAAGGCAAAACTCCAGTCCCCCCCATCTGAGAGGCAGATTGTCACAGCCTTTAATGGCAGGTTTCTTTAGTAAATGCTGGGTATTGGCCTGAGTGAGAAATGAGAGCACTCAGCGGAGGAAGCATCTAATAGAATGAGGTCAGACTTTTAAAGGCTGGCTGCTACCCAGCAAACCAGAACATCAGCAGACCACGACAGAGTAAACAATAAATAACCCTCTGTTAATGGGGAGGATGAGGCTGGTAGGGGAGGGGATCTTGAAAACACTCCCCGAGGTCAGCCTCTGCTGTACATTTGCAGCATTTCACCGGTTAGTGATGTTTCACTGAATTTAAGCAAATTAGAAGTGAGCCCTGCAGCTGGTATGACAAGACTGTACAGATTGCAGCAGAAAGGAGCTAGATCTAGAGCCCTGCTGCCAGAAAGCTGCTGCTCCCCAGAGCTACCCAGACAGTCTGCAGGGGAAAGAGGAGCAGCCAAAAGCTGTACCAAAATGAAATTCTGTGGCAAAGACCTGGCAGTGCCATTCCTCTTCAGCATTGGGGTGACTTCATAAACTGGCCTGCTCCCATTCCAGCAGTGAAAGTGAAAATTAAATTGCTTGCACCACTCAGCTGCTTTGTGCTGCACCCCTGGAAGGTGCTCCAGGGCTGGTTTTGCACCTACGAATGTGGCTTAGCTGATCCTGACCCCACCACTCAAGTGGAGGGATGCAGAACAGTGTGGAGTATAAACCCTGCAGTGTATCTTGGGGAAATAAAATCCTACTTTCATTAAAAGCTGAGGCTTTTCTTAAGCTTGGGGTTGTGAGCATCTTCCTTCAGCTTTTAACAGGAGGAGGAAACCTTGATACTTTTTCCTGCAACCAACAGACTCTAGTCCTGTCTCTGCAAGGATGGCAAAAAAGCACCAGGGCAGGAACTCTTCAGAGGAGGAAGATGTAATTTCTTAATGGAAAAAAACAAACAAACAAACAAAACCCCAAAAACCAAACCACCAAAAACCCCACATATATATATATATAACAGTAACTTTTGAGATATGCTAACAGTAATATAAATGGAGGGGGGGGGGAGAAAGAAATAATGCTGGGTTTGTGTGGGAAGGGAGGATATTTAAATCTGAAATGAATGATGTACCTTGCAATTAGAGGAACCGTCAGAATTAAAACACTTTTAAGTGCTCACACTGAAACACTGATTTGAAAACGTAGCAGTATGGATAAAATGCACATAAACAGAGGCAGATGATAAAGGGCTGAAGTTCAAATCAACTCAAAGGAGCCAGGCTCGGTAAAGGAGTGAGCTAAAATTGTCCCCGAGCTCAGCAGCGAGGGCTTTCAGCAGCAAGCAGCTCTGCCACTGTGGATTTGGTGCTAGGTTGTGTACTTCAGAGAACCACAACTGCCTTCCAGCGGTGCCCTCCTCAAGCCCAGGGACTCTGAGAACCAAACCTTTCAATCAGCACACCCTTCTACACTTCCAACCACCAAACAATGGGTGATTAAGCGTAATTATTAAGCTTGCAGCCACAAAAGCAACACATTTCTTCTGTTATGACAAAGTCCTCACTGCTTAATGTGTTTTATAAGACAGTTATGAAGTATTTTATGTTTTTACAGACATTTTACATCCAGCTGTTATTGCTTCTTTGGCTGTTTTCCCTCAGAGACAGTTCTATCTGTATTAACTGCTGTAACGACCCCACCTCAAATACTGCCTCCAGTTCTGCTGTCCCCAGCAGAAAGAGGACACTGAGCTCTTGGACACGGAGTCCAGGTGAGGGCCACAAAGGTGATCCAAGGGCTGGAACAACTGCTATGAGGCCAGGCTGAGGGAGCTGGGGGTGTTCAGCCTGGAGAAGACCCCAGGGGGGACCCTAGAGCTGCCTTCCAATACCTGAAGGGATCCTACAGAGAGGCTGCAGAGGAACTTTGCATGAGGGTGTCTACAGACAGGCCAAGGGGGAATGGTTTTAGGCTGAGGCAGAGCAGGGTTAGACTGGAGCTTAGGGAGAAGTTCTTCAGTAGGAGGGTGGTGAGACTTTGGAACAGGCTGCCCAGGGAGGCTGTGGATGCCTCCTGCCTGGGGGTGTTTAAAGCCAGGCTGGCTGAGGCCTTGGGCAGCTGAGTCCAGCTGAGAGGTGTCACTGCCAGGCTGAGGTATTCTGTGAATTAAACAATGCACTCAGTTACTTTGACTGAGAAATGGCACTTCTGTGAGCAAGGCTGATGCTTACCTGAGCACAGAACCAGGAGAAGCTTCCTGCAGTGCCCGAGTCCTGTTACAAAGTTAGGTACCATTTCAGGGAGGCAAACCTCTATTAGCATTTTCCTGTGAACACTTTGCCATAAACATTTTCTTCATAGAAGATTTTTTTCTCCCTAAAATGCTGCACCGAGAGCTCAGCACTTCCTTCTGCCTCCCCTGGTGTCACGCTGATGGATCTGCTTAACCCACGGAGAGCTGCAGAAAGCTCAGAGGAAATGAAAATTGTCATCCCTCGTTTGTCTGCTTGTTTGTTTAGCTTCAACCCCACAGCTCTGGCTTCTTCCAAAGCTGTTTTGAGACTCCAGGAGTGCTTTTTTTAATGCTGTTGGCGTGTCAAAAGTGACACCCACATTTCATTATTCTCTATGCAGTTGGAAGAAAGGAACAAGAGAGCTCCCCTACAAAACACCTTGGCTGCTGAGCACAACCGAACAGCTCTTTAGCTCCTCACCAAGGCAAAAGCAGGTGATTAATCTGCACAGGCTGCTGGTTCTTCTTGAAAAGCACCTGCCAAAACAACTGCTCCTGCACTGCATTTCCACATCATTGAGATATTCACACATAACTCAGTTATTTTCTATCGACACGCACCCCAAGGTCTCCAAGAGAGACTGATCTTCCCCCCCTCCCCCAGAATGCTTTTGAGCAGGAAGTCAGGATTTCAGCTTTTATGGGGGGTCCTTAATGCCCCCAAGCAAGAAGCAGTTAGATCAGCCCTTACACAGCCCCAAGGCTGCCTTTGCTTTTATCCTTATCCCACTCCGTATGTAAAAACATCTTTCTTCTGCTTTATATCCATAGGAGTGCAGTGCTCCTCAGGTCATGTTTTAATTTCTTCTTGACTCTGTTGAAAATCAATAAGCACACCAAGTGCTAGAGGGCTGGCTGGTTTGACTCGAGCCTGTCCATCTTTCAGCTGGGATCCATTCCTCAGAGAGCTGCCAGAGCCTTTTTTGCGTCATCCTTCAGGCTTCTGGAGAGATTGAAACTCCTCGGGGAGTGCCAGCCCAACACTGGCTTATTCCAGCCCTGGCACAGCAGAGTCAGGAATCTCTCAGAAACAGGTGAGAAGGGGCTGCTTTAGCCAGGGGCTGAGCTGGAAGTCATACACATGGATCATTCCAGCCTTGGCACAGCAGGGTCAGGAATCTCTCAGAAACAGGAGGTGAGAAGGGGCTGCTCTAGCCAGGGCCTGAGCTGGAAGTCATACACATGGATCATTCCAGCCCTGGCACAGCAGGGTCAGGAATCTCTCAGAAACAGGAGGTGAGAAGGGGCTGCTCTAGCCAGGGCCTGAGCTGGAAGTCATACACATGGATCATTCCAGCCCTGGCACAGCAGGGTCAGGAATCTCTCAGAAACAGGAGGTGAGAAGGGGCTGCTCTAGCCAGGGGCTGAGCTGGAAGTGGTCAGGATTGCTTCCCACCAGCATGGCACAGTGCTGGCCCACCAGTGCTGCATGGTCCTGTGAGAGAGACCTTCAGGGGTACAATCTCCTCCTTTGACTACAAATAAGAAATACAACTTTGTAACCCCATGGTTGTATCTGACATGACTAAACCGGTTGAAGGAGTCACTAAAGCAATGTAAAGTCATCAGGTCAGCCTTGGCTAAGAGAAAGCTGCAGTGACTCAGTTTGTGTCAGAGCCTGACTTGGATCACTTCAAGATCTTTCCTTGCACTCAGAAAGACTTCTGCAAAAATAAAAAAATGCTCATCACTGGAAAAATATTAAGATATGAACAGCATCAAAGCTGGAGCTGGGGAGATTCAGACTGGATGTGAGGAGGAAATTCTTCAGCATGAGAGTGGTGAGAGCCTGGAATGGGTTGCCCAGGGAGGTGGTTGGGGCCACATCCCTGGAGGTGTTTGCAGCCAGGCTGGTAGAGGCTGTGGGCAGCCTGCTCTAGGGTAGGGTGTCCCTGGGCATGGCAGGCGGGTTGGAACTGGCTGATCCTTATGGTCCCTTCCAACCTTGACTGATTCTATGATTCTAAGTAACTAGATAAGGGTAAAAGCAGCCTTTAAAACCTCTGGAGCAGGAGATTTTGTTAGAGACTACATTTGCATGGCTGCTTATCATCACCATGCTGCTTTCAGTGCGAGGCAGTGTTCTCTGCAGAGATTTCAGGTTTTGAAACGCAGCCCTAAAACGCTTCAATGGAAATCACACAGGATGTAGCTTCTAGTGAGGATATCACCAAACTACAAAAAATAGGGGGGAAAAACAAAAANTTCTGACTGAATACTGCTGTGGACAGGTGTGGAAAAGAGAGAAAAAGAAAAAAAGAAAAAAAAAAAAAAAGGTTGAATTTTAATATTTCCTTATTGAGCCAGAACCCAGCTGTCACTTCCTCCCACAGATACACCTCCAGGCAGCAGCAGCAGCAGCACCGTGGCCTGCAGCATGCCTATGGCAGGGGCATGCCTCTGCCTTCTCAACACAGCCCCAGTTGGGGCACTCACAGCATCACAGAGCTCAAGGGCTTGGAAGGGACCTCCAGACAGCATCCAGCCCAACCCCCCTACAAAGCAGGACCACCTAGGGCAGGACACAGAGGAACACATCCAAGCAGGTTTTGAGGATCTCTAGAGGAGACTCCATGACCTCTCTGAGCAGCCTACTCCAGGGCTCCAGCATCCTCACACTAAAGGAGTTTTTCCTCCTGTTGAGAAATTTCCTGTGGTTGAGTTTGTGTCTGTTGTCCCTCGTTGCAACACGTGGGTATCACTGGAAACAGACTGGCTCCAGCCTCCTGGCAGCCACCCTCCAGGTATGTGTGGACACTGAGAGGGTCCCCACTCAAGCCTTCTCTTCTCCAGACTAAGCAGCTCTGGCTCTCAGCCTTTCCTCCTAAGAGAAGTGCTCCAGTCCCTTAACCATCCTCACAGCTCTCTGTTGAACTCTCTCCCTGCCCCTCTTGAACTGGGCAGCTCAAAATTGGACACAATATTCCAGATGTGGCCTAAGTAGGGCTGAATAGAGGGAGAGGAGAACCTCCCTCCACCTGCTGGCCACGCTCCTCTGAATGCACCCAATGGCACATTGCTGTCTTATGGAGAACTTCTTAGCAACAAGGACTCGACTCAGGTGACTTCTCCAGCCCTAGTTCTGGTTTGATCAACCATGATAAATCCCCTTACACCTCGACAAGTAGGCTGTTGTGGTTTGCTGCTGATGCCTTTCTCCCCCAGGACCTGTGTGTCTGTGTCTTGCATCAGGTGCATCTGTGGCCCTATCTCACACAGGGCTGTCCTTGCTCTACAACCTTCTCTTTCTCCATTTTGTCTGTCAGTTCAATCTGTCTTTGCTACCTGTAGTTCCAGGCTGTTTCAGTTCTTCTCCCTTATGGGCCTTCTGTGATCTCCTGCTGTTACCTACACCCAAGAGATGGATGAAAGGACAATTTGGGTTATTGTGGATCCCACCTTTAAATAACCTAAATTGTGATGGTCACAAACCCAAGAGGACACAAGCCCAAGTATTTGAACATATTTTACACCTTGTCTCAGCCTGCAAGCAAGGCAAAACTCTGTGTTGCCTAAATTTGGCTGGTGCCAGACCTCAGGATCTCAGTAAGCATTGCTCTTGCTCCAGAAGCCCAAAGCAGGCAGTTTGGGAGCTCTGCCTTTCTAGGCATTTCCTCTCATTCCTGCTCAGTGCTGCACTGCACCTGCAGAAGGAGCCAAGACAGGGGGACCTGTGTGTCCTCATCCACCTTCCAGTATATCTCCCCACTCCTGCCTGCTTCAGAGCTTCCTCTTCCTCTAGGCACACAACTTTTCTTTCCATGCTTTGAAAAACAGAGCTCACAAAGATGTGTGTACAGCTCCAGGGGCTCACAATACTTGACTAATTTAGCCAGTATTTAAACAATTTGCTGCTGGAAAGCCAGACTGGGCTCATGGCACTTTCCTCTCTGTTCCTCACAGATTTCTAGAGTAAGCCAAGTGCTCGCCAGCACACATCCCCACAGGAAACATGGCAGCAGCAAGGAGGAGGTGATGGTGAGAAACAGCGAACAGAAGGTGCCTTGCTGAGGTGGAACCAGGCACTGCCCCTGTGCTTGAAGAAAAATCTGCAATCACTCTTCAATAGCTGCCAGAGGCCAGGATGTGAGCTGGAGCTGTACCAAACACCCTGGGGCAGCAGAGCCAGCGGCAACCTCTGCGGCCAGGCTGCAGTATTGATTGTGCAGTGACTCAGAGAAGGGTCACCCACAGGACTGGCCACCAGCAGCCTCCTCGGGTGAGCTGCAAGAGCTACACACAATTGCTGCCCAGCCAGCCATGGCAGAGCCACTCACACACCCTCTGGGTGGAGATGTAGAGATATATATACACACACACAGAGTATGCAGCGACATTTAAATATAATATCCTGCCAGAGTGAGGGGTTTTAAATATCTGAAGGATGTGGTATCTTGGAAACCGATTGCCTCAAGTTGCCCAAATCAATTACAGAGTGAATCAACACAGCTCCAGCGTGGGAGCAGCGAGCAGTTGGTGATGAGCCTGTCTCCATCCCCAGCCCTGTCCTGGCTGGCAGCGCTCTGGGCCAATGGTTCTGGCAGCCCCAGTTGCCCCTTGCTCCTCCCAGGACAGGACACCTCAGGTCACGGAGCAAGCAACTGCTCTGAGTCACTGAGTATCATTGAATGGCTTTGGTTGGAAGGGACCTCAGAGACCATCTACTCTCACCTCTCTGTCCTATGTGTCTCAATTAGACTCAGCTGCCCAAGGCCTCATCCAGTCTGGCTGTAAAAACCTCCAGGGAGCAGGAATCCAAAACCACTCTGGGCAGCCTGTTCCAGAGTCTCACCACCCTCCTAAGCTCCAGTCTAACCCTGCTCTGCCTCAGCCTAAAACCATTCCCCCTTGGCCTGTCTCTGGACACCCTCATGCAAAGTCCCTCTGCAGCCTCTCTGTAGGATCCCTTCAGGTACTGGCAGGCAGCTCTAAGGTCCCCCCTGGCGTCTTCTCCAGGCTGCACACCCCCAGCTCCCTCAGCCTGGCCTCACAGCAGAGTTGTTCCAGCCCATCGATATCTTTGTGCTCTCCTCTGGTCTGACTCCAACAGTTCTGTGTCCTTCTTACAATGTGGACACCAGAAGTGGATGCTGTATTGGAGGTTATCTGAGATGATTAGGAGGAAGTTCTTTCCAGAGAGGGTGGTGAGGCACTGGCACAGGTTGCCCAGTTTGGTTGTGGATCACAGAAGCACAAAATCTTCAATCACATCCTGTGCTTCTGTGATCTACAACCTCCCTGGAGGTGTTCAGGACTAGGCCAGATGATGCCTTGAGTGACCTGTTCTAGTGGGAGGTGTCCCTGCCTATGACAGGGGTGTGGAATTGGATGAGCTTTGAGGTCCCTTCCAACTAAATCATTCTATGATTTCTTCAGCTGAAAGCTGATCTAAAGGGGTCAAATAATTGAAACATGATGTATGGGTGCTATGGGCCTTCATTACAAATGTTGGCAGAGAACTGGGGGAGTTGTTAGCTGAGTGTTCACAAGGGTTATTTTCTCCCTGTTTTCCCCTACATCTTGCTCAGACAACAGGCAGCACACTCTGAAACTCCTCATGTGTGTGCATCCCACTTCTTGAGGAGGAAATGGATGACAGCAGGTGTTGAGTGAGCTCACAACCCACTGATGGCAGCAAGAAATGACAGCTTCAGACAAACACTTGGGGCTTTACAAGAAAAAATTGTAGACTGTGAGGGTAGTGGGACACTGGAACAGGTTGCCCTGGGAGGCAGGTGAGGCCCCACCCCTGGAGATGCTCAAGGGCAGGCTCCAAAAGGCTCTGAGCAACCTGATCTAGCGAAGGTTGTCCCTGCTGACCGCAGTGATGTCTGACCTGAGGAGGTCCTCTCCAACCTGAACCATTCTACGGTTCTATAGATCAGTGTTTTAAAGCAATGAACCTCAGCATGCCCTGAGCTTCTGAGCTGTGGCCATGCAGCATGCACCCATCTACCCATCCTCTCAGCACCCTCACAGGGGCTTTGCCCTACAAAGAGTTAAAGTGAGGGCCCTGTGTAAGGGCTGGGGTCAGCCAGAGAGAGGAGTGCCTGAGCTCACTCAGGTTTACTGCTCTGGGTTCAAACCCTGCTGCTTGGCAGCTCAGATTCCATGTGAGGAGCAAATAACCTGATCCACAAGCAAGAGCCCAGCACCTTCCTTTGTTTCGTTCCTCACTGAGCAGTTTTGCTGCTTTGGCCAGCTCTGCAGAAATGCAGAAATTTTCAATAATGGCCCAAAAATGGGATTATGTGGCTAGGGGAGTGTGGGCTGCTGAGGGAAGAGATTGCTGAGCTAAATATTTGGCAGAATTAGGAAAGCCAGGAAAGACATGTGGGCATAAAGGGATAATTCACTAGTACATGTCTTGCAGAAATCATAAGATCTGTTTATAGCTGGGATCACAGGGAGCCATTTACTTACTATTATTGGAAAGAAGGTCTGAGGGAAGTTGGTTGCAATGGGTTTGCAGCTACTGCAGAGCATTATCAGACTGTTAAACACAGGCTCGTTAACCTGCAGTCTTTGGTAGGCTTGGTAAGGCACAGTGCTGGGCAGCCAGGGTCTGCTCCCCGCTGCGATTCCTGTTCTCCCACTCCAGGCTCCAGCCAGCTCTCATCAGGGTGGACTTGCTGGTTGTCTGGTTTGAATTCTCTTTAAATCCCCCTCTGTACCCAAGTGCTTCTGTGGGGCTTTTGTTCTCCCCTTCTCCTTTGATCTGTCTCCTCCCTCCAGCTTTCCCATCTCTCACACTTCATTCCAGATCTCCTTTCTTCCCCGTGTTCAATCTACATTCTCTGCCCTTTTAAAGCCTTCACTACCTTTCTCCCCACAGGCCTTGCTCTCATCTGCTCTGTCCTCCCCAGCAGGGAGCCATGGCAGCAGCCACTGCTCCAGGCATGGGGCTGGCAGCTCATCTGCACCTTGGGCTACCTGGAAACCTGACAGCAGCCAGAGGCAAAAGAGCTGCTCCCAGACAAGGCTCTCGCAGCAGCATCCCTTGTTAAATCAGAAGGGGAAGGAGGCACCTGCTGCACAGCCACAGCTGTGGTTTGCTGAGCCAACTGCTCACCTGGGAGGTTGAGACAAGCCCACAGGAGGCACAGCTACCACCACCTGCTCTCTCCTAGGCCACTCCAGTTTGTACGTCTCAAACCAGCAAGAAAGCTTCTGAACAGGGCTTCAGCTGATCTGAACACAATTTAGCTTAAGGAGAAAATGACAGAATCATGGAATCCAGGCCAGCTTGGGTGGGGAGAGACATATAAAGGTCATCTAGTCTGACCTCCTCCTGCAGGGGACATCTTTAGTTGGAGCAGGTTGCTCAGAGCTCCATCCAGTCTGACCTGGAATAGCTCCAAGGATGAGGAATCTACCACCTTCCTGGGCAGCCTGAGCCAGTGCCTCACCACTCACAAGATTTTCCTCCCATCTAGTCTAAATCTCCTGCCCTTAGTTTGAAACCATCACCCCTTGCCCTGCCACAACAGGTCCAGATAAAGTCTGTAGCCCCTTCACAAAAGGCTGCCACAAGATCTCCTCAGAGCCTTCTCTTCTCCATGCTGAAAACATGCTCTGATTTGAAGTTAGAAGCTGTTTTGGGAGAGAGCTCTCCTCAAGCTCCCCTTTCTCACCTTCTTTCTGGAGGTCTGCACCCCTCTCCCTGTGAACCCTGTCCCTGACCTGAGCAGAGATGCAGCCTGTCAGATGCTGCTGCCGTGCTCAACCACAGGTCCCTACTGCAGGGACTCCTCTTTGTGGTGTTGAAGGGTGAGGACAGCTCTGCCCTGATACTGCTGAAAGCCATCTACAGCTGGTGAAGGTAGGCATTGCCTGGCTGCTGCAGGGGCAGCAAGCACACAGCAAATGCAGGTTCTCTGCAGGGTGTGTGCAGCGTGTGGGAGGGCTTTGCTGCCTAATTATTTCATGAGGTTGTGTGGGAGACACAAACAACCAGCAAGGAGAGGAGAAAGGTGTCCTTAAGGTCAGGTGATTGACAGGGACATGACAGATGAAATCCAGCAAACAGGTGAGGCAGTTGTCTGAGATGAGCTCCTCTGCTCACCCGGCAAGGCTGCTTCCCCTTGGGAGCAGGCAGATGATCCAGCTGGCATCGTGCCCAAACCACAACACTGCAGCCTTGTTTGCCAGGCCTCCCAGACACAAAGGCAGGGCTAGTTCCAGCAAGTGTCACTACGTGACCCTGTCCTCATCCACTTCCAACCCCTGCCATGGGCAGGGACACCTACCACTCCACCAGGCTCATCCAGCCTGATCTTGAACACCTCCAGGGAGGGGGCATCCACAACCTCCCTGGGCAACCTGTGCTAGTGTCTCACCACCCTCACTCTAAAGAATTTCTTCCTAATCTCCAGTCCAAATCTCCCCTCCTCAAGGTTTAATTCATTCCCTCTCCTCCAGTCACTACAAGCCCTTGCAGAAAGTCCCTTCCTGGCTTTCTTTTAGCCCCCTTCAGGTCTTGGAAGGCTGCTCTAAGGTCTCCCTGGAACCTTCTCTTCTCCAGGCTGAACAGATCCAGCTCTTGCAGCCTGTCCCCATAAGGGAGGCTCTGCAGGCCTCTGATCATCTTCATAGAATTACAGATTCACAAAATATCAGGGGCTGGAAGGGACCTCCAAAGATCACCCAGTCCAACTCCCCCTGCCAGAGCAGGATCACCTCTGCCCTCCTGTGGACCCACTCTAGCAACTCCATGTCCCCTGTCACACGTAAACCCAAAGTCAGATCTGAAAGTGTCATTATGGACACGGAAGCCCCTGCCCAGCCTTTCTGCCTTTATTCCCTTACACACATTGGTGCAATTTTCCTTATTAAGTGGGCAGAGCTCAGGCTGCAGGTTGAGCCTCAGCTCAGTCTCCTCCTTACTAAATGCCAGGATCGGATTTAGCTTTCATCCAGACGAAACCCAGTACCACCACCTAGAAAGATTTGCTCATTCTGAGATAGGAAGCAGGAGGGTTTGAGGCACTTTCTCCCCAGCTGCCAGGTTTGTCTCCAGCAGGTGGCAATGCAGCCACTGCCACCATCCCTGCTCGGGGCTGCTTTTCCCCAGAAAACATCCACGCTCACCGTAACCTACAAATCTCTTATTAAATCTTTAGTGTTAAGCAGCTTTGCCTCTTCCTTTATCTTCATGCAACAAAAGCAGGTCGAGCAGCAGGACAGGAAGGAGATTCTGCCCCTCTGCTCTGCTCTAGTGAGACTCCACCTGCAGCACTGCACCCAGCTCTGGGGCACCCAGTGAAAGAGGGACATAAAGCTGCTGGAGCAGGTCCAGAGGAGGCCACAAAGATGATCAGAGGCTGGAGAACTTTCACAGCCTGTCCCCATAGGGAAAGTTGGGGCTGTTCAGCCTGCAGAAAAGAGGGCTCCAGGGAGAACTTAAAGTGGCCTTCCAGTACCTGAAAGGAGCTACAAGAAAGCCAGGAAGGAACTTCTGACAAGGGCTTGTAGTGATGAGAGGGAATAGAATGAAGCTGAGGGAGGGCAGAGTTAGACTGGCAATTAGGAAGAAATTCTTAGAGTGAGGGTGGTGAGGCACTGGAGCAGGTGGCCCAGGGAGGTGGTGGATGCCCCCTCCCTGAAGGTGTTAAGCCAGGGTGGATGAGGCATTTGAGCAGCCTGGGCTAGTGGCAGGGGTTGGAACTGGAGGATGGTTTAGGTCCCTTCCATTCACTGCAGCCATCAGTTCAGAAGTTGGGATGTGGTCTCAGCTGCCCGTTTTGGATTTGCTTGCCTTCAGGGCACTGCGAATGTTGTCGGTGAGGTTGGCTGGTACCTGCAGTGAAGAGCCAGGTAAGTGCCTCTGTGCCCGTGAGTGCAGGGATGTGGCGACACTGCCACCTGGCAGCCTTCTCGAACAAGAGCAGCTGGACCAGCAGAGCGAGTGAACCCTTACTTGCACATAGTGCAGGGGGAACCTTCCCGGCCACCTCCCTGGGCTGGTGTCCAGCAGCAGCCAGGCACCAAAGCCCTTCTACATGGCATTTCTTGCAGTTAGTTTTTCTCTAAATACCTTTAAATTCTTTCCCTTCGCCTGACACCATTCTGTAAGCTCTCCTGGACAGCTGTGGAACCATTTCCATCACCTACATTTGCTCCAGTAGCCAACAGCACTCAGCACTGAGAGCTTTTGTCCCATTTCCATCAGCACATCAAAACACTCGCTCAGGTTGCAGCTGGAATCAGAGGCCACAGCACTTAACTCTGGAGATTTTCACGGTAGAATGTGCTAAGAAACAGCTTCGTGATCAAGAGCAGCATGGAGAGCTCACACTCACCTTTAAAATTAAACTTCAACTCCCCACAACACAAACCTCAAAGCATTCACGGCTCACCTGAAGCAGTCTGAGCTGCTGCCAGTGCTGCAAGCTGTCTCCATTAGACACAGATTTGGGTCATGGGAAGGGATTTCAGAAGTGTTCCTGGGACAGAGGGGTGCAAGTTCTGTGGCTAACTCTGAAAAGCCTCTCTGTGAGGTAAGAGTGAATTCATTGAAGGCATCCCCAATTCCTGCTGGCTAACAGCCCAGCTCTCACGGCAGCTATTTCCCCCTCCCCAGATCCCCACTCAGGCATCCCAGAGCTGCCTCCTGCTCCATAACATCTCCACACAGCAACCACAGGGAGGGGCTCCAACATCACTCCACAACTTCAGTGGAGGTTATGGTGACAAGTGGAGTCCCTCGAGGGTCTGCAGAGGGAGCAGTGCTGTTCACTGTCCCATCAGTGACACAGGCACCAAGACTGAAGGACAGGATGGCATCCAAAAGGACTTGGACAGGCTGCAGAGGGGGGCTGAGGAGAATCTCACAAAGTTCAACAAAGCAAAGTGCAAAGTCCTGTACCTAGGCTGGGGCAACCCTCGCTATCAATCCAGGCTGGGATGATGAGATGGAGAGCAGCCCTGCAGAAAAGGACTTGGAAGAGAAGCTGGACATGGCACCCTGAGCTGCATCAAAAGCAGTGTAGCCACTAGGGTGAGAGAGGTGATTCTGCTGCTCTGCTCTGGTGAGACCTCACCTAGAGTGCTGCGTCCAGCTCTGGGGCACAAGGGAGACAGGGGCCTGTTGGAATGGGTCCAGAGGAGGCTACAAAGATGATCAGAGGGCTGGAGCAGGTCTCCTATGAAGACAGGCTGGAAGCATGTGGGCTATCCAGCCTAGAGAAGAGAAGGCTCTGGAGAGACCTTAGAGCTGCATTTTGCACTATCTGAAGAGGAAGGCCGGGGAGGGACTGTTTAGGAGGGCTTGGGTTGATAGGACAAGGGAAAACAGTTTGGAAGTGGAGCAGGGCAGATTTAGGTGGGACATCATGAGCAAGTTCTATGCAATGAGGGTGGTGAAACACTACAAGAGGCTCTTCAGGGATGTGGGTGAGGCCCCAGCCCTGGAGAAATTCAAGATCAGACTTGATGTGGCCCTGGGTAGCCTGATCCAGTTGGAAGTGTCCCTGCTAACTGCAGAGGAGTTGGGCAAGATGTTTGAGGGTCTCTTCCAAGCCACTGCAACCTGTGACTGTGAATGGTGCTTCCCCATTCTTGTTTTTACAGACTCAGAGCACTGTGGAAGCTGCTGAGATCCGGGCCCTGGGGACAATGAAGCATTTGCTCTTGGTTAAGCCCGCATGTTGGATGGCAAATGATCACAGTCCAGCATCAGCAAGCTACTGCCAGCCAACAGTCCCCACAGCCTGTGCTCAGCTTGACCTCTGCTGCCATAAATGTTAACTGTCCCTTCAACTCTACCCAGACAACTAGAAAATGGATTTACTCCAGAAATTTCTCTTGCCCAGTGACAGAGGGAAAACTGAAGGAGGAGGGAAGAAAGCGAACTGCACTGAGCCCTGCCATCCTCTTGGAGACCTTGAAGAGGGCTGATTTTTTTCCAAGGCAGTAAGAAATACAGAAACAGAGACCTTGCTCTAGGAAAAGGAGTTCATTAACCTTTATTTCATTTCTCCATAGTCCCAAACTTGACAGACGTAGAAAAATATCCTTGAGTCTAGTAGACAAATTTACCAATGCTAAATAGCCCTTTACTCTGACCATCTGGGCCACTCTAGATACATTTGTACAAGCATTCAACTTCAGGTTGTTAGTTCTGGTTGGTTGTTTGTTTTTTTTTTCTTTTCAGTGAAGGGATTGGCTAAACAATAAACTACAGAGGAGAAAGACCTGATCTACCAATGCATGCACACGGAGGCACCTTCCCAAAAGGGGCAATCCAAAATAAAACAAAAAAACAACCTCAGGAAGTGTTTTGGAGGACGGAAGGATTTCAAAACAATTTGAGGAGAAGATAATTAAAAGTCAAGTGAAAGCAAAGCCTGGAAAACTATCAGTGGAGAAGTTAAAATATCTATGGCACAACTCTGCACAAAGAAAGTTAAGGCGAAGACCAAACGTTTTACATAAAAAAATAGCTGAGCAGGCTTCTAAAGAAGGAAATCAGCAGTTCTCATCATGACTCTGTTAAGATCAGCTTATAAATACCCTTATATATACAGAAAAATTAAATCCATCAATACAAATGTATGGAATATTTCACCAGGCATCCAGCTTTCAAACAAACCCCAGCTCAGGTTACCCCGGACCGCAGTTGGAGGTACTTCAGGTTAGGACTTGCAGTAGTTTCTTTGCCACACAGATTAGAGACAAACAAAAATGCCACAGAAACAGCAGTTTCCACAGGAAAAAAAAAAAAAAATCAGCAACATCCTTGAGTTGCAAAGCCCAGAAAGAAATGATGCAAGTTTCAAGCTCCTCAAGGCTCTGGTGGTTTGGAAAACATCCAAGTTACACATAAATAGTTCAAAACTTCCAGCCTATTTGTAAATCAAGCTGATACCTTCAGTGAAACTACAGCAGACATTAGCATGGCAGCATTTGCTCTCTCCACCAACACACCAAGATCACTCAGCAATGCCCTTCCTGGGGGCATCTCAATGCATTTCCAAGCCGAAACACTGACACTTCAGCAAGGAGTTGAACAGTCACCAATATTTGAACGGATTCATTTGACTGCATTTCAGAACAAGGTAATCAACAGCTAACAAGACAGAACAATGACAGCAACTTACATCTGTTTCAGAACTCCACGATTGTTTGAATGGAAAACATCCTGGCAGATGCCAGTATGATCAAGTTCCGTGTATCTGTGCAGGTTCTAAATTGGCAGAGGAGTATTCAAGGAACAGCAACGGTCTGGTTTGCACTGGAGAGCACAAAGCTTCCCCAGCACCTTTCAGTGAATTTGCCAATGCCTTTGGAGGTAAAACAGAGGCTCTTCTTTTCCAAGGTGTGAGTATTTAGTTTGCAATTTTCTTGACTGAAACCTCAGGATGTCTGTTGCTGCTGCTCCCCTGAAACACCTCCTTGTGTTTCCCTCCTCCACACCCAGGCTGAAGAAGCTGATGTGTTCTGTCCCCCACCCCACGTATTTCAGAGAGATGCAACGGGGAAATGAAACTCGACTCCAAACCAAGGTCTACCTGTACATTTAAGCCTTAGCTTGCTACTGATTTTCCTTTAACAGGTGCTTAAGAGCAAATCAAAACGGTTTCTACAGGGCCTTTATACATAGCAATGCAAAAAAGCAAACCAACCAATAGCTGAAACAAAACGATGAGATGTATTCATGAGCTGTGGCATTGCAGAACCTGTAAAATCCTCTTTCCTTTTCACCCATCGACTCCTCTCTCTGGTACATGGACCTATGATGTAGTGAGTGTCACATCATCTAGTACCAGCTAAAGGGCAGTACCATTCCTTCTGCTGTCTCCAAACTAGCACAGTCAGCCTGTGTACATCACCCTTCAGCTTCAATAGAAACCTTTACTGCCATTAACATCTGCTCATCTTTTCTAATGTCACAGAATTACAGAGTCCTAGAATGCACTGGGTTAGAAGGGACCTCCAAAGGCCATCCAGTCCAACCTCCCCTTGCAGTCAGCAGGGACATCCCCAACTAGATCAGGTTGCTGAGCCCCATCAAGCCTGACCTTGAGTGTCTCCAGGGACAGGGCCTCAACTATCTCCCTGTGTAACCTGTTCCAGTGTTCCACACATCTTCGTTATTTACTTCCTTGTCCACAGATTGTGTTTAAGACAAATACATAAAAACAGCACTAAAATAAATTAAATTAAAAAAAAAAAATCCAAGTGAATGTCTCACACTCAACTGAAAAACAAGCACAAAAGTGAAGAAGGCATGTTGGAAATAATTTATTGTCTAGAAAACTTCAAAGAAGAAAAAAAAGTTTCAGTTCACATTTTCTGTGTGGTGTTGAAGGTGGTGTCCCATCTCAGAGGTAGTGTGTGTAAAATGTAATACAGAAATGGAGAAGAATTATTGATTTCAGTTCAACGATACAGTAAAATGTTCAGCAGAACCAAAGCTCTGCCCTGCAACCATTCCCAAGCAGCTCTTGTCTCGGAGAGGATTGCTTGTTTAAAACCAATAGCCACCACGAGCCTAAGCTTCTGCCCCATTTGTGTCTGTCCTCTTCTGACCAAAATGTCAGCTGCTGCCTTGCAGAGACAAACAACCACTCTCTAGTCAGAATGCAACCCTATTCTGCCATGGAACACACATATTTTGGAGTTCTACTTTTGCTCATCACTTTTCAGGGTTCCCATTTCACTAACGTGCTGAAACATTGGGTAGAGAAAACAAACACCACAAACCAGCTTCTGTTTTGTCTAATAACTACCCAGAGTTTTCTCACTAGCAATCCTCTAACCTTGACCAGGCATCTCACAACGGAGCAATTTATTCAGCCTTATGATGATTTGGGGCAGAAAAGGCAGAATCTTGGAATCAAGTTGAAGGTTGGGCAGCTGCCAGCCCTAACACATGAAGCAGCCTCAGAGTTTGCTGAAGCAGCAGGACTGGAGGTAGTAAATGAAGGTTTTGGTTGTAACTTTACAAGTGATGAATTCCTCATGTTTCAGCTATTCTGTGCTACTCCATTTCTGCACATCATTTTCTGTCCTTATGCTATCAGTATCCTGAGACCAACAGGCAGCTCTGATTAGAGTACCGAGGGAAAGGGGAGCGCTGTGCTCCTTGTAACATAACCAACACGGCAGGGCAGGAGCCTCTTGCTGCACCTGATGGACCTAAGCACAAATGGTCATCTCCACAAGACCCTCTCCAGGTGGCCTGTCACTTCAGCTGCACAGCCACAAGAGGTATAGCTCACCCTGTTTGGTAAATGGACTCTTTAAACCGCTTCCTAGGTTAAGAAGAAAAAGGCAGAATGGGTACATCCCTTCTTTCCCCCAGAGGACTGCAGAACCATCATCTGCTCCTCATTTTCACGGTCTTTATTGCCTTAGAGAAAAAGAAATCCTTGGAAAGATTAAAGTGCAGTGCTGCTTCAAGACCAAAGCACTCACCAACTTGACACTTGGATGGTAGAGCTGTTTGTGTACTTTTAAACCTGCCAACATTTCACCTGTTGGGATATATACTATTTACTCGCTCCTGGTTAAACCTCTAGACTTGACAGAATCATCACCTGCAGGGAAATGAAAGGAGGCAAAGCTTCAGCAAGCAGCTTGCTTAACTGTGAGCAGGCTCACAGGTATCAAAGATTCAGAGCTCCCTAAGGGGTGACCTGTCTCTGTCTGAAGCCTCTGTTCTACCTTTTTCCACTTCGGTTCCTTCAGAAAGAGGTGCTCACAATAAACAACACCAGGAAGTCATCTTTCGTTGACAAAGCAAATGAAAGCCCTTGCAGAAAGAGCATAAAACCATCCCTAAGTGGCACTTCTGCAGTGCTTTGTTAGAGCCATGGAGCTGAGGCACTGGAACAGTCACCACAACACAACCCAGGATTAGCTTCATCTGTCATGGGAAGTCAATGCAAAAGATGAACTAGGACTTGAAGTGGGCTTTTGTTACCATCCCATCCACAGGGGAAAGAACCAGAAGCCAAAACCATGGGCCCAGAGAGCCTTCCCCACCATTATCCATCATCTAAAGACCTTTCAGACTCTGATTTGAAAATGAGTGTCCCAGTGACTGTGTCAGTGTGATGCCTGTCAGCAGAGCCACTAAGGTGAAGCTGGAAAGAAGAACCATAGAATCATAGAGTCACGAGGTGCCTTAGGTTAGAAGGGATCTCAAAGACTGTCTACTCCAACCTACCCACCATGGGCAGGGACACCTTCCAGCTGCTCACAGCCTCAGCCAACCTGGCCTTGAAAATCCCCAGGGAGGAGGTATCCACAACCCCTCTAGGCAACCTATTCCAGAGTCTCGCCACCCTCACACTGAAGAACTTCTTAAAATCCAGTCTAACCCTGCTCTCTCTCAGCTTCAAACCATTCTCCCTTGGTCTATTGCTAGACACTCATGTAAAGTCCCTCTCTCTCCTACTGTTCTAAGGTCTAGCTTAACAGGTTACATGGATTGGGATGCAATCTTCCATCTGGATTAGCACATCCTGCTGGAGACACAAGCAACCCCAAAGCACTTGGGCACTGCTAGTCTGAGGTGCAATGCTTGGCCAGGTATCTTCAGACCTCTCAAGGATGGTTGGGTGTTATCCTACAGGACCTTACCAGCTGCTCTTCAGCTCCTGCACTGCAGAACTATTGTTGCTGCAACCATTTAAAATACACATGGCATTAAAATCTGTTTTACCTATGGCAGGAAACACACACTGCTGCTGCAAACAGCAGTGGAGCAGCTACAGTTATCCTCCAGAGCAATAGGATTTATTCTCTTTCTTCCTCAATATCCTGTAGCACTGTCAAGTGTTTCAGGGAATGAAAACATCACTGCTTAGCTATGCTCTGTCTTGTCACCCTACAAGAGAAAAGGACCAAAGCACACCATGCCCAGAGGGATGATGTGGGTGTTCTCTGCAGCGACTTTCAGCTGCACATCCTAAAGGGGATTCCAGCTTCCTTGAGAAAAGGGACTGAGGGAACTGCTGGAACCTGGGAGTTTGTTCACAATTAACTCCTTTCCTTGGTATATGAAATAGAATCAAAACACAGCACAAACAGGAATCATCAGGGAAAATTTTTCCTGTCTAAAGGTGGGTCACAACTCACCATGAAATCAAGAACTCTCAGTGTTGGTATCCTGCCTTTTGTCATGGGAATTTAAGTGGAACAAGCAGGAAAACAAGGTCTGAACAGTGGCAAATCACAGAGCTGGGTTTTTTTCCAACTCAGCAAAGCTCCCAGAAAACAACAGCTGTCATTGTCAGTGGCACAAAACTCCTATCTAGAGGGAACAGTAATAGAAAGCATTGTTAACCCAGTACAGAAACCCCTTTATAAATGACTTTTTCAGTGAGCAGAATTACAGCTGAGCTCTGTCTTACACTTGAAGGGTAGCACTGTGAGCTCTGCACACAAACCTTCATTAATTTTAGATGGGTGACCATTTCAACAGGCATGGAGAACACCACTCCTCCTTCCAGGAGGGCTGGCAGGATGTGTATGTCAGCCAGGAGGAGACATTTAGGTTCAGGCAGTGGGAGGATGAGCAATCCACCACTTACCTCCTGGTTACACTGAGTGCCTTCTCTCTCTTGGGGTTCCACTCTGAGTTTTAATGCCTAGATTCAAAGACAGGAGCTTGTTCTTGTGGGGTTACTCTGGAGAATAACTGGTAAGAGGTCTTTGGGGAGCTACCTGGATTGAACAGTAGTGAGAACTGTGAAACTGTTCTGTTTTTCAAACCAGCTTTTAGAACTGCTGCCATCCTGTAGGCAGCTGGCATCGCACAGGATTGCTAAATGCTTCCAATGCCCAAGGACAACACAGGGACAGGAAAAAGCCTGAAATAACAGAGCTCACTACTGCTACTTAAAGAAAAGGGCTGTAGAAGTGATTGGGGGGAGTAGATCAGACTAAGAAAAACTTAGGAAGAAATGATGAGGGGCAATAGATCAGTCTGAGAAAAACCCAGTAAGGAATTACTAGGGAGAATGTATCAGACTGAGGAAAAAACCTAAAATTGTGAGTTAATGCTGAAAGATCAGGCTTTTTACCACACTGTGAAGGAATCTGTTTCAAAAATACTTGCTGAGGAACTTTCAGATTAGAGGTTTTGGAACATCAAAAATACAGGCACCCAGCTGTATGCCCTACTAAGTTTACCTGAATGTGTTTGCACATCCATTTCATCAGATGAGTAGAGGGACTCAATGTCAGCCAGCCAGAAAAAAAGAAATTAAATTCAGCCACTACCTGCAGTCAGCTGACAGTTTAGAAATGGCACCTGGCAGATGCCAAAAAAAATTGTCAGACAGGGCTACTTCAAAACCAGGTTGCACTCAGATCTGCAAAACTGAATTCCAAACACTTGAACTACTCAAAGAACAGAACTTCAGCCTTCAGACTTTGACAAATAAAACCTGGAACTACACTGCTAAAACTCTAAATAGGAGCATAATGAACTAATCCCATTGCTATGGTGAGAGCATCAGAAAGTTGTGTTCTGCACCTATCAGGTTTCCCAGATCCATCTCATTTGTTACAAGACTTAGGACTGCTTCATTACATTAATAATTTATTGATGAGAATTCCAATTTTTCAGTTAGCCTTTCAAAGCTGTTTCAACTCTTTTGGTCAGAAAATGGAAGATTCAACAATCTGAAGTCATACAAATGAAAACCACCATAGTTTAATGTCAGATTTTCCAAAGGATGCAAAGCACAACTCATAAAAAGCCTGTTCTTCTATTGGGAGCCCCAATTTTTAGTCCACCTACCTGAGTAAAAAATGGGGGGAAAAAAGTAATAACCAGGACCGGTGAGCAAGCAGCTCTGACGAGTTGAGTGTCTGTAGATCAGGTTGTTTGTTTTCCACTCTCGGATCCCCTGCTCAAAAAGACTTTGCTAGGGAGCAAGAATTCTTCTGGAGAGGCAGAATTTACCCTAACCAAGGCCAAACTGCTAAAAGTGAAGCCTTCCCTCAGGCAGTTCTTTCATTTACCAAACAACAACATTCAGAATTGCTTGCCAGTGCAGGCTGCAGCCAGGACACACTACAGCCATCCTTCAGGAGAGTCTACTTCACCTTGGGCTTTGTTTTTTGGACTGAGGAACACTGGATAGCAAAATGCTGTTCTCTTGAAACCTACCCCCAAGTCAGGGCTTCTTTTTGTCAGTTAAAAAAGATCAATCACAAACTGTCTGAGGCGTTTTTCTCTGATAAAGACGACAAGCTGAATGAGGTATCATCAGGCTCTGGGGATGCATGATTGAAATCCATTTCCTCTAAATCAGGAGGTAAGTCTGAGAGCAGTGCCTGAGAGCAAAAAGAATACAACAGTAAGTGTTAGGTGTATGTCTCACGTCTGATTTGTGTCTTTGAAACACAGTGAAACAGCTCGCCTGAGCTTTTCAGTCAGAGCTGGTAATGGATAGATAAAAAAATAAGTCAGTATTGATGGGTATTGAAGGGAAAAACGTTGTCCAAGATCTTAAAAAGGCAAAAGGCAAACAAGAAAAGTAACAGAATCTCTTCCTAAAGAAGGCACAAACTGTTACCCACAGATGGCATGATCCAACCCGGTATCAGAAGTGCCACCTATTAAAGGCAGTGCAGCTGAAGCTTGCCCTTTTTTCCTAGATCTTGCATCTTAGACCTGACAACTCCCAGTCCCTCAGTGTACACCAGCGGCTGGCTGTCCCTTGTAAAACTCACTCTTCTTTGCCTTGGTCACTGCTTGTGTAGACTACAAGACCTCCCTTTTGTTTAAAGTTCAGCTTTCTTCTGTGTGTTTCAGATGTTCAGCACAAGGCTGCTCTAGTCATAATTGGAGCCTTTGGGCGCTGTGGAATAAAACCAAGGCAGTGACAGAAGACAACATGACAAACACCTGCTGTTATTAAACCTACTTCCAGACGTACCTGCTGCTGTTCTTTATCATCTGATTTAATAGCAAGTATTAAACTCCGAGTGAACGTCTGTAGTTCAAAATACTTCTGCTTGTGGTTCTCCAACTCATTCTCAATGAATCTGACTTCTTCATTCTGTGAAGACAAATGACAAAGTTCTGAACCTCTAATTTCATTCTACAACAAATTAAAATAAAGCCCAGGTCTATCTCTAGAAGTGGTCTTGAAAAGGCAGGGTGATTGTGAGACAGCAACTAAATTCCAATGTCTTCCAACATAAGGAAAAACTTTCCTGTGAGGGTGCTGGAGCCCTGGCCCAGGCTGCCCAGAGAGGCTGTGGAGTCTCCTTCTCTGGAGATATTCCAAACCCACCTGGACATTGTGCTCCTGAGCAACCTGCTGTGGGTGACCCTGCTTTAGCAGAGGGGCTGGATTAGATGACCTCCAGAGGTTCCTTCCAGTCTCCACCATTCAGTGATTATCTGACTAATACAACAGGAGGCTTGACACAGAGATCAGGGAAAATAGCTTGAGAGTTCCTCAATGCTACCAACAAATTAAAGCACAGCACCCTGAATGCTGGAGTGTCAGGGTCCACTCACCAACTACCCCAGGGTCTCTCAAGCTGCAGAGGAAGCAAGAATGTACCTACCAAAGGGAGAAATAACAACCCCATGCATGCTGGAGCTGAAAAGGTGCATTTCCAGCCTCTGCAGAAATCCCTGTTATTCTACTTGCAAATCATTTCATACAAAAATAACAAACTTAATTAAAAGTCATCTTTGATTGGTACTTCAGTTTACGCCAAAGATCTCTCCCCCTTCAGACTTAGCAACTGATTGGTATGCAAGATGAAAAGGCTAAATCTGTTGATCAGCGTAGAGCTAAAATTAATTTTCTCTAGTTATTTACTTTTGCAAAGATCACATAACCTGAGCAAACAGCTCCCTCCTCAAGGTCAAAGTCACAGTGCATTGCTGCAAAGGAGCACCAAATGTGCACCCTCCCTTTGCTAGCAAGGAACAACACAAACACAAAGCGAAGATTCAGGCAGGTGAGTGCTGCATTGACTGGGAGATATCAGAGACTAGAATTGGGATAAGGAGAAGGAACTGGCTGGGTGGCTGCTCTCAAAGTTGTGATCAACAGCTCCATGGCCAAATGGAGACCAGTGACAACTGCTGTCACTCAGGAGTTGATACTGAGACCAGAGCTCTTAAACATCTTTGCTGGTGACATGGACAGAGGCAGTAAGACAGCCTCAGCAAGTCTGGGGATGATGACACAAAGCTGTGTCCAGCTATGAAGATGGTCAGAGCAGCTCCCCTTGTGAGGACAGGATGAGAGAGTTGGAGCTGTTCAGCCAGGAGAAAGCTCCACAGATATCTTATAGCAGCCTTCCAGTATATGAAGGGGGCTAAAGGAGAGCTGGGAAGGGACTTTTGACATGGGTTGGGAGTGACAGAATGAGAGGGAATGGATTGAATCTTGAGGAGGGGAGATTTAGATCGGAGATTAGGAAGAAATTCTTCAGTGAGGGTGGCGAGACACTGGAGCAGGTTGCCCAGAAAGGTTGTGGATGTCCTCCTTGAAGGTGTTCAAGGCCAGGAAGGATGAGGCAACCTGGGCTACTGGAAGGTGTCCCTGCCTATGGCAGGGGGGTTGGAACTAGATGATCTTTGAGGTGCCTTCCAACCTAACCCATTCTACAAATAAACTCACCCTTGCTTATGCAGCCATGTGGCTTGGTGGCAGTGAACACTTTTGTAAGCCAATTTCAATAGTGGATTTTTGAGCTGAAATTGTTGTTTTTTTAAAAAAAGGAGAAAAAACACCCATAGAACTCTGCTCTGATACGCCATGCTCACATTTTCTAGTCTGCCCACAATTCAACTTCAGTTGACATGAGAAGGTGAGACTACATGAGGAACTGGAAGGTTTGGAAGAAGCCTTTCAAAATGGTTTTTGGTTTGGTGGTTTGTTGGTTTTTATTTCCCCATAAAATTCATATTTCTTCAGTCAAGACTTTGCTCATCATACTGCTTCAGTTTGTAACAGCTTGGATAGGAAGAGAAAAATATTTGGGCTGTGATATTGAAGCTTTCATAAAAGCAACTGAGCTAGATGCACCTATTCCATGGAAGCTTAGAAGTTTCCTGTTTAGCAATGGGTTCTGCCCAAAGAAGGGAGTCAGAAAACACACAGGCACAAAAAGACTGATCACTGATGTCAAACAGACCAACAAAACAAGGTTCTGTAGGGTCTGCTGTCACAACAAGCCTTTCACTGTGGTGACAGATGACATTAAGAAAAGGTCATTCCCCCTCCATACTCATTCTCCACTGCCCTCACCAGAAGCACACTGCTCAAAGGAGGATTTTTGCTCTGAAAAGATGATCTCTTCATTATTTTGGTAATTATCATTAGGTGAAGTAAAAGGAGATCTAAGTAAAAAAAAAAAAAAATCAGCTGCATAGGTCAAAACATGCTCAATATTCATCACAGAGCTGTGGTAACTCTTAGGAGAGCAGTAAGACATGCATAACCTTCACTATTTGGCTTTCAGGTATCCAACTGCTTCTCCTCCCTCCCACTACTGCTTCCAGGCATGTTCTGCTCTACATGGGGAGATGACTCTTCAGATCCCCCCATTTTCTGAGAAGATTCCAGCTGTTCTGTAGCTTTGCACAGCTGGCAGCAGCAGGCTGCACGTAACGGTGTGCCACAGCACTGCAATGAACAATCCTTGCACAAAAAGGAAGTTTTGCTTCAGAGACTCAATAAATTGCTTTGTCTGGGACACGTGGTGGGAACTGCAGATGGCTACAGCTAAAGTAATGTGATTGCTCTGTGGAAATGGGATTTTTCCTGCCTCCCTCTGAGTTGAAATACAGGTAATCTGTCTGCAAATGGGATGAGGAGGCTTGGCTTAGGGTACGCTGGGCAGTACCACAGTAAACAGCAGAGCAGCTGCAGGTTCCCTCAATGCCTTTGCTGGATTCATAGATTCACAGAATGGCTTCAGATGGAAGTGACCTCCCTGGGCAGTCCACTCCTCAGTCTTGCCACCCTCATACTGAAGAACTTCTTCCTAAGCCTGACAGAGAAGCAAGACCCTGCACTTTGATTTGTTGAACCTCTTGCAGGCCCTTGCAGGTATGGGCATCTGAACATCCTGTGGACTATCCTGTTTACCACTCTACAGGCTGATTACTCACCTTATAGTCCAAAAGAGAACTCATTTGGTCCACTTCAGAATTACTGATCATATCACTTTCTTCATCATCTATGATTTCTATCTTCTACAACAGAAGGAAACAGCTGGTTTCAAACATTTGAACACAGAGATTAAACAATAACCTTGTCTCAAATTGGCATGAAATGGAAGGAAGGTAACAGGACCCTTTTTTTGCTCATGAGAAATTCTGCCTTGTGTAGCCCCCATTAGATGGCAATCATGCACCTCAGCCAGAAGATCCAGGAAGGATCCAAATTGAAACTGCAGGCACAGAGAGCTGCTGCCATGGTGACTCAGGCTGTTTACAGAGGAGGAGTTCTCTGTCCCCATGCTTGTGGCATTAAGCTGCATATTAGACCTCACTACAGCCTGCACCAGCCTGCTCTTGATTCTGCCAGCCTTTTGTTGGAGACCTCCTGCAGGGCCATTCCTCTAGAGCAAAGCAGACATTATGGCAAGTGACAGGCAAGTCCTGACTGACCTACTTCTTGCCTAAACAAATTAAGAGGTCTCCTTTGGTCTTCTTTGGCCACCGTGCAAATCAGAAGCCCTACAAGGATGTGACACAAAGGACAGTTCCAATTGCAGGAGGAGGCTGAGGGGAGAATGTCTCTAAATATCTGAGGGGTGGGTGCCAGGATGAAGGTGCCAGGCTCTTTCCAGTGGTGCCCAGGAACAGTGGGTACAAGCTAGACCACAGAAGGTTCCACCTTAACATGAGGAGAGACTTCTTTATGGTGAGGGTGCCAGAGCTCTGGAACAGGCTGCCCAGAAAGGTTGTGAAATCTCCTCCTCTGGAAACTTGCCTGGATGCACTCCTGTGTGGCCTGCCCTAGGTGATTCTGCTTTGGCAGGAGGGGTGGACTCCATCTCTGAAGCCCTTTCCAACCACTAACATTCTGCAACTGTGAGATCTGCACTTGAGTCACAGGAATTCTTGGGAGCTTTTTGTGTAGGGTTTCTACAGATACGTAAAGTACAGTGTTCAAGGCCACACGTCGTGCTGCTTAGAACTCAGAAATCCATCCCAGTTGTACTTCAAGTCTTAAAAGAGTGCAGACAATGACCACAGGTTTGAGGTTTTTATTCCTATCTAAGCCAGGTCTCAGTCCAACAGAAGGGATTTGAATCAGGCAGTGACAGTGGCAGCATTGCTCAGCACAAGGTCAGAAGGATGAGATGACTGCCTGCATGAAGCTGCAAATTTCACTTCATTTCTGAGAGGGAAGCCTTGGTAGTGTAAGAAGAGAGGTTTGGGGGTTTTACTGTTTTTTGACAGTCCTGAACATTTATGAAGCTGTAAATAATAAGTTAAAGCAATTTTACCACTTTTTTTAGTACACTATTTAATACAATGTAGGCAAGGGCCATTGCACACCCCAGGCACTTTAATGGTTAGTCCTTGGGGTATTATATTAGAGAGGTTTCTTCTCTGCTGCATGTGTGTGTGTCTGTTGCCTGCCTGCACACCAGGCATCAGAAATTTCCTTCCAACCACCAAGCAGAAATCCTTCAAGAAAGGTTAACACTCTCTCACTAGCAGTACCCTCCAAGCTCAAGCATATGTTGAAGGTAGTGAAAGGAATCCACATTTTCTGTGCTTCAGTGTCTGACGACCCAGCTGAAGTGGTAACATTCCAAAGGCTTTGTGCCACAAAGATCTGCTGCTGCATTGTGCTCTGAGAAATGCTGGGATCCAAGTATTTCTGGGTTTAGACTGAGCTTGAGGAAAGTCTCTAAATAAATGCCAAACATTCAGACCATATTTGTTACAAAGATACATCTGAAGACCAGAATTTCAAATAAGCAACTCCTATCACTTACGTAAATCCAATGTGTGTGTGTATCCACACTGAGCCATGTGTAGCTCTGCAGCCTCAGGGGTGGGAAAGGCCAAGGGTTCCCTTCAAATTTTGTTACTTTTCAGAACAGAGCTTGACAAACTTACTCCTGTTCCTGTTCTTACTGTACTAACTTATATAATGCTGGACTTCAGGTAGATTTGGAGAACTGAGCCTCTCTGACATCATCTTTGCAAACCTTTTGTCATTTTACATTCTGCATCTCCATGGTAAATGCATCACCCTGAAACTCAGAATGATTATATCTAAGGTCAGAGCAGGCCAGGGAGGTAAACAGAAAGGGAAAAGGCAGCTGTTCCTATTCAGCTGCCCACAGAAAATGCAGCTGTGGGGTTTCAGTTTGTACAAAAGATGATCATACATTAAGCAAAAAAAGAAAATGCTCTCTACTATAAAAATATAAATAGGGAAGGGAGTCTCCTTTTCACTTTCCCACTTCAGATTCTGTGTGATTTATGTCTCACAAATGATCTTGTCACATTCTGACCTCCTCTCATTTACTCTCTGACTGCACTCTGAGTGCAACTGGGAGGGGAACCATTGCCTGGAACCATCACCTGTTCCTTCTGCAGACCCCACCACATGGGGCTGCTCTCCCCTTCTCCCCTCTTCTATTCCAATCTGAGAGAAGGCAGACGAATCAAGGACTGTATCTTGCATTATTTGCCATGACTCCTCCCTCTGTCTTTCCTTGTCTCACTGCAGTCAGTTTAACCTCAAGACAACTGTGTCTGAGCCAATGTGAATGCAAGTGAGAAAACAAGGGACACATAAGCAATGCCCTGGCAAGGCTATGGGAATGAGGAGTACCCACCTACTCCAGTCTGAGCTCTAGAGATACCTGACTTTCTTAAAGCTACAGAAAGCCACTTCTGCTTATTGTGCTAGGAGGGTTATTGTCACTAATTTACTGCAGCAGGGATTTCTAGAGCACTACCTGGCCATTGTGAGCTGCACTCCAGAACACCAGGCTGCTGTCATGCAGAAAAAGCTGTTTAATCAGCTTCTACTGACCACGTTCTAGAATGAGCACATTTGACCAAAGTCTTTGCTCAGCAAAGAACACTAATAACTGACAATCACCTCACCATTTACAGTTGAAGAGGTCACAGGAGTGGGAAAGGAGAGGTGTACATACCACATTATCAGCAGATACTGTGTTCTGGTCATCATCCTTCTGACCAATTTCTTCATTTTGAAGACCTTCACTTGTCTCTTCTGCAGAAACAAATTAGTTTTCTCAGATTTGATTCAAATTTTATGCCAAAGGAACATTTATAGTCTTTACCACTAAATATGTCACATCTGGTAGATCCAAAAGCAAAGTCACATTATTGATGTCCAGTCATTAAAAAAAAAACCACTCCAACTCTAAATACTCATCCTCAGCTAGCAGCAAGTGGCACAGCTATAATGGCCTCCAGAGAGCTGTGTTCATTTACACAAAGCATGGATTCAATTAACATACATTTAAAAAAAGGAAGGTGTTAAAAGAACTTTAATGCTTTGATTTTGCAGCACAATACAGCCTTTTGAAAATATTCACAGTACACTTTACAAACAAGTGCCATCAACACTTTTCATCCTAATTATGTGACTGAAAACATCTTTTCCCTGTCTTTGAAAGCATTTTGGTTCTGTTGTTGTGGTGGTGGTGGTTTTCGTTTTTTGTTTATAGATTAGGACCAAAAGTTATAGTTCTCCAGAATTCAAACAATCAAACATTTGTGGCTGAGTAATACACATCATTATTGGTGGAAATATTTTCCAGGAAGTTCAAAACAAGCCAAGCTGCACAGTGAGATCTACTCCTTTGAACCGGAGAAATGAATAGAAATCATTCTGGTGGTAGAATAAAAGAATGCAAGTGGGATTCCTGCATGCTGTGGGTATCCCATAGTTTTCTTGCACTTCCTTAAGCTTTGACTCTAATAATCTGCTCACAGTCTCACTGCCTTGTTCAATAAATGTGTTATTCCTCACTTCAAACCACAGAGAAACTCTTCCCCTGTCACCATTTTCTTTCAAGCACATCTGACTAAATCAGTTCCTTCCACACCTCAGGCAAATCAAGGACTCAGATTCTGCACCTCGCTTGGCTTTCAATCACTTGACCCATTTCTTTATCATCTATCCTCTTACAGGAAAATATGACAAAGCTATCACAAAATCATTCCCAGCTCTCCATTTTTCTAGTTCTTTCCTCTAAATTGTTCAGACAAAATGACAAGATCAAGCCTGCATTATTAGGCTGCAACAGTATGGACTAGATCAGCCTTTAGTTTAGAGAGCAAAGGCTTTATTGATCTCATCTAATCAGAAGAAGCACTGGGAGCAATTAGTTGAGCTGGTGGAGGCAGTAGATGTGCTGAGTGGCAGCTCATCTGCCCTAGCCCACAGTGCTAATGGACAGGAGGGAAGGCAGAGATCAATTCAGTGTGGTCAGGCAGTTCTGGGAGGTGGAGAAGCAGGGAATTAAGTTTGAGACACTTATCACTCACAATCATGCAATTTACTGAGTACACAAAGGCACCTCCATGTGCACTTCTAAGGCTTTCTGAGAGGTCCCTTGCTACCAGCTTTGATCTTTCCTGTTGGTTTGTATTTGCCCATCAGAGAGCACTGAGGCACTGAAGCCAGCTCAGTGGCAGTGCCTCTGCTTGCTCTGACATACTGTGAAGATGTTTTAGTTCAGGACCAAGTCAGAGCTAATTATTTTCTGAGCTTACTTGTTCAGTATCATTTAGTATCAGGTAAAACTTAAGTAGAGAGCCCTGGCCAGCTCCTAGCGAGCAGGTCTGCAAGTGCTAGTGCTTGTTAAGGTGAGCACTGGTGTGACCCAGGTGACCAGGAGTGGTTACTCAAGCTGGCTGTGCAGAACTGGCCAGCTAACAGCATTTGGCTTTCTAGGAAGTGAGCCTTAGACACTTGCACTGTCTGCCCATCTCACGGCTGCATCAGCAAAGTGTCACCTTGTCATCCTGCTTCAGAAGGATCTATCAGAAACAGAAGTCTTTGATAAAAGGTGTCTGGAAGCTTTTTGGTTTTGATAACAAACCCAACAACATGCATATAGAGGTAGATGAAAGAGACCAAACCATACCTTCAGTAGAGCTGAGGTAGAGAACTTGTGACTGTTAGCCACTCTTTCAGACGTTTTTGAATGTGCACAACAGAGAATCCAAAGCATGCACACTGCACAAAATTAAAAACACGTGCACAGTAGTAGCTGCATTTTCAAATACCTTGTGAGCTTCCTTCAGATAAGCAGATTGATACTTCATCATTCCTATCATTATCATCCCCCACTTCAGCAGCAGCTTCCTCTCCTGGATTTAGTGCTGATTTAGAAACAAATTCAGACTGATCAGAGAAATCAGCAGGACCTCCTCTAGGGGGTGGGACCTCAATCCCCATTAAACGATATTTCCGTCTTCGATTCCCAATCCAAGTCTTGGAAAAGAAATAAACAGGAATGACATCAGAAGCTGTAACAAAAGCAACAGGCCCACAATCAAGTGAAAGCAGCACAACTGAGCTAGAGGCACAAAGGGAAACTCTGACTGGAATGAAATAAAAAACATAGAATGTCAGGGGCTGGAAGGGACCTTGAAAGCTCATCTGGAGCAGCCCCGCTGCCAGAGCAGGATCACCCACAGCAGATCACACTGGAATGCATCCAGGTGGTTCTTGAATATCTCCAGAGAGGGAAACTCCACAACCTCTCTGAGCAGCCTTACAGTGAGGAACTGGAACAGTCTGTCCACATGTCCTATGATCAGGGCATGGCAAATGCACATCCTTTCCATAAGGTCTGTGCTCCAACCGAGCTTATCCAACATGTTAAATGCTACTTCAGTTGTGTTTTTAATTTAAAGATAGACCAAACACTGGCCTGGTCTTACTTCAGGATACCTGCAGAGAACACCTCCTACTAGACCAAACTGCTCAAGGCCACATCCAGCCTGGCCTTGAACACCTCCAGGATCACAGCATGTTAAGAGTTGAAGGGACCCAAAGAGATCAAGTCCAACCCCCTTCCATAGCAGGACCATACAACCTAGCTCAGGTCAGAGCCTCCATAGCTTCTCCAGGCAGCTTGTTCCTCACCACTCACAGGGAAGATTTCCTCTCAAGCTGCAATAAGGTCTTCTCAGAGCCTTCTCTTCTCCAGGCTGAAAACCTCCAACTGTCTGAAGCCTGTCTTCACAGGAGAGGTGCTCTGCCATTGGATAATCTATGTGACCTACACTGGACCTGCTCTGACAGTTTTTCTTGTGTTGGGGGCTTCAGAGCTGGCCACAGTACTCCAAGTGGGAGTCTCAAGAGAACAGAGCAGAGGGGAAGGGTCACCTCTCTTGACCTCCTGGCCAGGCACCTTTAGATGCATTCCAGTACATGCTTGGTTTTCTGGTATATAGCATGAAAAAGTTTTTACTAAACTATTTTCCTTGTAATACTTTGATTATCAAACAGAAAAGTTAGGAAGCATTAACAGCAGTCTCAACTACTAAGGACAGCTTCACGCTGTGCCAGCCTTGAAAAACCCCTGTTTTTAAAAGCTGAATCTCTTCAACTACCTAAAAGAAGTCATGCTCAACACTATTTTTAGCAGAGAATTTTTGTTGGGTGATATTTGCTTTCCCAGCCTGCTGGTTCTCCTCTTTGAAGATTGCAAAACAGGTATACAGAGAGCTACCTAGGTATTTTTGTGCATTAGATATGGTGTGTTGAGAGAACAGGGGGAAAAAAAAAAAAAACCCAACATAAAAGTCATCCCTGCCACATCTGTGTCTCTTTTTTTCCAGGGCAGTGTATTGCCGCTCTTTAAATTTTTTCCTACTATGATGATGGAATAGATAGTGCCAACAACAATCAAATTTAAAAGCAAACCTGCTTCTTTTTTTTATTAAGAAATTCTCAGAAAGAAAATAAAAACCAACCACCTGAGGCACTTAAGAAAGTTAGATCTTGTCCTTTCACACAGCCTTCAAAGCAGGAAAATCTTTCATTGAGCACACTGACTATGTCATAGGAGAGGAAGGTATTTTTATAGTGTCTCAAATTATCGTGGCAATAAGGTTCCATATCCTGTGTGCTACATTTAACAGTGAATCTCCTGGAGCAGTGCCGTGATGAGTGTCAGAGCAGAGTGGCATTTCTGTGCAGGAAACCATCTTAATAATCCTAATTACACTCCTAAAATATTACCTCCTTAAAAGCGTCACACACCACCTGCCAAGGGCATGTGAGCAGACTCTGCAAGCCTGCTTACAGCAGCCAGCAATGAACTCAGCCCAGCAACCTCCCCAGCTTCCACTGGAGAGATGGCCAGCAAGAGGGAGGGAAGAAAGGGCAGCAGCAGGCAGCATATGTCTGCCCTCAGGCACTTTATAAGTAAATGCAACTGGCAGGGAGCCACTGAAAAAGCATAATTGCAGCTTTCCAGAGATTGAGGTTAGGGTGTCAACATGCTAGAAAGATTCAAGGCTGCAACTTCAGAAATCTCACTTAACTGAAAAAATAAAGATGGAACATTCTGAGAGGGGTTTTCTCAATGTCTCTCTCCATCACCAACTGGATCCAGATCAGGCCTAGAGCCCACAGCAAGAAGAGGCAGGCAGCAGTGAAGCACAAGTGGCCTGTCTTCAGCCACTGCTTGGTTTGGCCACTAAGCTCAGAAGAAGATAGCACAGTACAGTGCACAAACAACCTCCACCTAATTCTAGCTACAGTTCTAAAGTCTGCCACATACAGGAACCAAAGGCAGAGGTAAGACAGATATTGGTAACAGTAGCAATTCCTCTGAAGGAATCTTTTTCTTTATTTGTGTGTTCTAACACAGGTTATGGCAGAGTCTCGTGGTGCATTTGCCCTAAGGACAAAAGTGTTTCAAGCAGATGCTACTGAAAGATGTATGCAGAGCTTCATCCAGTCCCCCAACATGTGACAAGGTGAGACAACAGGGAGGCATGGAAGTCAGCCTAAATATGCTGTGAATAAGGTATTTCATATTCAGGAGTCTACCCTGAGATGCTGTCCGTGGGCACACCTTCACCCTTCACAAAGCAAACTGAAGAGCTTGGAAAATACAGAGCAGCTTTGCCTTCTACAGAGAGCAACTATTTTCAGCCTCCAAAAGTGTAACTTCTTTTTTTGTAATGCACATGTGCTCAGGAAAGCAAGGTGTAAATAACCAGAACAGCACTCAATACTGAAAGTAGCTCTGTTAGCAGTTGGATATGTCAGCCCAACAGAGAGCTCCAGAAGAGAGGAGTTTCAAATAAGGGCTCCCAGTTCTGCTTTTGGAGAAATGTCAGGCTTTTAAGAAGAGAACAAGAGGATGGAAGCTGAAAGGACTAGTCACAACTGTCATGTCTGCTCTGGGGGAGAGGACTCTAATCACCTTTTTGTACTGACTGCAAAGACAGTGGAGCTGTTTTCTGAAGACTGGAAACACCCTGAGTGAAGGAGACAGAGTGGTGATGTAATGGCTGTTAACCAGGAATAGAAGCAATCACTGATGTGTACCAGACTTCTGGAAGGGATGACTGGAGTGGCTGTCAGGAATCAGGTTATCTGCACCAAACCTGTGCTTCCTCAACACCACCTGACAGACCATCAAACTGAAGTGACCCAGAATTCTGTCCTCTACCACCTACAAGGATGATGAAGGGACTGGAGCACTGCTGAGAGCTCTGGGGCTGTTTAGTCTGGAAAACACGGAGAGGGGATTTAATAAATGGATGTAAATATCTGAGGCCAGGGGGTCAGGAAGGAAGGGACAGCCTCTGCTCACTCATGGCCCTGTAGGGGCAATGGATGTAAAAGGAGTTCCACCTCAAGGTAAAGATAAAGAGTCCCAGAGCACTGGCACAGGCTCCCCAGAGAGGTTGTGAAGTCTCCTGACTTTCAAGCCCTGTCTGGATGCATCCCTGTGCAACCTGCACTAGATTTATGGTCCTGCTCTGGCAGAGGGGTTGGACTCGATGATCTCCAGCGGTTCCTTCCAACTTCTAAAATCCTGTGTGACCTCTCAGCCTGGCTCCAAAGACAGTCTTGTGAAGTATTTGTTTCCTACTTTTGAGCCATTACTTTCATATGTTTACTGCCTGTTTCCTTCTTATAAGCACTAAAGAGAAATATTTCCCCTTCATCTTTAGAAAGGCTTTTTTTTTTTTTTTTTGCATCTTAGTAACAACATAAATAGCACTTTGCAGTCTTCTAGGATTTCCCTAAGAAAATGTAACACTCCTGCTGAAAATCTTCCTCAAACCTAAAAAGAATGTCAAACAGCTGGTAGTGCTGCTTCTGCTGCTGATCAATAAGACTCTTACCTGGGGGCTTTTTACTATATATAGATTGCAGAATGAGCAAGAGAGCACTTCCCAGCGTGGTCATTCATTATGTAATACACAAAATCTATTTCAAGCTTCCTCATGAAATTTTTAAAGGCTTTCATCTGGCCTATTTTTCTCGCTTCTGCGACAAGACAAGGGAAGACTCTTCCACTTCTTACCCGCACTATTTCACAGTCGACGTTTAATTCTGCAGCCACAGCTTCAATTTTCTCTCTGCAGACCGAGCCCAGGCTGGTCATGCCATTGTCCCAGTATTTCTTCAGGGTAGCTAAGTCTCGGTCACTGAACTGCGTGCGGTCCTGTAACTGTAAGACAAAATCCAACACTGTTAGAGTGCTCATGCTCTGCAGGTCACCTCCACAGCCTTGCATACAGCAACACACACCTCTTGCACTGTCTCCACAGCTTTGCTTTTCTTTTAACCCTCCTTTAGGAATTTTGGAAGGGGAGGTTAAGTTTGATTATTTTTTTTTTTTCCATCCAGGGCAGCATAAGAATTCCCTGGGATTTGCTTTAGGGGCAGTGACACAAGTTTAAAACACTTCAGGTTTGTTTCAACCCCACCTGAGTTTTTTCCTTCTAATTTGTTTTATCTCATTCTGTAAGGCCTCACTGAAAATAACTTCCCCCCCCCCCATCTTGTGCTGTTTACTCTCTCCACCCAATTTATGCAAATTATTCCTTAAGGCTTTTCAAGTTTCTCACCCTCCCCCACCTAAAGATCCTTTTATCTTGCTGCAAACTACAATACATGCATAATTCAAAGGATTCCAAGTTCCTAAAGGGAATACTTTAATGTTTATTTGGTAAGCTTCAGAGTTTAAATTGGTTCCACTGCTTATTTGCAAGTTCCCTGACTCTTTGTGTACATTTCTTGAAATATGTGATAGTGGATTACTGATAAAAGCAGGAACACTGGAAATCAAATCCTAGGTATCCCACCACTTCTTCACCTGCTGTGGGCCTGTATTACCACTTGCCAGAAGAATTTAGAAAGCTTTTAGCCCAGGATTTCAATCAAAAGCTACAGTTTCATTATAGCAGCCTGTGTCTGTCACCATGTCATCACTCCTGCTCTTAGAAGTACAGAAATGCAACACTGAAGTCTGCACTGGTAAATTGTAGCCATGTTGCCCCAAATTTGTCAGTGTTTCAACAGCTCAAGTTTTTTAGACATAATCCCCACTTCAGTAGCAGAAATCTGGGTTTGCTGGTTTAAAAACTGTAAGGGGTTAGGATGAAGCAATTCTTAAAAAGGTAACAAGAAAGTTTTACAGGATTAGACTCCTTAAAATAAACCCAGGTGGTCTGGTAAGAAAAACGTAGCAGTTCTAGTCAAACATGATCCATTATTAACTGCTCCTAAGCACTCAGATTCTTTTCTTGGCTATGACTTCACACATTCAAGGGAAGGATTAGAGAAGCTGTTTCCCTCTTGCTCATCCATGTCAGGGACGGAGGTGCCTGGAGCAGCTCTCCTCTGGACTTGAGCACTGAGCAGCTACCAGCAGCTGCAGCAGGAGATGTGCTGGTAGCCAGCAGGCTGCAGCCTATTTTCATCTACAAGTAATCCAGTTGGCACATTTCAAGGCTGCTCTAGGATGAGCAATGAAATGCACTAAGTGGACTTCACCTCAGGAGCACCCTGCTGAGCAAAGCTAAATCCCTGATGCCTACTCACCCTTAGCAAATGCCAGTTTTCCCAGTATGCCTGGCCTGGGTTCCTGCTTCTACAAGCCATTTCCAAAGAACAAACGTTTAAGTTATCTCCTGAATTGCTGCAGCAGAATCTCCTTCACAGATTCCGGCAAAACAGACTGCAGTGTCTGTAAGTGATGGCAAGGGCAGGCAGGGAGCTGGCCAGCCAAGCAGCGAGGAAAGGGGGTTGGAAGGGACCTATGGAGATCATTCAGTCCAACCCCCCCGCTAAAGAAGGGTCACCCACAGCAGGCTGCCAATGTCCAAGCAAGTTCTGAATCTTTCTAGAGAAGGAAGGAGGCTCCACGACCTCTCTGGGCAGCCTGCTTCAGGGCCCTGCCACCCTCAGAGGAAAGAAGTTTTCCTTCACGTTCAGATGGAAGGCAGAAAGGAGCATGACAGCAACACTCAAAGAAAGAAGCCACTCTGGTGCATCCTGCTCTCCTGCATGCTCAGGGCAACGTCACCTTCTAAAGTGTACTTTAAACATAAATAAATCACATTTGCTGCTTGTTCTGGAGAGTTCACCCTGGTAACACTCCATCACTTGCACATCTTACTGCAATCTGCACTAATCAGGAAAATAAAATAGAAAATTTCCTCGTATTTAATGAGCACAACTTTAAAGAAACCTCTGGAACATGCCATGGAAATTCCCCTTCTGCAGCAGATGGCTGAAATGAGAGTGGCTAAAGAAAATTTGCCTAACACTACTACAGATCTAAGGCAGCAGCCCTAATTGATCTTGTCTTTCCTCACCTAAGTTATTGCAACAGCCAAACAAGAACAAAACCCAAAGAAAGTCGAGCTGCTGCTGGAGGAAGGTCAGATTTCTACTTGCCACCAGATTTTTCAGTTATCTAAGAATATTTGCTAGCAAAAAATCTTTACATCTGCAACATGCAAAAGGATCCCACACTAGACAAAGTCACACAACGGCTGACTAGAGAGACATCAAAAGTATGGTAGTGCCAGAAGCATGCAGAGGCTGCTCAGCTTTTACTCACTAAAGAATGGATTTTCAGCAGAGAAGGAAGCATTAGCAGAGCAAGCTGGCCTCTGGCCTTCAAAAACCATACCCGAATAAGCAGTTTCCTACCTCTCCTGTTTTAAGTGGGTATGTGGCAATCCTGATTATTTGCTACAAATGTTTTAATAAAAATCTTGTCGGATAAATCACTACTCAGTGGCTGTCACCTCACTACTGCTATTTAGCTCTGCTGCAAGAGCAGGGCTGTAGAGGCAGTTAGAACAGTTTAAATGAAAACAGATCATAGGTTGGAAGGGAACTCAGAGGTCATCTACTTCAACCCCCCTGCCATGGACAGGAACACCTCTCAACTTCACTCAGCTGCTCAAGGCCTTATCCAACCTGGCCTTAAGCATCACCAGGCATGAGGCATCCACAGCCCCCCTGGGCAGCCTATTCCAGAGTCTCACCACCCTCACACTGAAGAACTTCTTCCTAAGATCCCATCTAACCCTGCTGTCCCTTAGCTTCAAACCATTCCCCCTTGGTCTATCTCTAGACACCCCTGCAGGATCCCTTCAGGCACTGGCAGGCATCTCTAAGGTCCCCCTGGAGTCTTCTCTTTTCCAGGCTGAACACCCCCAGGTCCCTCAGCCTATTCTCGTAGCAGAGGTGCTCCAGTACTTGGATCATCTTTGTGACCCTCCCCTGGACTCGGCAGCTCTGTGTCCCTCTTAAGATGAGGACACCTGATGTTTTCAGGTCATAGAACTCTCCTGTGGCTACATTCCCAAAAAAGTCTTTTGCAGCCACTTACTGTAGAAAGGAGTGGGGGAAAAAAAACCCAAAAACAAGGACAGAAACAAAAACCCAGAGCTTTTTACCTCCCTGTCAGAAATAACCCCTAGTGTTTCAGATGACAATATGTGCTTTTGCTTTTTTTTTTTGATGTTGCAGTTACTGCCACATCAGCTGCTTCATCTTCTCACTCGTTCCTGAAGAGCCTGTGCAGCAGCACATGCAGCACACTGATAACAAGCACAGGTCAGAGAGGGAAATGAAGAACAAGTTTTTTCAGTCAACTGATACGAAGGAAAAAAACCCAGAAAACCCACAAGACACACCACATGAAAGAGTGCAGAAAGCAGGAATAGAACTGAGGGGAAATATAAGTGCATGTAGATAGAAGATGCTATGAGAAGTCCAAGCCCCTCAGGGCTGAGAGGAACAGCCTGCTTCAACCCACCCTAGCAAATTTCAGGTGTTCTCCAGTGAGTACTTCTCATCCCACTTCAACTTTTCTACTTTGGGGCCTGTATCTCCTTTTCCTATATTTTTCACCAAGATCAGCACTGAGTAACCCACTGAACACAGCCAGGCAGGTAGGAATTGAGCCTCTGAGAAGCTGGATGCTTACATTCTGGCAGTGAGTGATGACTGCAACACAGCTGGTGGGTCTCTGAAGCAATGAAGAGGAGACTATCAGCTTTCTGAAGTTCTACCAGTGCCCCAAAAGAAAGATTCTCAACAGTTAAGGTCTCCAAGTCACAAAAAAAAAGCTGCTAAAAGGGCATCAGGTCACTGTGTATTTAGTGACTCAGGAGAGCTGCCTGCCTGCCTCCTGCACACAACGTGAGCTGCTCTATGGTATCTCAAGAGACTGCTGAGGAAGATCCTTTACTTTGCTCTCACTTGCTGCACAATCTTAACAGGATCAGACCAAACCTTTATGCTCACAGATGCAAATGATAACCTCAGCTTGCCCAAAATGTAGATCCAGACTAGCTGCCTTTGAACATCTGACTGTGCCATGTGCCTGTTTCTTGGGGAAACCAAACTATATTCAGTGCCAAGATCATCCCCTTAATGAAGACCATACCCAAGTTTGACTCCTCCATTATAAGCTGCTCCAAACTTACATAATGCTGTTAACAAAAGCCAGTGGCTTCTGAAAGAAAATGAAAGGCAGATTTTCTACAATGAACATATAACTACACTTAGTTAATAAACTTCTCATGCTTAGTACCATCAGGGGAACTCAAGAACCAAGAGAAAGAACCCACAGCCCTATAAATGTCACAACAGCCATGGCTACGCATCAGCTACCATAGGAAAAATATCATAAGATTTAAAAAAAAGTTTCCTATTTGGGACAATACTTTGCCTATGTGAAGATGAGCCAGTAATTCAGCCCTTATTTTAACTTCACTAACAACTACAAGGATACAATTCTCATTTCCTCTCTTCAGACCTCCTGCTTGCCGATTCAAGGCTGGGCTTTATCCTTGGCACTGTTAACTGTTTGCTGAATGCTTTACATTTACCACTTCTGCTGCCCACACTTGGAAGCGCAGAGAGAAGCTTCCTCCAGCAGAAAATAAACTATCAACTGAAAATGAAAAGCAATCCTCGTGAGCAAATTGAATCAGCAGTTCTGCCGAGTGCAGGGTTAAATCCTGCTTATCCCCTGACCTCTCAAGTGTAATAACAACATTCTTGTAAGAGATGACCCAGTTTATTATAGAATTCCTGGCACTCTGCCGAGCCCCTCCTAATACCCACTCTGCAGGCAATATTTGTGGTGCAAATCTGGTGTCTATAATTGGGATGAATAATTGCATTGCAGTGGAGTGTCCTTATCTCGCCTCTTATTACAGCCTGCTTTTTTAGATCAGTTTTTATGCATGAGCTGAAAATGTTTCAGGCCACATGCACAAAAAGCTAGACACCATCTTCAGGTTATTAATAAATGACGTGTTCAAAAGATGAAAGAAGTAGAGATTTAATGCAAATTTAACAGCTGTTTCCTTCATGCTGCAGCTGAGCACTGTATGTTGTCTTAAAAATTACATCAACTGCAGCGAAATAAATGAAATTGAGAGCTGAGCTGCAATGCTTTGTGATGAAGTGTTGTAAGGTAATGGTTAGCTTTAGCACACGAACCTCTCACCACGGGTTCTGGGCACTACTGCTCAGAAACTCTATCATGGAGATATGAGCAGGTTGTAAGTTCAAGTTTCACACCTGTCACAAAGCTGTTCCCCTTCTCAGCGACGCCCAGTCCCCTGCTACAGGACCAGCTGTGCTGCTCTGGCCAGACACTGATGCTCACACAGAGTGCAGTGGGAAGAAGCTCCTTTGGCAGAGCCATGCTGCCTGCAACAGGCACACTGCATGCACTGCCACAAGGCAAAGCCCCAGCGACTCCCAGGCTGTGCATGATTCTCCCAGAGGAAGATGGAAGGTAGCTGGCGGCCAGAACTACCAAGGAGCTGGTACCTAGACACTGCTTTCCCATGCATCTTCACAGCTCCCCTCACATCGTAAGAGAAGGTAAATACCCAGCACAATGCAACTTCAATCTTCTAATGAAGAAGAAATGTACCCAAAGACCACATGCAATGACTGGCCCTAGGCTGGTAGCAGCAGCTCTCTTCTACTCATTTGCTTTCAGGATACAGCAGCAAGCTGCACAGCCTACAGGCAAAAAGTGTTTGGAAATGGACTGCAAGCCAAAGGGCAGCTGAAGACACACTTAAACTATTACTGCAAACTCACTATGAGTGCACAAACTGTTAAGATTTCTGGAAGAGAGAGGGGTTTTTTGCATGTTTTCCTACTGGCTGGGTAAGCTGGAAGTTTGCTCTGATGGAAGCAGAACTAATAAATATTTCATAGTAGCACAGCTTGAAAAGAGCTGTAACTGCTTCAACACTCAGCCAAGATTGCATATGTTCTCCTAATATGTGTTTCTAAACAAAACACAGCTAAGGAGGAGAGGAAAAAAAGGGAAAAATAAAAATGAGATCAGTGTAATAGAATAGTCTAGCCAAAAAATTACACTCTAAACTTCAGTTATCTCACTCTATGATTTCCAACCAACTCTCCAAATTACTCCTCTTCTTGAGATGCTGAACTAGTTTGTTAAATAGTGAATATTCATCCTCAAAGGAAAACTATTTTTAAACAGTAAGCATCATAATACTCAATCTATTAATGTCTTCCTCATATTTAACTATTAAGTCCAGCCTGCAGGATTCATAGAAAGGTTTAGCTTGGAAAGGAACTTAAAGGTCACCCAGCTCCAACCCCACTGCCATGGGCAGGAACACCTTCCACGAGGCCAGGCTGCTTAAGGCCTCATCCAACCTGGCCTTGAATCCCTCCAAGGAAGGAGCATCAACTCAAGAGTGCAGCTGTCCAGTCAATTGTCAGGCAGGAAGTGGTCCATCCATGCTTTTCCACTTTGGACCACAGCATACAATAAGCCCAGGTGATTTCTGGCAGTCATGTGCAGCATGCCCTGTAATAAGATGATCTGTTTTGTCTGAACCAGTGGCAAGACTTGCCTTGCCTTTGCTTTAAGTGAGGGATTGCTGGTGGGAGCAGTGAAGAGGTGCTGTTTACTGCACGAAGGTCATGATTTGCTACCTATGGTATTTTCATCCAACATGAAAAAACGTGGAAGATTTTGAGGTATGCATTGAAATATTTCGCAGAAGTATTGTATGCATTGAAATATTTCGCAGCAAACCCCTGCCCTCACCCCAAACGTAAAACTTCACAACTCAGTCAGACACAGCTTACCTAGAGTCAGCATCTACATGAGAAATGGACACTGACTGCTAAGACATCAGAGGGTTAGACTTCAAAGGGTTTTCTCAGCTTAAATGATTCTGTGATTCTATGACACTTAAGCACGTTCAGGACGCTTAAGACTTAAATGCAAAGACAAAAGTGAAGATATTTCCCTCCTTTTAATTCTCTTTATCCAGTATTTTTCACTGCAATTTTGAATCCTTGTTAACCTTGCACCACTCTGAAAATCCCCAAGTCAGTGCATTCCAAAGGTCAGTGCACTGCACATGCACCATGACAGAACACACGACCCTGTCATTTCCAAAGGCATTCTCATGAATAGCTGAGTGATATTTCTGGCCTAACATTCATTAACAGACAGGATGATGTCACTGCACAGCATAGCTGAGCAGACTGGAAAGGCTTTCTGCAAAACCACACAGTTCCTACTCCCTTCTTACTGCAGTTGAAGGACAGGGCAAGGAAAACAAAACATCAAGGCAAAGATTAAAAATTCAGAGCATCTAAGACATGATCTTCTCCATTTTCAACAAAACACAGATCAGCCTTTTTGCTGTGTGAATGGCAGTAATTGCCACAATCACTCTTCTACAACTCCATCCCACTATTTCTGTTCCCTCACGCTCTTTCTTCAAAGGAAATTCACTTCTGAAACCAAAGTTTCCTAGGAAGTAGGATCTTTTTCCCTTTCTGTTGTCTTACACCTGTGTGTATCAGAGCAATTTTAGAGTGCCAACTCTAAACTTGTCTGCTGAAGATGGCTAATCAAACACTCAAATTGAAGAAAATGCATCCACAAATCTGGAAACAGATGTTGTCAAACTGGACCCTATTAACAAACAGCAACTAAAAAAGAGAAAGGAAAAAGAATTCCCTAATAACCACCCTTAATAAACAGGCATTGTCACATCCTTGAAGGCTTTAAAGTTATTGCAGAAATTCCTGGTCCAACTTGTGTCAGCTTTCGAGAACAACCACCACGTCTCAGCAACCTACCCAGTGCTGAGAAGGAGAAGACAGCATCCTGGCAGCTCTCTTCACTGCTCCCAGCCACAGGCTCCTGCTGCTCACTAAATAAAAACTCAGCAGAAGAATGTATCTGACAGGTCAGATACTTGACCTGGGTTACCTTAGAATTAGATACTGGCACCAGTGTTATGGATAGGGAGGCAGTGCACCAGCAGGGAGTGGAAAGCAAACCTCTCCCTTTCAACAGTGATGTGCTGTGAAATCTGCTCAGTGAAACTGTACTCTAGGACACTCACCAGTCTGGTGTTTTAAGAAGGTCATCTAAGTGACAGAGGGAATTAAACTTGCCTTAAAGCAAGTTTGAGAGAACTAGGAGAGAAAATATATTTCAAAAACCCGAAAAACCAACATAAAAACAATGGAATGAGGAAGAACAGCATTTGTATTAAAAAACGGTTCCTCTGGAAGATGTTCTCAGAAAGTGCTCTCTCTATAAACAGAAATAAGGGATACTAACAAAGTCTGTAGCAAGTAGAAATGTGCTACAGATGAGACCAAGCAAGAGTTTGAGAGAAAACACAATGAATATGGTGATCCTTAAGATTCCTACTTATGCAGGAAGCATTGCCAAACTCTCACCTTTCAAGGACTGAACAGAACTGAAAATAATAAGAAAAAAATCTCTGAGTACAGCAGGGAGGAGAAGGCAAAGAGGAGGTTCTTCCACCACCTGACATCATTGCCACAGCAACACTGCATGACACTGACAGCTCAGTGGTTTGGGGGTGGGAACTGATGGGCTATGCCTGGTTATGCTGATGGCCATCTCCCTAGTTACTGCTTCTGACAGAGCTGGCCTAAAATGTAACAGCTTCTTGAATGCTTGGTTGTACCACACAGCCTGCAGTTTTAGGGTGTGTTTTCAGGCTAAGCAAGCAGAGCTGAGCAGCTCCTCAGAAAGAAGCTAGCACACCACCCTTGAACAGAAACACTGAGCACTAATTAAACAAGAGCTGGACAGAGGTATCTGGATTCCTGACAAAAGCTCTCTGTGTTACAGTTTGGAGTGACTTGTGAATTAAGGACACCAACCTGGCTTATTTTGCTTAATGAGAAGTTACTTATATGTGGCTAAATTTAGACTTGGTATAGTTACTAGACAGAGCATGGCCTAAATCTGTGCATGTGTGGAGCAGCTGCAGAGCTAATTAATCTCTTAAGCATTCACTTGCCTCAACTAACAACCACTTCACTTTCAACATAAACCTCATATTCTGAGCTCTAACCTCTCAGTCCTTAGGAGTTCAGCTGACAGCACAACTCATATACCTGGGCATCATTTGACTTGACACAGGATTTCAACTCTGACCTGCTTTTACAGACCTACATTGATTTTATGTTAAATGAAACACTGTACCCACAGAAATTGTTTGTATTGGCCAAAGTATAGAAGGCAAGAAATAATCCACAGGAGGTGAACAGAATTGACAGTTACAGAAAGGCATTTTTATACACTTCATTCCTTCAGCTGATGCATTAGGCTCTTAAATGGAAATATACTTACTGCTCTTTTTCTGGAACAACCTGTAATCCAAGGCACAGTAAGGTTTCCTGAAATCTGTAGAGGGAAAGGAAGAGACAGAACAAAACAACAGCAGTTTAGGATGCTATGATAGCTAATGCTGAGCAGCTTCCCCAAGACTTTCATACTGTGCATTCGATGCTGCTAAGAACATCTTCAAAACAGGTAAAGATACAAAAGCAAACAAAGCCACACTTAGCCTCACTGTTTTGAGACTTAACACATCATTTGAGGGGGCAAGGGCAAGATAACACGATGGCAATCTGGGTGTTTCTCTGCTATCTCAAAATCTGTATTTCAGACCACAGCTTTTCACTTCCAGTCTGTCACCAAACTGGTAATATGAAACATACTGGAGTTAAGACAAGGGCCAGTGCCTGACAGAACCCCCAGGAGGTGTTTTTCAACTACTTAGAGTATTTTTTGTGAAAGATTAATGTTCATAACTGAGCTATTCAGTGTCAGATGTTAAGGATCTGCACAGCAGCAGAAACACCTGAGGCAGCAGGTTGAAGAAAGGGGAAGGGGTATGAAGGCAAAGGTTAGCTGCCTCGATTCCCACTGCTTCTTCATCACTCCTAGAGGTCAGACTTCATTAACTAGTATCTTAAGACTGTTTTCTCTGGGCACCTGCAATCAAAGGATCACAGAATGTCAATGTTTCATAGCTTGGAATATTTTAGGTTTTATTTAGGCTTCCATGCTCATCCTCCGCTGCAGGCAAGTAATGTTTGAAAGACTAAGCATAGCTCTTGAGATCAATCAATCTGATGTCATTACAGACACCACAGAGGTGAGAAAGAAAAATCCACACACTTCTGCTGACTGTATCAAACTTCACTGAGAGTTTCTGTATTTGTGAAGTGTTCTGTTAATGAATCTTCCAGCAAGAGCACAACCAAATATAGAATACCTGGTATAGTTTGCCTACTGTACAAGCACATAAAATACTTACAGAATGGAAGTTTTTAACTCAAGTTGCTAAGAGGTTACCCAAGATCAGACACTTTCTCATGACAGTAGAGTAGGTTGAGAGAGTCTAGAAATGAACACACTCCCCTGCTGAGGACAAGCCTCCATCAGCTTTTATGTCTACAATATTGATTCCTTAGTTGCATGCACATAGTTTAGAAATGCTGTATAAAGAAGTTGCATTACAATTCTGTATCCCACATGGCAGCTTTGCACCACATAAATAGGGCACACTGTAAATGTGTCCTTGGTATCCACCCAGGTGGCTTCTATTCACAAATATAATGTGAGGATACAGGAAAAAAAAAAGTGACTTTCTAAGTGAAAATGTTCTGGTAGAGCATTAAGTTACCTGAAAGCCAGACAAGTTCTGCCAGGTGTGATGCCAAATACAGTCAACTTTCTCTCAATATAACTACTTGAAAAGACACACGAGGGTGTTCTAACCTGGCTCTGTAACAGAAGCACAAGGGCTGGGGCTTTTCCCTTTGGGTCTATTTTTTGAGTGAGATGGGCGTGTATCCTGCATCCAGAGGTGTAACTCTAGTCCTAGGCCAACTGGGACAGCTACCACGAGCTGCAGAAATGACAAGCTGAAATGCTTGTCCAGAAACAGCAACGCTGGCAGATGCTAGAGAAAGGTCAAAGATACTGCAACAACTGTGCCCGTGCTGCACCAATAAAGTGCTTACACTGCCTGAGGTCCCCACAAAATCTCTTCCCAATTCACCTGTAGATTTATTATCCCAATATCAGGGCACTAGCACAAACCAAGAGCTGAAGTCCAGCCCAGTCCTGGTTGCTGTGTCCCTGCATTCCTTGAGGGTGTACTTGAGTGTGCTCAGAGCTGCTGTCCTCAGAGCCCCACAGGTTCTCCCTGCTCATGCAGCTGCAAGTGTTTCATTCCAGAAATGAAACTGAGGAGCTCCTGTCACAAAGGTTAACTCTGCTTCTGTTACAAGAGTGAGTGTTTCGGGCCCTAGCAAAAAGCTGTGATGTCCAGAGTTAGCAAAGTAAGTCCTGCTCTTGTCCTCAAAAGCCTCTAGGGAAATAAATAATTCTTTTAAAAACGAGTTCCATTTCAAACAAAGCAAGCTCATAGCTAATTTACACAAAATAGCATCCTTAAAGTGAATCTTAAATCTAAATAAATATGCTAGCTATTATCTACATCCTACTCCGACCTACTGGCTACAAGGCTTAAGATTTTCCCTTGAAGAAGACAGGGCTAAATTAGTTAACTGTGCTTCAGTGTGCAGAACAAAGTCATTAAAAACACACATACTTTCAACAGACTTTTCATAACCTTAGGGCTGTGGGGAGGAAACTCTCCCTAAATCCTGCTGCAGCCTGAAGAAGCAGCAGGAATAGCCTCTCTAGTTCAGTATGCTCAAAGCCAAACTAAGACAAGTAAGCAGGTTGAACAATTTGTTTACTGAAACTGCTCAGGCATTAAAATTGATCACTTGATTCAATTTACTCTTAAGTTACACTAACATGAATTTGATTAATTGAACCAGTAAGGAAGCTATAACTAATTGCTAATTAGATACCCCACCAATGTACGACAGTAATTGCTTCATCAAAACACAAATCACACAGTCCTGACTTTGAAGAAGCATCTGCTTGGATGTTTAACTACTCCAATAATCATGTAGCTCAGGTCTAATCTATTTTTAAATTTAGGAAGATTTCCCTAAGTTTAAGGGTTTTAATTCAGGTGCTGATGGATAAATTAGCTGAACACAGGCAATAAAATTAACAGAGACTGACTAGATACAAAAGTGTCACCCCCTGTGAGTCCAACACTATTCAGACAGCACCTGTCACAAAACCTCTGTCTCTGGAAGCTTAATATAGAAATATTCCTAAGTTATAAGGGTTTACATGAAATAGCAGTCTCATGGACTGAATTTTAAAGGGGAGGGTTTGGAGAAGAGGATTAAACTAGTGCACAACTGATGATTAAACCTAACTGCATTTTCCGCCTAGCAGGGTATACTCTGGTACGTAAGACTTTGCAGGCAGCAGGTGACATTTTCTTGTCTATGTGATAAGTGAGTGTTGGAAGTGTCAGTGTCCTACACTAACACCTCTTAAGGTACAGAACTTACTTTTGCATTGTTCCTGGAGGTGCTAAAAACTCTTAGCAAGGAAGGCAGTGATCTGGAGAAATCAGCACTCCTGTTTCTTCAAGGTTCTAAAGTGTGTGGCCAGGCTGTAGGACACTTCCTCTGCAGCTTCCCCAGAGCCATGATACTACAACACCCCAACCCTTCCATCCTCCCTTATAAATTATCTAACACTGGAGTGCCACCTCAGCACAGATGCTGTAAGCAGTAAGTGAATTAAGAGCAAGTCATCCAGTTTTTCCAAGGTTTAGAACGGTGGAAGGGGATACCACAGGAAACAGGAGCTCCCTCAGTCCAAAAAAACGAGGCATCTGAGAGACAGGCATGGAAGCCAAAGAGGGTACAGATTAATTCTTCTAAGAAAACCAGGCATGTTATGAAAACAGTTACAGAGATGTCCTTGTTTTAATCTGTATCACACCACATGGACAGCTGCAGGGACTACAGGAACTACATAAAGTGTGCTAGCTGTCTGAAAAGACTCTGTCCCTAGCCTCAAAAATCCCAAATCAAAATTATTTCAGATTTAAAACCTCCAAAAACTAATTAAAAATTCATCTCCCTGATGTTTTTTTCAAGAGTGAGATATCAAAATATCTGTAATGTGTTTCACTTCATGAAACTTCAGAAATGTTTCCATTACCACATGAACTCTTGAGCTTTATTAGGCCTTTATTAAACCGATGAGCACACTTACAGTTTTTCTTCTCCTATGAAACTGGGATGTCCAAAGTAAACAGTGTTTAATGAATTTTAAAACTCAGCTAAACAAATACTGACAGACACTCCAGGAGAAAGGAAAAGGGGAAAGAGCAGCTTGTCTAAAATGCTCATCTTAGATGCAGTTCTTATTTATGACCTTCTCTACTACACAGAATCTACTTCAGAGTTTATCTGCTCCTCAAGCCTGAGGTTTCTCAAGAAAAGCAGTAATTCTGGTGAAAAGTGGTACTTATTTGGCCTCAAAAGCCTGCTTTCAAATCCTCAAGGAAAAGGAACAAGTCAGAAGTAAAAAAAGGGAAAAAAGTGCTTCACAAAGTGTTGCTCCACGCAGAAGGCAAGGTGGGCTGCTGTTTACATGGTTCACTTTGGGCATAAATTAAAGGTAGTAAAAGGCAAAACCATACTGTCACATCCTGCCAGTCTTTAGACTTTCATCTCAGTGCCTCTAGACTAGGTCATACCAGACAGCACAAAAACACGTGAGAAGAATCATTTTAGATGTTTCCTGCACAACTCTCTCAGCTAGTTACAACCAAAACAAGCCTAGCTGTGCAAGCAGTGCAGCTTCTTCTGAACATCTTTTCATTCTTCAGTTACCTGCACTTAATTTTCCCTTCTCAGGATTACTGAAGGGACTCTGTTACAGGATGAAACAAAAAACAGAACTGAACGGAAAACTGATATGTGAATTAGACACTGTGGGAAAGGAAGAGCATTTGCTCACTTAGTGTCTCACACCATCTGAACAACCTCCTAATCCCTAACAGAGAACAGGCCCAAGAGATTGCTAACTGCACAGGGGGCACAAGCAGTGCTGCTGGAAGAGCTAATCCCAGCTGATGTTAACAGGGGCAAGCAACTGTACAGCTCACAAAAGATCCCACGTTGTGCCCTGTGCCAGATGTGAAGTATGTCTACAGAGGAACAACCAGGGACATCACTGTGACATGCACTGACAAGCCACGTCAGGACAGCACAGATTTCAGCATGCATCAATAATCAAGGTGGCCAAAATATCTATTCCATTCATGAAACCCACACTGATCCTTAATATAGTGCTACCCACTGCAGCCACGGGCTCAGCTGCACAGGTAGGAGTGCTACCATACTTTTTAGTCCTACCTACACCTCTGTTTAATAAGGAATTCTCTCTACTGCAAGATGTAAATCATAGAATGTAAACAGAGCACAGCCTGCAGAAAGGTGAACCTAGCTACCAACTTTCAGAGCAAACAGTGCTTGTCTACAATCTTCAAGGGATGAAAGCAGAGATAAACCGATTTGTTACCTGGTAGTTATTTTGGTTTTGTGACAGCCTCAGTTGACTTGAAGATGTAAAATGAGGAGAAAAGGTACTTCTTGAGGGATTAGCACTGCTATACAGTGTACTGGATGTTGTATGCAATGAGGTCCGTGCAGGCAAGTGGTAGTCTCTGTTGTGATACAGAATATTGTCGGGCATGTCCCTGGCATTCACCAGCTGTGAACTACAGCTCACATTTCTTCCTGGCCCAGACAAGGCTGCACTTTGGTTGTCTACTCGAACAAAACTGCTGCTTTCACAGTATCTTGAATAGCTTTGTATTTGTGCTCCCATGGATGCCAGCTCTTCTTCTCTGGCGTATTCATCGTCCACGTCTCCCGTTTCCATCGCGATGGACAGGCAGTTGCCCTCCACCGAGCACTGCTTCTGCGCCGCGCTGCCTCCCACCACTCTTTGGGGTTGATCTGTAACCGCCAGAGAAAACACTTCCCGGATTTCCAGGTTTTGCGTGCTACAAGAAGGGTCCCTGGGGTTAGCCCTTTGCCCAGGGGGCACATGTGACGAGAGAGACGCGTGATCCGGTTTTTGTAACCTTTGACACGCCGTGGGTTCGGCTTTGCAGGGCCTGTGGCATATCATGGGTTTCTGAGGTAACACCAGCTCTGCAGTCTGGACTGATGAGCCACCGTAGCTTTTTTTAGTGTGACTGTAGATGGAGTTAGCAGAATTCAGCACGCTTGTTTGCCTAGATAAAATAATCGTCTTTTCCCCCACCAAGAGGGAAGCGTTCTTACAGTGCGGTACCTGGCGTCCTATGGGGATGTGCTGCTGCTGGAACTCAGCGTCGCCTTTTCCTGGCAGCCGTGGAATAGAGGTTTTGTGCATTTCTGCCACCGAAGCGTTTGTCTGTTTGGTGGACCCTTGCCTGCCAGATGAGCCAGCAGGACTGTAAATACCAGTAACTATGACATCATTGTTAGAAGAGGTCCAAGAAGATTGCTGACTTTGGGATCGAGCAATATTTACCATGTTTCTAACTGCTGCTTCTGGAGGCACTGAGGAAGTGGCAGGGACAGTACCTGGGGGAGTGCCTCCATATTCGACAGCACTCTTGCTGCTCATCTTCCTTCGTTTATTGCCAACCCAGGTCTGCAAACAACACACAAACAAAGCATGAAATAAGCAGAAACATTAGGCAATTCCATTTTTAAGCACATGTGACGAAACATTCAGTGTACAGGTTGAGACCCAAGTTGACAAACATGTAAATCATTTACTGATTATACAGCATCTGAACAATACAGGGTGGAAATCCACAAATCACTTGGGATTCATACACTGACAGACAAGAGACCCCCAATTGCAATTCCAAAAGCCCAGATTCTGAAAAATCCTGACACTGTGTCATGCCTCCTGTCCTAAAGTTACGCTTAAGATGTATTTCTTTGACACAGCTGTGACTAATTCCCCAGAAGTTTCTAGTATCTAGCACCCTGGGATACAGACCCATCACTGAGTTAGGTGGTGAAACTTGTAACCACTTAACTGGGACCTTCAAAACTTTGAACAGAAACTGCCAACTCCTGAATTTAGACAAAAGGAAGAAAAAGAATCCTTTTTTCCCTGCCAGACAGCTACAAAGTGATTTGGTGAAGTATTTAGACCTATGGACTATGTCCTTCTTTAACTGGTGTCAAAACATGCTTTTGAAAGACACTGACAAACAAGATTAGGACTACTGGGAATATATATCCAAACAGAAGTTTGCTATTATGGACATTTCCAAAAGTGGCAATGTCATTTCATGGATCTGTGTAAGACAGCAGAAAACAAAATACTTGTAAAATGCAGATATAGTTGAAAGAAACAAGGGGAAACATTAACTTCAGTATTTCAAAATAAAGATTTCATCTGGTGATAGAATCAGTGCCAACACTGGAAGTACAAACACCACCTAACTATTGGGGGTTGGACTTGGTGGTCTCTTTGGGTCCCTTCCAACCCCTGACACTCTGTGATCCTATTCTTGGCAATCTGCATGATCAGAGAATTAAGACTTGCTCAATTCTTTCTTTAGTGTGTCTGTACTCAGGGGTGGAGTCCATCCCCACCCCTGCCATCCCTGGAGGGCTTTCAAGGCTGTATATTTGTGGTGCTGAGGGACATGATTTAATGGTGACCTGGCAGGGCTGGATTAATGGTTGGACTCAGTGACGTAAAAGGTCTCTTCCAACCTGAATCATTCTACGATGACACAAGCAAGGAGATTCAAGTGCCAAAGAAGGAGAAACAATTTTTTGCACTTTCTTATGCTGGTTACCAGAAAAATTGATACTCAACAGGTACTCTGAGATACAGTGAAACTGTTCACTGCACCATGCTGGGTATCATCTGCTGCACACCTAAAACCAAATCAAACCAAGATCTCAACATCCAGCAACCCAAACCAGTTTTTAGTCAATAAATTCCCTCCCTCCATAACACCCAAACTCCACTGCATACCTGTCTTAGGCTTCCACTTCACCACAAGAGAGGAGGAAAGATTTTTGCACATAAGTACTTGCTAAGGAAGCAAAGAGATTTTTCTACAGGAGAATATATATCTTTGCCATACAGAAGTACATGGAAGATTCCTTTCCATTCTACCCACTTTTTTTGTCCAGTTTGACAAAATGCCTAATTTGAGGCATGATTTGTTGCACACAGTAAAAACTCAGCTACAAGCAATCAAATTTTTCCACTAGAAAGCAAGTTTCAGCACAGACATTACAGCACAGATCTCAAGTTACTTTCCTTTCTTGCATAAAACTAATTTGGAAGATGAAATTTATTTTTTGGTCATTTCTATCTTGAAAGTTTACTGACTGGGCAGAAATTATAATTTAATAGCTATACTGTAAATTTTGGACTGGGAAAAGAGATTTTATCCCCAACTTTTCCAATTGCATAGAACTAAAATCTGTTTTTTCCTCAGCGTTCCCTGAACAGAAATGCAAATAACTTACTAGCACTGCCCATTACTTGGGTGTCCAGTTCCTGGCTCCCTAGTTCAAGAGAGACAAGGAATTACTGGAGAGGCCCAAGGTGGCTACAAAGATTCTGAGAGGTATGAAGCATCTCTCTGATGAGGAAAAGCTAAGAGACTTGGGGCTGTTTAGCTTGGAAAAGAGCAGACAGAGAGGATCTTCTTAATGCTGATCACCAGCTAAAAGGCAGAAATCAAAAGAATGAGGCCAGACTCTTTTTGGTGGTGCCCAGTAACAGGACAGGGAGCAATGGGCACAAACTGCAACGCAGAAAGTATCACCTGAACATGAGGAAAAACTTCTTTCCTGTGTAGGGGCTGAAGCCCTGAAACAGGCTGCCCAGAGAAGTTGTGGAATTTTCTTTATTGAAGAGATCCCAAACTTGCCTGGACATTGTGATCCTGGGCAACCTGCTGTGGGTGACCCTGCAAGGGGGCTGGACTAGATGATCTCCAGAGCTCCCTTTCAACTTCCATCATGCTGGGATTCTGTGGTATCTGCAAGTGCCAGCTGCAACCCGAGAGTCATGTTGCTAGACAATGTGCAATAAAAGCACTAATCTCTCCCCAGGAGTTTTATAGGGAAATAAAGAGGAGAGCAAAAAAAAAAAAGAGGGGCATTAGGAGAGGTAGAAAGGAGGAATGCAAAGAAGAGAAAAGTAAAATCATGCAAAAATAGTACAGATGCTGGGTCTGTTTCCACTGCACTTCAAAAGTAGGAATAAAGAATAAAGTTTAAGCATTGCATGTAAGGGGGGAGAAAAGTGAAAAAAATAGGCTATGATATGTTACTACAGTAATGCAGAGAGGGAAAGGGAAATACAAAGACAGAGTGAAGGAGGACTCCAAGCAGACAAGACTGGCTGCCTCCTTTAGGCCCTTCAATCAGAATAAAAATAGAAAGTATAGGCCCTGACTGCATTATCAGCATCCAGATTCTGGTTACAACTGTCTGTTACAGGCAGCACTAACTTCTGGCTGACTTTCAGAACTTCCCATCACCTTCAACTTGGAAATACTAAAACTTTCCAGAGCATTCTGAGAGTGAGAATTCCAGGTAAGACTCAGGGAGCAGGAGAGGTTGTTTTGTCAATGCATCACTGGTACCTCACTTAAAGACAGACTGGTCTTACTTCTACCTCTTCAGTGTCCAGTGTTCCAGAAACTTCTGGTGGCTCCACTGCTGTTATTTTTTCAGCCAATGCCTCATGATTTCTATTTCTGCTCCAAGACAACAGCCATTTTGTTGTCTAGTGTTTCACAAAGGGATTATTATTTCCCTTCCCATGGAATTCATAGAATTCTGAAAAGCTCCTGTTAGCACTAGTGACATTCTCTTATAAGAATGTACTCACTGTAAATAACCACGAGAGACCACAGTATTTATGATTGTAACATAAAATACAAGTGTGACAGAGTGGGTCAAAGGAAACAGTTCCACAATCATTCCCCCCAAATACACCACCAGGTTATAGACATTTGTTTAACTTCAGAATAGTTTCCTAAGAACATGACCTTTCTTTGATACATTGCAGAAGGTTTCTGTAGGGCAAGCCAAGTTGCAGTTTAATCAATAAATACCAAACAAACCCAAAAACATCATCAACAAAAGACAAACAACAACAAAAAATCCACCCTGAACAAAGAAACAAATCACTCCTTGTGCAATCCAGGTCCCTAGTACATAGAGCAGCCATGCAAAGACATTTCAGTGAAAACAAATCATAAACAGGCTCACTGGATTAAAAAAATGAACATGTCAGACACACAGAGTAACATCTGATTTGAGATAGGTATGAAGTTAGAGACTGCAGACCTCCAGAGAGAATTTTATGTAAAGAAACGAACGGGCATAATTTTAACACACAAATGTGGGAGACCTCAGTACTTACCCTGACTACACTGAAGTCCAGCTTAGTTTCTTGTGCACACTGCAATATGAGCTGAAAGCAATTTTTACTTTGATTTGTCATTCCATTTTCATAATAACGCTGCAATATCCTTTGTTGTTCTACAGTAAATACAGAACGCAGATTCATCTAGAAATAAAAGAAGATACTCTGAAAGTTGGAATAAAAACTGTAACACTTGCAGGACGCACAACTTCTCCTTTACACTTCTGGGAACACCAAGTGTGGGCACGTTTTCTTTACAGAGTCCTTTGCCAACACTTTGACTTACTTTCCCCAAAAAACCTGTTACAGGCAGCATTGTTTTGTGACAGAGTGAAGTTGAACTGCATGTGTGCAACAACACCGACAGCCTGCCAGAAGTAAATGCTACTACATTGTGTTGTGAAGTCCAAGAGACTCTAGTTTCAAAGAAAAACTTTCTCCCTTAAAATAAAGGCATTAAGCAAAGCAGAGTAGCATCAATAGCGCCAGATCTGTTTCCCCTCCCCTACCAAAGGGAAAGAGACAAGACCTGAGATAAAGCAAAGGTGACTGTTTGGCATGAATAAAGTCGCCACCATTCAAGGAATCCTACTCTGTTGTAGATGCTCAGGCTACTCCTTCTGCTGTCTCAGCACTGGCACATCCCTCTTCCAAAGTCACAAGGATGAAGGACTTGAACCGAAGACCAACTTGGGGAAAAAGAATTCACAGAGAGGGGATTTATGCAGTTCTGGTCCAGCCCACTGCAACGCCAGTGCTCTAACAGCCACACAAAGGAAGGACCCCAGATCACAACCTGACCTTAAAAAAAAAGCTGCTGTGAAGGCATACCCTGAGGCTATCAACCAGGCGTTTTTTAGAACATTCATGGGTTGCTTTACAGGAGAACAAGCCAATGCTTACTATGAGACCTCAAGATCTAGGTTCCTGCCCATTTGCTTTGTTTGTGTTGAGTTTTTCACTGTCACCCAAAATCAAGGGCCCCAAACTAATCTGCAGGTGCTTATTCCAGCCTGCCAAGCCAGTTCAGCACTGGGTTTCCCCATGAGAGCTTTGGTGTGTGGGATCAGGTAGGCCATGCTGAGGCAGCCACCCCACCCCATGGAAGTCCAGCCAGTGGGCACACAGGTGCCCTGCTGGGGGCAGCCTCCCCCACGAGCCAGCCCTCAGGCTCACACACTGGTCCATGTGTGGCCTCCATGCAAGCCTCACTGCCCAACAGCAGCCCATCACACAGGCCCCTCACCACATCCCCACCACTGTCACACTCAACACATGGCTACAACAGGCCACCACAGAGGCAGGAGGTGGCCAGGGACCAGGCAGACTCCTCAGCAGCAGTTCAAGGAACACATTGAACCAGACATGGCTTTGTTGCACATGAAAAAACAATACCCCGGGCTCGGATAAGGCAAACAACTGAATATTACCATCTACAGAATAGGCTCCCCAGTAGCAAACTCAACTTTTATGCTCCTGTTACATATATAACAGTCAACCCAGGAAAAGAATATAATCCCTGATTACATGCAAGAAAAGATGGGCCCCACAATCAAAGGACTTCCAGAAGAAAGCCTTTGCTTTGTCCCAAACAGAAGGCCACCAGCTGAGGCACCACAAGCACAGGCTAAAAACAATCTACACCTGACTGTGTCTTGGAGAGCAAAAACATCACCAGCCACAAGTTATTTTAGTACTTACAGGATATGTCTCAAAATAATGGAGAACAAATTAAAGACTAAGAAACTCTACCATCACCTTGCAGGAAAATAAAGGGGTTGAGGGAAGCTTTTGTAGCTCAGTTTTGGAATTTTGTATGGAAAGGAGATGAGTAGCAACATGAAGTCATTTTTGTACAAGAACTGCTTCCAAGTTAGAGCAAATAAAACTGTTGAGGGCTCAAAAGTATGAGCAGACACTCAACTCCTTTCACATTATTCATCAAGATGATTATACCATGTAATGGTAATGGACAGTAGAGTTCAAAAGGCCTCTAGAAAGGAAAAGATTAATGTCTAGAATTTGAGTAAAATACTTTTTAGGCCAGAGCCTTAACTTTAGAGTTTACTTTCCTCAACAAAGAATAGAAAAATTATTAGCTACCAATTAGTAAATACTAAGGGGCCCAGGTCAGCCTTACCTCCACCCCTTGGAAAGGAGATGGAGCAACTTAACCTCGGGGCTGTCTCTAGATGTATCAAGGATAAAAAGGTCATTGGGAGCAGTCAGAATGGTTTTACCAAGGGGAAGTCATGTTTAACCAACCTGATAGCCTTTGAGGAGGACAAAACCAGGTGGATAGATGATGGCAGTGCAGTGGATGTGGTTTATCTCGATCTCAGGAAATCATTTGGCACCATCTCTCACAGCATCCTCTCAGCTAAACTGAGGAAGTGTGGTCTGGATGATCAGGTAGTGAGGTGGATGGGAACTGGTTGAAGGAAAGAAGTCAGAGAGTTGTGGTCAACAGGACAGAGTCTAGTTGAAAGGCTGTATCTAGTAGGAGTCTCTCAGGGGTTGGTACCGGAACCAGTACTGTTCAATACATTCAACAACCTGTCTGACACCAAACTGGGTGGAGAGGCTGACAACCCCTCAGGCTGTGCTGCCATTCAGCAAGCCCTGGACAGGCTGGAGAGTTGTGCAGGAAGAAACTGAATGAAATACAACAAGTGTGGAGTCTTGCATCTGGGAAAGAACAACTCCATGCACCAGTACAGGTTAGAGACTGACCTGCTGGAGAGCAGCATAGTAGAAAGCAACCTGCGGGTCTTGGTGGACAGAAAGATGACGACAAGCCAGCAAGGTGCTCTTATGGCCAAAAAGGCCAATGATACCCTGGGGTGTATTAGAAGGGGTGTGGTTAGCAGGTCAGAGAGGTTCTCTCCTACTCTGCCCTGGTGAGGCCACATCCAGAATACTGTGTCCAATTTTGTGCCACGCAGTTCCAGAAAGACCTGCTTGAAATTGCCCAGCACAGAGCCACAAAGGTTCTGAAGGCAGTGGAATATCTTGCTGAGGACAGGCTGAGGGAGATGGGGCTCCTGAGCTTGGAGAAGAGGAGCCTGAGAGGTGCCTTCCTTCACATTTATAAAGATGTGCAGGCAGTGTCAGGAGGACAGAGCCAGGCTCAGCTCAGGGATGTCCAACAATAGGACAAGGGGCAACAGGTGCAAGCTGGAGCAGAGGAGGTTCCACCAGAACAGAAGGAAAAACTTTTTCACTGTGAGGGCGATAGAGCCCTGGAGCAGACTGCCCAGAGAGGTTGTGGAGTTTCCTTCTCTGTGGACATTCAAAACCTGCCTGGAGTGTTCCTGTGTGACCTACTCTAGGTGATTCTGCTCTGGCAAGGAGTTGGACTTCATCTTTCAAGGTCTCTTCCAACCCCTAACATTCTGTGGGATTCTGTATCAAGGGAATGAGCAGATCATGTCCCCCATAATGGGCTCAGTGTTATTCAAAACAATCCCAGTAACTTCAAAGGAAATAAGCTCCTTTCTCCAATTTGTGTATCTATGAAGCACTCCAGTTTCTCCATGACTTCTCACCTTTTCTTGAGCCTCAGATTCCCAAGTTAGAAATCCACATGGATTTTTACCATAATTTCACTTTGATCTTGACTTGCCAAGCTTAGAAAACATGCATTTGAGCTTTGGGGAAGCCAGGTGTCCAGTTGGGTAGCAACACATTGGCACTGAAAAGAGAGTTTGTTACAGAAAAGAAACTCTGTGAAATTTAATTCGGGCAAAGCATTATGCAAACTGTAATTCCATTAATGTAAGTTATATTTTTATTTCAATATAAGAAAGCTGTGGCACAGCAGTATTTTTAAGGATTCAACATCTGCCTGCTCTACTAGTAAAGAAAGTCAGTCTTGGCCAAGTATGTTGCTGTTTATATGAAAATGCACAAAATAATCTGTCAAGAATGAAAAAAAAGCAGGTTTCCTGTAAGTACTTTCTCCACACCTACTATGTATCCTAAGCCAATTACCACCACTCAGCTTTCCCCTTTGATGGTCTCCCACTCAAACCCTCTGCAAACCCATCAATATAAAGATGTTGCTCTCCATTCCCTTCTAAAATGAATATAAATTAAAAGAGGTGAAAAAATCATAGCAGCAGAAGAATCTCTTTGCTCTATGCAGTGGTTTGAGAGTCATAAATGTAGTCCAAGTGCTAAGCCAGGCATGGGGGGCATGTGAGAGATCAAAGACTGGAATGTGATAGGAATGCAGACAGGAACTCCAAGAGTCAGCAGTCTTGGAGAAACTCTGGTTTCTCCAAGACTGCTGAGTAGGAGCCTCGCAGAGGACAATCCTACTAACACACTGCAACCTGTCACATTGGCTCCTTGTTGGATGAGATTAAGGTTATCCTTACAGCTGAACTTTAGACTTGCTGTTTGAGCAACTTTTTCCACAGTATCCACCTTTTTTCTCCACTTCCAAAGCAAGACCAAGCATAACTGGAGAGAGCACAGAACTAAAACTGAGTTTGCTTCTGAAGCAGTACCACATTCACTTGTGAAAAAGATACTTTATGTAACACTGCAAATGCCTACTCCTTCCACTCCACTTTATTCAACAGCCAAAATGAAACAAGTTCTCTAGGGAAACTTGGTGAAGCCCAGAAATTTATTTTTAGACACTACAGAAAACAACTGTGTGTCAAGGAGTACAACAAAAGAAAGAACAATAAGAAAATGTGAAGAGTCCTGTATTAATATTCTTGGGTAGAATAAAAAATAAACTCAAGAGTTACTGAACTTTTCTGCAATGATGATTTGGAGATCTGGAGATGGGGGGGAAGCCTTAAGACAGAAAAAAAACCAAGCCCAAAACTCTTCTGTCTAAAGCCTGCCTACATTGTATAGTATAGTAGCCTTAGTGTCAAAAAGTCTCAATATTAAGATCGCTGAACCAAGTGAACTTACTTACAAGCTAAGTCACTGTAGACTACTACTTAATGCTAATGAATTTGAAGAACAGGAAATAATAATTATAGTAATTATACTTTTTTCAAACACTAACAGAAACTAGTCTGGGATGTGAAATTATAATTTAAAAAAAAAAAATTAATTCACTCAAGAGTAAAAACCACCACAGAGTAACCATATGTAGAAATCTTCACAGTATGAAACACTTAAAAATCATCAGGGATTACCACACAGTGATAAAAGGGAAGAAGAAATTTTCGAGAGGTTTGGCTTTTCTAACCTCAGCACCAAACAAGCATTTGTCTAGAAAAAAAGACATCTCATAAAAGCTCCTAAACTTGTCCATAGCAGGTACAAGAAAAATCAGCACACTCCCCAGTCTAGATATTTTTTATTTCCCTGCACAGGTCTTCAATGGTTCAAGACAGGGCTCAGTGCCAAGATAAATCTGGGGGGAAACCTGCAACCAGAGTAAGAAGGCTACTACACACATAATTTAAGACTGCAGTAGTGACACTACCGTACCAGCAATCACCCAATTCACTTTCCACGTCTGCCAAAAGCTCACAGTATTTTGCACGCCCCAAACAGAAAGAAAATCACCAACCAACCCCCAGCTTACACACCATGTGTGGAGATACTGGGCATACATCAAGCCTCGACTTTTAACTACCGGTTCTTTCCTACACAAGCCACAACTATTACAACACCACAGCTGTAAGTGCACACCATACTTATTAAACTACTTCAAAACATCCATGACGCAGAGCACAATTGCTTCCCTCTCCGGTAAGTATGGCATCTGTAATATTATATATCACAGTTCTACCCATAAAATCCAGCTTTTTATTAAAGGCAAATTAGACAGCCCTCAGTTAGCTTAATAACATAACAGCCCATGACCACAACTCTGCAGGTTTTGCATCCCATATCCCACTTTGTTCCTGCAGATGAGACCTCTGACTGCAGTTGGGATTAGTCTTGTTCTAAGCGAAGCACTTAAGTTTCCAAAACCTACATTATAAAAAAGGAATGGAGTACTAAAATACACTTTCATTCTGAAGAGGTGAGCGGATTTGACTCTGTAAGACATGGAACTAGTTACACGCGACCTTATCTGTGCCAACAGAAGTGCAGGGGCGCAGGTTTGGGGACGGTTTGTTTCCCAGAGTGGGGCAAGCCTACATCCAACCGAAGTACTTTCAAAGGTGAAACCTCCCCCTGGCACTGTCAGCCCAGACTCTGCAGCCAGTGCATTTTAATCTCCTCATTCCCTTCCAAACACTTGAGGGCTAGAATCTGAAAGCTATTTGAGACGCTGCTAGACTGCCACCATGTCTGGCACCAACAGAGGCAGTAGGACCTGTGCAGGTGCTCCGGGAAAACGCTGCTCTGTCACCCCCTGCTATGGCCACCTCTTGCCCACCCACGTGCGTGGGGAGCACCTGCCCCGTGTCAACCTTGCAGGCCTCGCACCATAAGGCTACGGTAAACTTTATCCTTACTCCTCCTCAACTGGCCCCCCCAAAGCCTTCACTTATACCCGCCCACCCTCAAGGTGCTGCCCAAGCACTGACGCGATGAGTCAGAAGGTGCCGAGAACTGAGCGAAAAGGGCGAAGCGGCCAACAGCCCAGCCCGGCGGGCAGCGCCAGGCCCGCCCGGCGCATGCGCTCGGCCGCGCCGCAGGGCCTCAGGCCGCAGCGCAGGGCGCAGGCGCAGTGCAACGGAGGCATGGCACGCGGCCTCTCCAGGCGCTGCTTGCGCAGGCGCAGTGCGGCGGCGTGGCGGGTGCCCAACGCCTGCCTCTGCGGGGCCGCGGGGGAGGCGCAGTGAGCCTGCGCGCCCGGGGTGGCTCCGCCAGCGCGAGCCCGCGCCGCCGCCCTCCCCCACCGCCGGCCCGCCGGCCCAGGGGCATCATCATCATCATC
>VWZI01008677.1:2559870-2605630 GCA_013396835.1 Psilopogon haemacephalus | reverse complement strand
TCATGATCGTGACGTCAGCGCAGACAGCGGCCAATAGGAGCGTAAGATCAGCGCCGGCCGGGACAGTGCTCGCCCCCGCCCCTCGCTCGGGGGGGCGCGCGCGTCGCAAGCTGTGCCGGGCCGAGAGGCCGCGGCGGGGAGCGACAGCCACAGGCGCAGGCACCGCCACCGGGCGCCGGCCGCAGCACCCCGGGCCCGCCACGCCGCCGGGATCTGACATAACGTCCCGGGCCGCCACACCGCCGGGCGGGTGGGAGTCGACAGTCCCTCAGCGGCCTCGCCGCGCCCGGCTTCCCCTCCACTCCCTCACAGCACCCGGCCTCATTCCCCCGCGCCGGAAGCGGCCCCCCAGCCTGTGGCAGGTCTCCCCCAACAGCGGAGGTGCCCTTCCGCTCACCTGCCCGCCCGACGGCCTGGGGTGCCTGCGAGGTCCTGGGGCCGTCGAACAACTCCGCCTTCGGGCGGGTTGCAGCGGGTGCCGTGGAAGTGCTGACGGTGCGTGTGTAACGCGGGATCAGCGCTTTCCGAGAAATAAATCGTAAATCGCTAAATAAAATTTACAAGCGGTGTTTTACAGCTTCCTCACTCTGCTGCTGCGGGTAGATGTGTAGGTGTGTCTGGTAAAACCTGAAATCGATCAGGATTTCAACCACGGGGACGTTCCCGAAGTCAAGAAATAAACTTTGTGTTGCTTGGGGTTGAAGAAGACTTTGAAAGGAATTGGCTTTGTCTTCAGCTGGGCAGCACAGCACCAGTGCCCTGCTGGAGGCCAGGCACCAGCTGTGGCCTACTCAGGCTCGGTGGTTGCACAAGAACAAGGTGACCTGCACACGCTCATCGTGGCACCAAAACCTCGGCATTTCCACGCACAATGACAGGTTATAAAGCCGGCACTGCTTTGTCGCCCTGCTGGGTGCGTGGTGGGTTTCTCCTCCTCACCAAGATAGAAAAGAACTGCTATCTTTATCCAATCAAGAGAAATACACGCTCGCCCATTCCCATGGAGCACACACCTATGTTACAAAGCTCCAGACGTGTAAATCACCACTAAAATTACCTCAGCACACGCTGGGTTTTCTCTCTGAGAAACCCAACTCTGCCAAAGGTGAATGCCCAGATACGGCTGAGCAGCAGGAAGGAGATGCTTTGCTTCATCCCTGGGGAGGGTCACAGCCTTCAGGAGCACCAGGTGCTGCTGGCCCAGGGTGGTTTCACCCAGGACCTGCCCGAGGTCAACTGCCCATCGTGAGGGGCAAGTACGACTGTGCTCGTGTCCAGAAGAAGACGTGAAGAGAGCAGGAGATGGAGAGGGAGCCTGTTCCACTCCGTTGAAGCCTGTTGTAGTGGTAGGGAATTTTTTTTTTTTTAATTGTGGCAAAGAAAGCCAATGGCATTCTATGGCCAGCAGGAGCAGGGAGGTGATTGTCCCTTTGGACTCAGCTCTGGTGAGGCCACACCTTGAGTGTTGTTGTGTTCAGTTTTGGGTACCTCATTACAAGAGTGATATGGAGGTGCTGGAGCCAGCGCAAAGGAGGGCAGCGAAGGTGGTGAAGGGCCTGGAGAATAAATCTTAGGAAGAGCAACTGAAGGAGCTGGGATGGTTAGTTTCAGGAAGAGAAGGCTGAGGGGAGACCACATTGCTGCCTACAGCTACCTAAGAGGAGGCTGTGGAGAGGCTGCTGCTGGACTCTTCTCACAGGTAATTAGTGATAGAAGAAGAGGGAATGGCCTCAAGCTTTGACTGGGTAGGCTTAGACTGGACATTAGGGAAAAAAAATTCACAGCAAGAATGGTCAGGCATTGGAACAAGCTGCTCAGGGAGGTGGTGAGTCACCAACCCTTGGATGTGTTTGAAAGTCATTTGGGTGTGGTGCTTAGGGATATAGTTTAGAGGGAACCTTACAGAGTAGGGATATTGGTTGGACTTGGTGATCCTGAGGGGCTTTTCCGACCAGAATATTTCTGTGATTCTTGATTCTGTTACGGTGGTCCTGCTGGTTGTTTGGAGAAGTGTGCTTTAACTCTCTTTTCTTGTACTTGGTCACAACTTGTGTTTTGGCAACTATGAATTCTTAGTCCTCTGCCCAAAGCTCAAGATTTAGTCTCAACATCTGGCTATTTGAATCCAAATTCTTGCTTACCCAGATTCCTGATCAGCCCTGCTGAGCCAGCTAACTTGCTGTCCTGGTTCAAATTCTCACTTGTTTGAATTCTTGCATCTTGCTAAGCTCTACTGAACCAGCTGATTTCCCAGTCTGCTATTGATTTCTTCTGCTGAACCAGATGATTTCCCAATCAGCTATCAATTTCTGCTGAACCAGCAGATTTGCCAGTCTGCTGGTATCAGTAATACTGTGTTATGAGAGTCCACAGTGCCAGGGGAGGTATAGGCTGGATATTAGGAGGAAGTTCTTCCCAGAGAGAGTGATTGGCATTGGAATGGGCTGCCCAGGGAGGTGGTGGAGTCACCGTCCCTGGAGGTGTTCAAGAAAAGAATGCACTGGGTGAGAGATTGGACCGGATGAGCTTGGAGGTCTCTTCCAACCTGGCTGATTCTATTCTATTCTATTCTATTCTATTCTATTCTATTCTATTCTATTCTATTCTATTCTATTCTATTCTATTCTATTCTATTCTATTCTATTCTATTCTATTCTATTCTATTCTATTCTATTCTGTTCTGTTCTGTTCTGTTCTGTTCTGTTCTGTTCTGTTCTGTTCTGTTCTGTTCTGTTGGTGCCAGCCTTCCTTTGGGAGGAGGGAGGTACCCCAGAAGGAGGGATAGTCAGCAAGCCAGTGGAAAGACTGATAGAGCTCATCCAGACTGATGAATTATGGGATAGAGGTCATGTAAAGTAATTATTTATTAGCTCAGTTGTAGGAGCAGTAAGGTGTCTGGGTGACATTTGAGGCCCTGCTCTGTTAATGAGCACACCTCATCCCTGTCCTGAATAGTTTACACTGTAAGTCACAAAGTCAAAATACTAAAGCAGATGATTCATTGTGTGCAGTGACTTCAACCACAACTGTTGCTAAACACTTCCACAGGATTTAAATAGAAGAATTGCTACTGCTTATTTGTAGGCAGGGAGGAGTAAAGCAGTTGATGTGTGTTTTAAAATCACAGGAAGTTATTTATGTAGCTTAAACATTTTAATATTGATTTCTGACATATTTAACTCTGTTTCCATCCACATAAAGTTCTATCTGTGGTCTCAGCAAGATGTGCTGATTGTACTTAGGATTTCTCTTAGGAAGTTCTCTACAGTGAGGGTGGTGAGACACTGGCACTGGTAGCCCAGGGTGGTTGTGGCTGCTCCCTCCCTGGAGGTGTTCAAGGTCAGGTTAAATGGGGCCTTGAGTGACCTGTTGTAGTGGGAGGTGTCCCTGCCTATGTCAGGGGGTTGGAACTGGATGAGCTTTGAGCTCCCTTCCAACTTAAACCATTCTATGATTCTGTAATCCACAAATAACATATGCCCATCCAGAGCATCCTTTAATAGTTGAGTAGTTGCTCATGTTCTGTCCCCGTTGTGATTCAATTTCCTGCAGCAGTCTGTGAATTCAAGCAACCAATCAATCAGTTGATCAATTAATAGAGCTTAATCTTGAATTGTTTCAGTTGTCAGGATTTAATAACAGAATCTTGTGGACAATGTATAATGCTGCTTCTTCCCCTTGACATAACTCCCTTCTTCTGCATGCTGCACACTTACCTTGTAAAAATTAAATAAAGCAGCCATAAAACCCCCTACACCACTTTTACAGAAAGCATAATTTTGGAATTCACTGTGGAATGATTCCAGAAAAAATTGGTGCATTTTCTTCTCATGTTATCTGGGGCTTGGGAAACAAAAAAAACAGTGAGATAGTCTCTAAAGTCCTTTGAAGAAGATACAGTGGTGCCTGATAAAGTGCAGCTTATTAAACTCTTTTAAAGTGTTGGATAATAGAAAGTAATATTTCAGGAGCTCCTATCTGGCTAGCAATGGGCTCACGTGTGCTTTTTCTATAGCTTGTATCAAAAAGTCTTAGAATTGTTCTTAAAGGAGGCATAGCTGCGCATTGAAGTTATCAAAGAAACTAATATGCAGTCTCATGGCCACATAAAAGATTTAGAGATCACAGTCACAGAAGTTTTTCTCGGCAAGTTTGCCTCAAGAAAAGTGGATATCTGGCAAGCAAAATAGGAAAAGCAAAAAGAGATGGAGGAAATGTGAAAGAATGTATTCATGCCACAAGGTAGAAGAGGTGTGCTCAACCACAGGTGCTTTATGGTGTAGAAGAGTCAACTGAACATACAGGCTGAAAAAGCTGCTGCAGTTTCCAGCAGCAAAGTGCCAGGCTCCAGAAAGGACTTCACACTGTTTACTTCCTTCCCTGGTATTGCCTCTCAGTGAGACAGACCTGGAGGGAAAAACTACGGCAGGATGCAACGAAACAAACAGTCTGCTGTGCCCAGCCCCAAATGCTTTCTCATTCATTAATAACAGATTTAAATCAACACAGGCTGGTAAATTGGTCCAGTGACTTAAACAGGAGCCCAGGACATAAAAGGACTTCTTACATGAGGGAATTAGCATCAAAGTGAGACTCTCTGATGTAGCTACTTTGTATTAGCTCATTAAACTAATTAGCTCAGCTTACTATTAGTTACTTAGCTCAGTAAGGGTTACTGCTTCTACATGGCAGAGAAAGCATTTGTCAGGAAGATGTGGGCTGGATCTTGAGTGCTGTGCCCAGTTAGTGCCTGCTTTAACAGCAGACATGGGCTGCCCCTGTCCCGTTGCTCCCACCTGGGATAAGTAATAGCTCAAAAGTTGTATTTNCCCAGACCCTTTTCCAGCAGTTCATCTCATTTTCAGCTTTTTAGCAGATTGTGCAGCTAAGAGAAGTCTCCCCGAGGATGCCCCAGTAGTGTCCCAGAGTGAGGAGCTGGTGTATAACCCCCAGGCATTGGCCATAGAGTTTAGAGCAACAGCTGCTGTTCCCATGTCTCGGCTTTCTGTGGCATCTAGAGAGCACTAAAAACCCAGTGGGACAAAACCAACCCCTTAACAGAAACTTTTCCTAGGACAGCTTCACTCTGTTCAATATGCCATTATTCTGGTGATGCCTTAAGGGATGTAATCTCTAAGCCATACCTGAGGATGACCTGACAGAGTCAGAGGTGAAAGCAGGGTGGAAAGGAGCACAAGAACGTTTCACCAGCAATTTGTGTTGCAATATGGTGTGAAGCTTTTCTGATCTCCAATGAGTAATTTGCCTATTACATTGCTGTAAGGCATTAAATCACGCAGTTCTATGGCATCATCCAAAAAGGGACCTCATCTTGTCATTGAATCTGTCCCCCTGGCCCCAGAAAGAACAATGTCAAATTTGTGCTTGGGAAAATGGATGGGAGAATTTGATACTGAGAAGCCTGCAGTTAATCTAGTGCTTGAGTGTCCTCCCATTAGGGAGTTTTTGCTAACATTCATCCTGAATCTTCAGTAACCTAAACCCTCAGGAGAGATTTATTAAACTTCAGGCTCAAGGCTGACCTCAGCAAAGCCCTTCTTGCTCCCCTCATTTTGTCAGAAACCTGCAGTAACCTTTTAGTGAGCAGTCCCTCAGCCAGTTCTGGGGCATCATTTCCCAGCTTTGCTACAGGAATGCCAATTTCTGCCTGTGCCAGGAGCCTTCCCAAAGTCAAGACACAGAACCTTTACTGCCTCATGTCTCCACTAGGCTCATTATTCTGTCATGGAGGGAAGCTGGATGAGTTTGACAGGATTTCTTCTTGCAGAATCCAAGTGACCTGTTCCTCATTTAAGTGTTGCCATGCAAATGCCGCTCCAGAAAGCGAGGCCTCAGTCACAGGTTTCCTGCTCGACGAACGCTCAAAAGGACAACAGTGATATTTGTCTGGTTTACAGGAAGACTGGAAAGACACATGGAAGATTGAGAGGCCCAAGGGTGTAATTAAAGATCTGCTAAATCAGGAAATTCCTTGTGAAATAGTGATGGAGAGAGGATTACGGCGTGTAAACCTCGGTAAAAATGTTAATGTGGAAAATTCCGTGCGGCGCCTTTTCTCCACCTAAGAACACAGTCAGCATTAGGGGTCTTACAAGATTTACAATTTTTTTCTGTCTTTTTTGACCTTGGTTTTGCCACGTTAATTAAAATTAGTTGTTAATCCCCACCCAGTTCATAAACAAAGCTCCCACAAACTGAGTCTGCAAGTATGGCCCTTACACTGCTATTGCAAAAAACAGCTGGTGCTAGTGGGACAAAAAAGGGCTTGGCTGTGTATATATTTTAGGGATTTGTTCCAGTTTTTTTTAATTTTTGGGATATTTTTATGAAAATAAGGAATGCTGTTTCCTGTTACTTTTATTGTCTTTAAGAATTTTTCATACAGCAAGCTGGGAAAAATACAAACCTGAGGAACGTATTAAAAAAAAGCCATGGGCCCCCCCCCCAAAAAAAGGATGAAGGTAATTATTGAGGGTTTATTTTTCACCCATTCCTAGCACAGAGAGAGTGCACAGAAAAAGTTGAAGTCTTTTATAAATGAAAATTAAAATCAATGAAGACAAGAGGGAGCAAAGGGTTCATCATTGCTTTCATAGAATCCTAGAATTGCTGAGGATGGAAGGGACCTTAGAGATCAGCTACACCTACCTCTCCGCCATGGGCAGGGACACCTCTCTTTTCTAACTACAGGCCCACACTTTGATTGCATGTCCACTAAAGCTCATGCCTATCCCTCTTGTAACTGGCTCCTCACTCTTTCTCTGCCCTGAAAGAGTCTGGAAAGTGTTCAGTTTTATCTTTAAAAATAGGATGAGCACAGCTGTTGTCCTGAGTCCTTGGGAATAAAGTAAGTAGCCATCATCTGCCAGTTTCTTCAAGTGTTTCTCCTTGGTTCTGTTATCTTGTTTGATTTAGTCAAGCTAAGTTTTGGCCCCAGTCACAGCAAACCAAAGGAAGGGAAATAAATCAAATGACAGAATATAGTGTAGACCTAATTCTACTAGATACAGTCATAAAAGCAAAGATGAATACAGAATCCCTGAGATCAAGTATACTAATAAAATAGCAGTACAAAGCATTTCATGTTCCACAGTATATCCACACTCTTGTTGAAGAAGAAAGGTGAAACTCTGAAGGATTCAGAGGAAATCTGAACTTGACCTGGACAAGTTGGAGAAGTGGTGAACCCCATGAGAGAGGTTCCACAAGGCCAGGTGCAAGGTCCTGCACTTGAGTCAGGTAATCCCTATTATCAATAGAGCTGGGGGATGATGTGATAGAAAACAGCTCTGTGGAAAAGGACTTGAGGGTATGAGAAGCTGGAGATGAGCCAACAATGGGCAATTGCAGCTCAGAAGCCCAGTTATGGGGCTTCATCAAAAGTGTGTCCAGAAAATCTAGAGGGGTGTAAAGCTGGGGGATCACCAGGACCAAACCTCTTCTTCAGTGACTGGCCTCCAAGGAGGACTCTACCTACCCAGTAGTGTTCCTGAATCCACTTAACAAATCCAGCTTCTGAGTCCCCATCTGCTTCCCAGTACCCATCTGCTGCTGAGTCCAGGCTGGGACTTCTGCCACATAATCAGTGGTGACAGTGGCATAATTCCCACCAGGCTCTTGGGTTCTATTGTTTTGTATCTATTTTTATCTATTTAGTTTTAAAAAAAATAGTACTTCCATTCAAGCTGGTTTAGTTTTGTTTTCCAGCCCCTCAGGTTCTCTCCCTTATTCTCTTATCCTTTGCTTTGGAAAGGGAGAGGGGTTCATAGAGACATTTCTCACTTGTTTGGTGGCCAGCCCAGCCCTAACCCTTGACACTTCTTCTTCAGAGAAAGCCCTGGGCTTTTGTAGATCAAACACCCTCCTTTGTTCATTCCCACAGCATCACTTATATTTTGCAGAAAGGACTCTGCAAGATTAAATCGTATCATGAGCTGTTATCACTCATTAGAAAATTATCCTATTAAGAAATATGTTTACAAAGTAATCTTCCATCTCTGTCTTTGAGATAACAATAAAAATGGAGTATTGATGGTTTGATGCCAAAAAAAGTTCTTCTATACTAACCCTGTCATTTAATTTTAGCTACATGCAGAAGAATGCTTAAATGCAAATTACTCATTTGCTGAGAGAAGACAGTGGGTTTGAAGCTTTGCAGGCACTCATCTATTAATCACTATTTCATAGAATCACAGAATGGCTTAGATAGGAAGCAACCTCAGAGATCCTCTACTCCAACCTCCCCACCATAGGCAGGGACACCTCTCAACTAGATTTCAGCTGCTTAAGGCCTCACCCAGCCTGGCATTGAACATCCCCAGGGAGGAGGCATCCACAACCTCCCTGGGCAGCCTGTTCCAGAGTGTTGCCACCCTCATACTGAAGAACTTCTTCCTAAGCTCCAGTCTAACCCTGCTCTGCCTCAGCTTCAAGCCATTCCCCCGTGTCTTGTCTCTAGACACCCTTATGAAAAGTCCCTCTGCAGCCTTCCTGTGGGATCCCTTCAGGTATTGGCAGGCAGCAATAAGGTCTCCCTGGAGTCATCTCCAGGCTGAACACCCCCAGCTCCCTCAGCCTGCCCCCAGGCAGGCAGCAGCAGGGCTGCTCCAACCCTTGGGTCATGTTTGCTTCCTAATAGATGCTTCTTCTTGAACAAGCATATCTGGAAAATGCCCTTTTATCTCCTCTGAGTTATGAGAGGATACCAAATAATTTTTAGATGCAGGCCTGGTGGCCATCACCCCTGCTCATTCTCATGAGGCAGTGCTGCTGCGGCGACGTGCTCCAAAGCAGCGTTTGGTGCAGAAACAGACTTCTCTCCTTAAGAAGCACAATCAGGACACAGGAACACAGGACAAATGTGTTGGGCTGTATCAAAAGCCTTTTTAGCCTAATGCCCGGGTGAGGCCACGTCTGGAGTACTGTGTCCAGTTCTGGGCTCCCCAGTTCAAGAGGGACATAGAACTGCTGGAGAGAGTCCAGCACAGAGCCACAAAGATGATGAAGGGAATGGAACAGCTCTCTTATGACGAGAGCCTGAGGGAGCTGAGGCTTAGAGCCTGGAGAAGAGGAGCCTGAGAGTTGACTTCATCAGTGGTTATAAAGATGTGCAGGGTGAGTGGCAGGAGGCTGGAGCCAGGCTCTGCTGGGTGATGCCCAGGGACAGGACAATGGGTGGAAGGTGAAGTATAGGAAGTTTTATTTAAACGTGAGGAGGAATTTTTTTCCCTGTGAGGGTGACAGAACCCTGGAACAGGCTGCCCAGGGGGGTTGTGGAGTCTCCATCTCTGGAGATATTCACCTGGATGTGTTCCTGTGTGATCTGGTACAGAAGATCCTGCTCTGGCAGGGCAGCTGTGCTGGATGAGCTTTTGAGGTCCCTTCCAGCCCCTGACATTCTATAGTTCTATGATTCTGATACCCTGTCCTTGACAATGACTGACAGTTGATGTGCTGCAGAACAGGAGGAGCTCACGTACCAAGCAGCCTGCTCATTTGTAATTCAGTCAGTAGTTTAGGTGATAGAAGTTCTGTGTTTATCATGTTGCAAGGCACCAAAGATGACCTGTGGCAATTTGAGTTTCTTGACACTATCAGTGTATTGCTGATCAGGGAATTTCCAGCTATGGAACCTTAATTAATGTTAATCAGCATTCTTCAGCCTCAGGAACTAATTTTGTTCTCTGTATTTTCCAGTGAAAAAAAACCTCACAGGCTCACAGGATGTCAGAGCTTGGAAAGGACCCAAAGAGATCATTGAGTCTAACCCCCCTGCCACAGCAGGACCAGACAACCTAGCTTGGGGCACACAGGAACACATCCAGAAAGGCCTGGAAAGGCTCCAGAGAGGGAGACTCCACAACCTCTCTGGGCAGCCTGTGCCAGTGCTCTGGGACACTTCCAGTAAAGAAGTTGCCTCTTGTGTTGAGCTGCAACCTCCTGTGCTGCAGCTTCCATCCATTGCTCCTTGTCCTGTATTTCCTGTATTTTACATATTTCATTGTAAAATAGTAATGTAATTTAAACTCACACAGACATCTGGACTCATTTTGTCCCCAAAGTCTTCAGTCTTAGGAATCCTGTTGCTTCATCCAGTACAATTCTTCATCTCTCATTTTCATTACACCTTATCTTTTCCATATAGCAAATAGAATTAAAGACCAGGAAAGCAGTGTTAAGCTTTAAAATGAGCCCCTGTTTAAGACTTTGTGTTTCAATAATCTCATTAATATGTCTTTTATTATCAGATATATTTTATGAGCATATGTGAAGTTATTTGAAACTGCTGCAAGTCAAACCAAGCAGCATTACCTTAGGGGATTTGTCAGTGTCAGCAATGGTGTGAGCTGTGCTCTGCAGTGGATAAAACCAGGGCAACATTGCATTACAGAGAATCTTATTTGCCATGTGGTTGGCTCTGAAAACTGACTTCTCCTGCAGAAATGCCAGACTGCAAAAACCACTCTGGCACAAAGGGATGGAAAGATGTGGAGAGCGATGTGCTGGCTGCTTCCTCTGTAGTGACACACCATGACACATATGGGCAGGCCTCTCTAATGCAACTCAGACTTGTGGTTTGTGGGGTGTTGCCCTTCCAAGACACGTTCAAACACAGCAGCTTTAAGGCAGAGTCAGGTCTGCACCACCACTGCTTAACAATCTGCTGCTGCTTGTGGCTTGGTTTCTTCAGAACATACCAACTGAAAAATCAAGCAATTGTGTACTTGCAGCTAGGCACCCAACAACTTGCACTATTTGATAGATGGATAGTGCTGATTTATAAGAGTGGCTCAGCTCACCTGGAATGACTCAAAAAAAGAATAATTTAAACTAATAATGTGAACCAGAAAAGGTTCAGTGGCATCTGGAAAGATCAGACTCACATACTGTCATCTTGCCTTCCTGACTGTGATGCTTTGGGAGTTCCCTGCCCACACACACAGTGGATTCACCCAGACTAGACTCAGCTGGCTGTCAGTTAAGGAATAAAGTTCTACATTCACAGCTTAGCACAATACACAAGCAGATATTTACAATATATTACCAATATTTACAGCTGTACACAGAAATACACAAGTTAAAAGTAGTACAGAAAGACAATGCCCCTCCCAGCAATCAGAGTGCCTCCCAGCCACTCTTCCACCTTCTCTCCACCTCCCACTCTTATCCCAAAATCTGCCTTATGTGCAAGGTGAGTTGGAAGGGTCGGCAAAGGGGGTAGAAGCAGAATGATTAGTTGGGTTAAACAGATCCATCTAGAATCCAGGGAGCGGCACAAACACTGACAGACTTGAGCAGACAGACCCAGACTGTCTTATCTATGTTTGTGTCCTTGTTTTTATACATCTCAGCAAACCTATGAGAGAAGCAGACATCATCATTGTTTTCACAGCCTATAACCTATTTTTTTCTCCTTAAAATATCCCGATTAGCCTCAAACCAGCACACTGACATCTTCTCCCAAGCTTGTAGCCCAGGACACCCTGCCAAACTTGATCCCTGGGGCACCTTGGACCTGCCTGTGAAGCCCTGCCCCATGGGAAGCACTCCTAGCCCCTAGAGAGAAGCTAATTCCACTGTGCCTTAATACATCGTATTAAGATTAAACCAAGCTTTTTGATGTAATATGGGGGGGGGAAAAAGCCTGTGCTGCTAGCAGTCTATTCAAATAAAGATCCAGAAGCAAATGCAGCAGCAACCTGTCATGCTACGCAGCTGATGGATTTGCTTAGCAGACCTAAATCACTCTGTTTATCTTGGATTCACAGCTAATGAAAGGGTGCAGCATGCTGCGGGCCATGGAGCGTAAGCTCCATTAACTAATCAATTTCTAACTCTGGGAATTAAAAAAAAACAAACTGGGGAGTGAAGCAGTGGTCAACACAGTATCATACTTTTGCCATTTCAGAGGAAGCAGCACTTCAAAGCACAGCTTTTTAACAGCCATGTTCATGCCAGGCTACAAAGGAGACCCCAAATATCACTTTGTTTGCTAAGGGAAAACAGGGCAATGAATGCCTTGAAGAACTAACATGCTTTGGAAGTAAAAAGCACAGAAATAGATAAATTCATAACTGTTGTCATCAATCAGATACTGTAGGTAGAGCTCAGCAGACAGCACATCTCTGATGCTTTGCAGTCAGAGATATCCTTTGTCTGCCTTAAAAGAGGGGAGAGAAAGGTGGCTTTGTGCCACACTGCAAACATATTTTTCCTTGAGCTACTTGATACATCTACAGAGGGTTGGATGTTGTGCAGGTATGTCACCACTGCTGGCAACAGCAGCAGCACAGCACCATTCCCAGGTTAATTAGCTGTGCCCTTCAGTGAGGATTAGAAAAAGCTTTGAAAGCATCTAAAGCCAGGGAGGATTGGAGCAAAGCAAACAGCCCAACTCCTGTGACATCCTATTGCCAGGGATCCAACTTAATCGGGATCCGTGTGGGCTGCCTGCACAGACCTTCCTGTAAGCCATCCTGCTTTAGGTAAACGTTTGCAAATGATTTTTTTATTTTTTTTTTTGGTCTTTGTGGCATCATTTGGGAAAGGGGGTAAAAAGGAATACCCTACCAGCAATATTGTTATCTGAACTCGACAGGAGAATGTAGACCTTTCAAACTAAATGTCAAGTTGTTCCTGTTGAGTCAAATTCTTGAAAATTTAAGCTAATTAGCATAACCACTTTCCAAGTCAAACCAGGCCCTTATGCTTTGCTTAAGTGGTATTAATTCATGAATATATTCCAATTGACACAGCCCATCATTTTTCTGCCTGTGGGAAGAAAATGGGAAGTTGTGAGCCCGAGGGAATTTCTACCCCAGGCGACAAAATTCCTCATGGATGTAAATTTAACTTTGCTATGATAATTTTTAATACTGAATGGTATTATTTTCGTAAGCCAGCTAGGGAACATGATCCAGTTGAAATGGCTGAAAGAGAAAGGACACAACCAACTAGGAAGGAATAGTGAAGCAGTAGTTGTTGGCTTTTAACTACAACTGGCACAAGGCCGTAACATGTGAAGAGCTGAATTCTAGACAATGGAAATTTAATTCTGTATTGCTTTCTAGTGTCAGTCCTCTTCCTGTCACAGCTGTATGCTGCAGGGATGGCCCCTTTAAATGTTGACCCTTGTGCTATGGTTAAAACACTTTTCTCTTGATTACTGAAGTGGCCACTCTGACTCACTGAGCTCAGGCACTGGGTAAGCCAAGGTGAAGGCAGGAAAGCTCACCCTGATTTTACATCACTTTCTTGGCAGAGGGCTGCATGGAAACTGAGAATAAAATCAAGATGCTTTAGAGCTATTAGCCTGATACAGGTGAAATTGTACAAAGGGGAATGCTTATACTCAGCATAAAAATTTTGCCTGGGGAACATTTTACTGCCAAAGGCATAGATTTGTGATAGATCCATGCATTTGATAATGCCATCTCAACAAAGAGGGTCACAATCTATGCAAACAGTGACCCATCCAAATCTAATTAACAATACCAACCTGGATTTAGTATAAAAAGACAAAATTCTTCTGTCTGTTAACAATAGGACAGGACTGTTGCTCATTGCTAGAAGATCTCCTCAGTTTAGGGAAGACATCCCAAGGCTGTTCTTATAAGCCAACCTACTTCTGCACACAAGTACTTACAATCTCCTTTTGTACTTCCAAAATCTATTCTTGTTGAAGTGTGTTGAAAAGTTTCAAATTATTCTCAAATGGAAGGGTTTGAACCCCATGGCTTACTCAACAACAATGTCACTTGCTTCAGCTGGCTTTCTGGAATGGAAAGTCAATGGAAAATGTAAGTCAATGGAAAATGCACATGGTTTGGTATTTTTAGTAGATGTCATTTAACAAGGACACAGCAGTTCTCTGACATCCTTCCTATGACAAATCCTGGCAGAGCACTAGATCAAAGTCAGATTGTGTGCCTGAAAAAAACAGGCAGCAGCTGGGTGGGCAACCAGTGCCCTTCCAGATTATTCAGGGCACACACTGCATCCTACAGCACTGGGTAGGTGTCCAAAACCAAACCATCCAAAGCTCTTTGCCTGGCTCTCTGTGTTGAAAGTGTTCTCAGCAGCCACTCACATTCTCTCCATGACTTTCAGCACACATTTACAACACTGAGATAAGTAATTTGGGATCTGGAAGCATGGTTATGGACAGCATTTAGATAAAATATAGGTATGATACACACTGCAACTGCAAAAGTAACTGCACTGATTGCCCTATCACAGAATCCCAGCACAGTGGAGTGCTTACATTGAGCCTTTATCTGGACTAAATTCAAGCATTTCCTCTGTCACCCAGTGACCCTTCCTCAGCAAGGAGGGGGGAAATCAGGAAAAGGGAAGACCCACAAGCCAAAATGAGATTCAACGAAACAGCCAAATTCACAGCAGTGTCAATACAAGGTCTGTAAAGTTATACTCAGCAAAGGTAGAGCAGCCAAAAGGCCAAGAAAGCAGCCCTGGAGGGCAGGAGGGGAAAGAGAAGCAAGGTGAGGAAAGGCCTAAGGCAAAAAAAAAAATAGCAAGAGACTTCCCTCTTCACAGCAATTTTCCTCCTTTATACTGAGTGTGATGTTCATAGTCTGGGATCCAACTGTAGCCAGCTCAGCTGTCCTGCTTGACTCAGAACTGCTTATGGTCTACAGCCTGTGGCTGTCTGGGATTGTGTTCCAGCAAAGCCAGGACACGGGTGTTGGAAGTGGCCTCTGTGCTGCATGAATGCACTGCTGGCTCATGGGGAGCTTCTCATCAATCAACACCCCCAAGCCTCTTTCTTCAGAGCTGCTCTCCACCCATTCTGCACCCAGCCTGGATTTGTGCCTGGGATTGGCCTGACCCAGATGCAAGTTCATGAAAGCTGTGTAAGCAACCAGAGTCCATCACTATTTGCAGTACACTCATATCTTTCACAGTGAGTATCTTTCTTTTCCTGTCACTTTTTTCATAGCTGACAGTGATACTTCCTTTTTGTTTGAGTGTGAAATCACATCATTTAAAATTTTAGAGGAAAGGGCTTTCAAGGAAGTTTTCAGCCTGAGCTATTTTTTAATTCTGGCGCTTTGTATAAATAAGTAGAAATACGAAAATGAACTGTCCTGTGGAAAAAAAAACCACCACCACGAAACCAAACAAAACACCAAAAAAACCAACAAACAACAACAGTAAAGCAGCTTTTCCCCCTAGGAGATTATAAATATCTGTGTCTATGGGCAGAATGTTCAATTAATGTGAAAAATGTTCTGCTGAGCTTGGTGATGATGTAGTGTGAGAAAGCAGCGATGTGACAAAACTGGTGAGCTGTACAGAAGGTGGAAGAGCTTAGAAGGAGAGGTGGTTGTAGGAACATAGACATTCATTCCATAGATGTGTAGAGATTTATTCCCAAGGTATAAAGCAGGGATGTGGCATTTCATCAGCGAGAGGTAGAGGCAGCATTAAACATAAGTGATGGTGTGTGTTTTAGTTTAGAATGCAAAATGGATTTCTAAATAATAGCCAGAGCTGGTATTAATGGGTTTTGCAGGGAGATGAATTAAATCAATGAATTTTGTAACTCTTTCTAATTAATTTTAGCTGCACAGCTACTCCCCTTCCCCCAAGAGTTAAGGGAATGGTAAATGTGTAGCTTGCATCACGAGGTTAGCCTTGGAGGAACTAAGATGTTGAGAGAGATAATATTGGAATATATGGCTTCAATCTTTATTTAAACTTGAGCTGGATGCTGCAGCTGTGAGCACTGATGTCTTCAGCCAGCAGCACTGTCCCTGGACTCACATCACCTGTCCCAAAGAAAAGAGGAAACTGGGATTGAGTTGAAGTGAGTGAGAAGGTGGAATGTGAGCTGAATCAAGCAACAGGAGTCCTGGTTTCAGCTAAGCCTAGGCAAAAGGTTTTGAGCTGCATTGATGATGTTTTATTTAAATCTCCCTACTAATAAAAAGCAAACCCAAGAAGGCATGAAGACTGGAAGCTGAATCCAATCTGAAATTAGAGTGAAATAGGCACTAAAATCATCGAGCTGTTCCAGGCAGAAGGCACAAGGACTTGTCTAGAGGGACTGTGAAATAAGGGTCAAGCTGTCAGGCTCTTAAAAGATTTTTTTGTCTGCCTCACCTTTTGCCAGCACTGCCTCACAGTGCTAACCACCTACTGAGAGGTTTTGTGACCAAAATTTGCTGCTGCTGCTGCTGCTCTGAACTTAAAAATAAACCCACAACAACTCAAACCACAGGAGATGTTTTTCTTCAGAGAAAACCTTTGTCCTGCAGCTGGTGGGCTGAAAACGACTGGGAAAATAACAAAAGCTTCTGGAACAAAAATAGTAAAAACTCAGTGACTTGGGGGATTGCTGATGGACATGCAGCAGGACTCCAAGGGCAGGTTTTGGTCATGGTCATATTTCTGTTAAAAAGACTTGGCTGGTTTTGGGGGGATTGAGTATTTTGATATCGGGAGCCATTAGAGAGCATTTCTAAACATTAGCTTAGACAAAACAAGCCCCACTAGAAGAAGATTTTAAAATGTGGATTTCTCTGACCCTGAGGATTCTATGAAGGAGAAGTCAGACTCCTCATGGAGACCTGGAAAGAAAATAGTTGTTACAAGGATTTGGAGGACATGAATCCTAAGGAAAGCCTCAGTACTTTGGATAGTATCAGAAATTCAAGAGTGTTGAAAGAATGGCTGTACCTGTTGAAGACCCCTGAAACAGGGAAAGATTAAAACACCATTCCAAGATTTTAATGGCAGGGCTGGGGATGGTCTTTGTTGGCTGAAGGACCTACCCTTTAGACTGTCCTTTGCTCACAGACACCCAGCAGAAGGGAGGAAACTCTGCGGGTTGGACGAAGAAGGTGAGAAGGAGCTGCAGATGGCAGGGGGTTGCTGTCATCCCTTGCTATAAACAAGGTTTCTGCATGGCAGCTCTTTATTCTGGAGCAGAGCTCATGCTGCTTGTGACTACAGGAGAGCTAGAGAGAAATGAAAGCTGAGCCTGAAACACAGCTACAGAGCTTTTCAGTTCTTGGTAATTAGTTTATACCTACCTCTGCTTGATCAGAGCATGTGATGTTGCTGTCTAAAATGGTTTCAGGTTGCCCAAGTGCACTTCTAAGAGAGAAGGAAAACGTGATGTCGTTTGCTTCCCAAGCTCTTTAGAAATAAAGCTAACATTAAGAGAGAGCAGAGCTGTGTGGAGTGGAAAGAGCAAAGGAAGAGTCTTGACAAGAGGATTACAGGAGGAAAACTGGTTGCTAATGGAAAGGCTCCTGGTTCAGAGCAAAGAGCATGCTTCTGGGAGGTAGTGGAGAACACGACAGGACGTATCACCATCAGCTTCTTGGTCTCTTTAAATGTCAAAGCAAATTAATTTAGGGAGACAGGCTGAAGGGAAGAGACCTTTTTGGTCTGCATCTTTCTACTGTATTAATGTTTTACTCGTGTCAGTGTATTTCTGTAGAGAGGATGAAAAACCTTCCAGCCCTGCATTTAAGCTTCGTGTTTCACCCACCAGTCTTTCTCAGACTTTCCAAGGGTAGTACAGAACTATTCACCTATTAAATTCTCTAAAGTAAACATAGTGAAGGCTGCAGCAAATGTTTTGATATTAGGCTAGTCTGGCAGGTCTCAGCAGCCTCCATGAATCTTTGTTTTCTGCCTTTCAGATTATTGTATCTCCTTTTCTGTTCACAATATTAAGGCAACAAAAAAAAATGTGGCTCTGGTCACGCACTGGGAATACCTCTGTAGTCACTGCACAGCCAGTCCTCCAAGCAAATATTTAGTCTAACTAAACATCATGAATGAAGAGGCTATTGGAGTATAAAGTAGAAGCATAATCTCTGAGGTTTTATCCAAGGCATTAGAAAGACCTAATAATAGCAAGGCTTTGCAGAGATGCTTAGATAAAGAAAAAGCCATCTTGAGAATGCCTTGAAGAAAAGCTTTGCCTGCCACCAGTCACTTGGCAACATGAAAGCTAAGCTTGGTCCAAAAATCATGCAGAAAAATGAAGATGGCATAATAAGAATTGTTAGTTTTGTGAACCTGATATTCTCCTTGGCAGCACATCCTGAGTGACCCCACCAGGTATCTCTGCAAGGCAAAATGACTCTTCTAACGTTTATGCCCATGTTCAAATATTTCCGTAAGGCAAATGGATGATGGAGAGGATGATGAAGCACAGAACAATAAACTGTCCTTAGTGGAAGGCGTCTTCATATCATTGCCCACACTGCACCCCAGTGCGTGCTTGAGCTGGAGCTTCTCTAGCACCAGGTTGATTCTCCCTCCATGGCAGAACAAGTCCCATTTGCAGTGCTGGTAGACTCTTGTCTTCAAACAAAAAGTGCTACACAGAATACAAGTTCCCTGGACACCTTGGGAAAATCACTTGGGCACTTCTGTTCCAAAGCCTACCTTCCAGCAAGCAGATAAGGAATAAAAAAGGAATCTGCTATCAAGAGTTTGGAAGTTTTATTACAGTTGTCAAATTTCCCATTATTACTGGTTCTTTTCCAAAGTAATATGGTTTACCTAATGCTGTGAAAAGCAGATGGTTTATTGCTTTTGCATGGTCGTATTATTCCTGCAAAGGAAGCAGACTGAACACTTCTGCTGATTTTATCACATAAATATTTTCCAAGTATTTACTAGAAGAAGGGGGGAATAAAATCTAAATTATAGTGTATGCAAATAAATCTGGTCATATTGACAGGAAATGAAACATAGAGCAATAAGTATCCTAATATTTTGCTTTCTGGAGAGAAGTTAGCCTTAACGGCTGCTCAAATTTTAAAATTCATAAATGCAAAGACTTTAGGGACAAAAAGAAGAGTACTGAAATTGTAGTCTGCACTAGATAATACCTACACAACAGAGGCCATTGATCTACAGTTTTGGCATCAGGCTGATAAGTTCTGCTAAGTTGAAGCATAGCTTGTAAAGAGATTGTCCAGTTTTGCCTCTGGGAATTCTGGTGCTATCCCTGTGATTGCTGAAACTATAAACCCTAGGTTTTGGAGCACTGAAGTGGGAGAGCGAATCCATTCTGAGCATGGAATTGCCTGCCTGGTTTGCACCAGGATCCCCTCTGAAAGAAACAAATTGCATGTGAAACCCAAATGGAATTGCTGCAAGATGTTTTCCTGTTTCTCCTTAATTTAGTTACACTCTCCAGTCAGTTCCAAATTTAGCAACACTTCATAGCTGTTCCCAGAGGAATTCTGTGTGGAGAAATTATGACAAAGGATCTTTGTGCAGTTTTCCCCTGTTTACCAAGATGGCAAAGCAAAGAGATAAATTATGCAGACGAGGCACCTTGCTTTACCTCTCCTCTCTGTTTTCCAGCAGCTAAAAGTTAAAGCCTTCGCCAAGTATCTGCATCCTCCTGAAGTTTGCCTTTCTGCAGGCAGGAAGCTGTGACTAGCTCCAGAGGTACAAGCCCCTGGATAAAAGCATCCTTTGCTTTTGCAAGGTAGAAGTGTATTTGACAGGTGCTTCTTCAAGGTGCTTTCTTCTTGGATCTATGCTTTGAAGATTGTCACAGTGATTCACAGGTTTGAGCATGCCCTGTCGGGAGGACTGTAAACATGCTGGTGATAGCAGCAAGCAGACTAAAAGCAGACGGTCCTGTTCAGCCAGGGGATTTGAGGTACAGAAGGGATGTATGGTTTGAGACACCTTTGGCACTCACCTGCTTGGGGTACATTAAAACTCTGAATATGGCTGCAGAAGGTGATAGCTTTTTTTCCTGTATAATCCACTACTGATGTCAAGGAATTGTAACAAATCTAAAGGGTAATTTCTGGAAACAGAAAGAAAAGATGATATGATGAAAGTGATGGCCAAGTAGGATGACATTTGCACCACCTCTGTCCATACTATGCATGTTTTGTGGCTGAACAGAGCAATTCAGTCTCAAGAGGTGTCAGAACTTTGTGAACACTGAGATACCCAAAGTAAAAACCACTGCACGAAACCATCTAAGCAATGTCAAGAAATATTTTTAGCAAGTTATTATGAAGTAATTTCTCTGTGGTCCTGGGGAAAGGGAAAAAAAAAAAAACCAAACACAAAAACAACATTTCTTGCATTTTTGCAATGGTAGCCTTCATTTCCAGACTGTTAAGGGTGGGTTGTTGGTTTGCTTTTTTTTTTTTAATTCCACATTAATGTCAGATACCATATATTATCACTAGCACATTAATGAAACAGCTACATCACCTAATGGAGCATGGAAAAGATGCATTTATAATCAAACTTCATGTAAAATGGGAATATTAATACCTGTGACTGAACTGCAGAGACAACAGTAGGTTCTTAGGATAAAAAGCCCTACTGTAGAATGTGGTAATGATAAACAGCACCAGAGAAGTATTAACTGCTGAATAGCTTCCTGCTTTGTAAGGCAAAAACGTCTTGCATGCAGAGTTCAACATTTTCATGAGTTTCATCTTGTGGAGAGTGGAGGCAGGTGAGGTTGCAGGGGGAATGCATCGTTACAACTTAATCACTGGAGAAGAAACTGGTTGGATGCCTGCAAGAGGGCAGGCGATGCTCGCTTAGCCCGGGTCCGGGCTGAGCCCTGGCAGGTGCCCTGCTCGCAGAGCTGAGCCCGGAGCCCGGTGCCAGTAGATGGCACTCCAGAATGTCTAACGCCGTCACCCGCCGCTCTGCGGGCTGCCTGGGCACGCAGTGTCCTCCCCTGGCAGCCTCTCGCCGCTCTGTCCCACTCAAGATGCTTTTAGAGAAAGAAGGATAAAGATTAGTGCCTCCACAGGGCAGAAATACCTCCCGGTAACAGCTGGTGCATGTGTCAGAAAAGTGTACCCAAACTGGTTTACAAGTTACCTCAAAAGCAGCAGGACTGATCCTTTTTTTTTTTTTTTTTTTTTTTTTTTTTTTTTTTTTTGTTGGTTGGGTTGGTTTTGTTTGGTTTGGTTTGGTTTGCTTTGCTTTTAAGGAATCCTAACATGGTAATGGGTTAGAAAGGACCTCTGGGGACCCTCTAGTGCAACACTCCTGCTGACGCAGTCACCCAGAGCAGGGTGCACAGGATTGCACCCAGGTGGGTTTAGAATGTTTTCAGAGGGGGCTCCACAGCCTCTCTGGACACTCTCCTTTAGTGCTCCAGGGCCTTCGCAGCAAGTAGCTTGTTCCCAATATTTCAGTGGAATCTCCTGTGTCCTAGTTTGTGGCCATTACCCCTTGTCCTGTCTCTGGGCACTGCTAAAAGGAGTCAAGCCTCATCTTCTTCACCTCTGCCCTTTAGCAGATCCCCTCTTAGTCTGCTGAGCTCCAGGCTAAAGAGTCCCATGTCTCTAAGCTTTTCCTCATAAGAAAGTCTCCTTCCAGTCCCCTCAGCATTTTTGCAGCCTGCACTGGACTCTCTCCAGTAGTTCCATGATCGATCATGCAGCACTTTCTTGTTAACACTTGTTGGGAGCTGGGTCTGGTCTTACCCTTATGTAGGCTGCTCAAAGCACAGGAATCCTTCTCCAGCTGTTCTGAACACGTGCAAGGACAGCCAAAATCCAACCCTTGAGCCTGTAAACTCAACATTACGTAAGGCAAAAGTTTACGATTGAATAGTAACGTCTGTTGATCCCTATCTCGAGTGTAAGCTGGGGGCTCGTTCCTCGTAGCACAACCTTCATGTCTGATGTGAACTTGCCAAAGGCAGTTTCCTTCCTCCATCTTCAAAACATGAGAGTCTCGAAGCTTCAGAGACTCAGAGGTTAAGATGCAAAGAAGAAACTGCATAAAGGAAGCATCAGGCAGATCCCATCTTGGAACCTCAGTGATCAAAACTGGCGTTTCAGCTACATACTGCCTTTTCAGAAAGTATTTCCCACTCCCCAAAACAGCAGCTGTATGATACGTGAATATTACGCGATAAAAACCTTCAGCGATAACCCCGAGTTCAGCAGGCATCTCCTTTGAGACCTGGCTCCTATTTCCATTAATAAGATAAATTATAAATGTTAAAACCTTGCATGCTATTTTTTTCAGGGAATTCATTACTTATTTAACCTGAAACTGCACGCTTGTGTTTTCCATAATGGCTTTCAGATGCGACGTCAAGGTTGTCTTTTAGCTGCTTGCAGAGGGTTTAGTTGACAAGGTACAGTCATTGCTTCAGCAGAGAACATGAGAATAATTGTGAGCAAATGAAAACTGCCAGAACTACGTGGTTGCCCCAAGCCTTAGAGTAGCTATGGTACCAGGTTTGAACATAATCATTAATTGGAAAGTTATCACTGGCCATGAAATACACAAGAACGTTTAACTGCCTCCCACGGTGACCATGAAAATACGGAGAGTGATGGTTTAATTAGTAATCCCAGAGATACCAGGCAGTGCTCAAAAGCTGGAGAGCTACAAGCCTTATTGCTGTGAAGAAGGAGGGGCTCGAAACCTTTCAACCAGGCTGTGAAGCCCTAGGCCTTTGCTGTCAAAGGTGATAGCAGTGATTATGGCCTGAAATTAGCAGATTAGTTTATATAGGCCTTTAACAACAGCACTGCATCCTATGCTGCTCTGACTGCTTTCTCTGTCTCTCATGCCTTACTTTGCTCTGACGCCTATGCAGACTTCACTCAGAAAGTATTTCTCATTTACATGACCTAGATAGAATAATAGTGAGAAAGATGTTCCTTGATCTTCTTTCTTTTTTTTTTTTTTCCTGTTGGTTTGTGATATTCAGCCTAGAAGAAGAACATAATCATGGGAATGCGTTGTCTCTTTTATGTTGGTATTAGGAAGCCATGCAAGGTAGACTGAGTGGATAGATCTAGGCAGCAGCCTTGCAATAAATGGGCAGCAAACCACATGGAATAGCTTTAGGGATTACAGAGTTTTGCTTACATTTTAGAAAAGTTCCTTCTTTAGTGACTTTTCAGACTCGATTTCACTACTGTGATATATAGCTGACAATAACTGCTAGGTGATTTAACTCTAGCCCAGCTATGTTTAGCAGCACGTCGGTGCAATGGGTGGCTTTATTCCATGATTACTCATTTCAGAGTCATTGCCTCAGCTGGCATACTGGACAGCCTATATTAAAAAGTGCTATGAACTGACTTGAACTGTGGTTACAGAAATAGTCTGAGTGTATCTTGGCTCCATTTGGCCTTAGTTATAGCTCAGTTGTGTCTGTTATTGAGATCTGTGGTCAGCCACAGGCTCCCTTTCCAGTGCAGACAAAGCTTCTCATGTTTCTGGGCAGCATGGGAGAAAGAAATATTTTTTTCTTGAACTAACAAAGTAAGAAACAGAGGAAATACCCAGGTACAGTTGTCCATGGACTGTCATGATGCACATATTCATAGAAACATAGAATAGCTTTGGTTGAAAAGGATCTTTCAGATCATCAAGTCCAACCGTTCTCCAACTCTATCTAAACCATTTCCCTTACATTACATTTATGTGTCTTTAAAATTAGGTTCAATTCTTTAAAGTAAAGGTTGAAGGAGCATTTGTCTGGGTTTGGAGTAATTAGTGACAAACTGTGGCTGTACACACAATCTGTGCAACAGATAATGAAACTGAATAAATCATCTGCTCAGGAAGGACAGAAACAGAGTTACCATTTTTAACAACCTTAAATATTTCATTCCAAGAAGTAGTACTAAAAAAAAAACCACAGTAGACAGTTGTCCAGAAAGTTGTACACACCCAAAATACAAACTGACTACTAATAAAAAAAGAAAACCACGGGAGATTATCTAATAATCAAGTTTGAAAGGGTGAATTATAGTTACTGCCTGAACTAGCATCACAGTGGTGGATAACACATCAGAAAATTAAACTGCAAACCATCTTTGTGGTGCAAAGCCTCAGTCACAGGACATGGAGAAGTTCTAGAATCATAGCATAGATTCAAAGATTTGTACTGAGGAGTCTCAGTCACAGGACATGGAGAAGTTCTAGAATCATATCACAGATTCAATGATTTGTGCTGAGGAGTGGTGAGGACATGGAGAAGTTCTAGAATCATATCACAGATTCTATGATTTGTGCTGAGGAGTGGTGAGGACATGGAGAAGTTCTAGAATCATATCACAGATTCAATGATTTGTGCTGAGGAGTGGTGAGGACATGGAGAAGTTCTAGAATCATATCACAGATTCTATGATTTGTGCAGAGGAGCCTCAGCCACAGAACATGGAGAGGTTGTAACCAGTTCTCATTCTGAAACTGGAAGTACTGATTCCAAAGTAATCAATTGGGGCTTTTAAAAAAATTATTTATTGTCATTTGAGGGTAATTAAAATGAATGGCAATGTGGCCACTGACATTGATGGGCTTTAAATTCAGGCTCCATCCTCTTGCAAAAATATGTCAAAATATATGTATATAAAAAACCCAGAAACATCTTCCCAGTCAAGTCAGGACAGGAAATGTGAGACAAAAGGACATTGACAAGGTGCCTGTCACATTACAGGAATTAGGGAAATAGTCCACCTGATCATGCATGAAGATTATTTCATGGAATTTTGTCCAAATACTAAAGTCATACAGAGCAAGGCTTATCTCAAATTCCTCCATGCCCATATTGAACTTAAAAGAATTGAAAGAGAGGTGATCATTTTGTGAAAATGGTTTAAAGAAAGCATAGCCCCAAACCAAACAGCTTCTACAGTTTCCAAGAGCTAACAGAAATATTTACTCTCTGTATCTCAGTTCTAACCCACTGTTGCCTAAAAGGAGAAGAATTGTGTATTTGAAATCTTTGTCATTATTATGTCCATTGTAAACAGCTATTTAGACAGAACTAAAGCAATGGAAAGTGGTCTCCCAAAGCTCATAGAGGAAGCTGACATGCTGTTCAGCTGGAAGCAGCCTTCTTGGAGGAGAATTGATGTGAATCCTTTTGTAAAGAAGATCTGTGCTCTGAGCACTCAAAATACATCATAGAATACTAATCACATTACTTCCCAAAGAAAAAGAGAAAGAAAAAAGGATAGAGAGCATCACTGAACTGAGAATGGAACATCTCTTTGGAGACATTTGAGGGGGAAATAAAAAAAGATGCCTGTCTGCATCCTTATCTGTATAGCCTTGAAGAAGAACCCTGAAACAGTACAGCTTAAATATTCCATTTGCATTGTATGTTCCCCCATGTGAGAAGGAGAGGACAGCTCTCAGCCTGGGTACATTAACACAGCTCTGGGGAAGTGAGGCAGACCTGGTAACAATAGCACCTTCTTACACTAATGTGCTGGTGGAACTCAGAGCAGCTGCGGGAAGAAAAGACACAGATGAAAGATTGCTGAAAAGAAAGGTGGAACTGCTTTGTTTGGTCTCTCCTTCTGGAATTTGAGCCTCTCCCCTTAAGATAAAATAGCAGGGCTGCATAGCCCAGACAATGGATCAGACAGAAAGCCCACACTTCTTCAACCACATGATGCAGAACTTGTACTGCATGAGGTGCAGAGAGTCACAAAAGGGTCCAAAGGGTGCCGCTTGGCACATCTCATTAAAATGTTTCACCTTCATCTGATGGAAGGAAGCTAAACTACAGTATGAGGAATTTCTACATTTCCTCTCCCTTCCCTAGCAAAAGGGAGAGATTGACTAACGGTCCCAGTGTTTCGAATCACAATACTTGCTATACTTGTCTATATTAAAGTGTTGTAGTAGTAAGAATTGACTTTTTGCTGCTGTCATTCTTTCACCATAAAGGGTACAGCTCACAGGGGGAAAGGTATTGGCTCTGAATGTGGCCAGAAAAAAAGAGTTTTCTTCCAACAGTTTTTTTCTTGGGTAAGACTTTTTGTACTGTGTTTGACATTCTGAATTGCATGATTATACAGTATAAGTCTCCAGCAACATTTTGCATTGTGAAGATGGAAATGCTCAGCATTTTGCCAGATGCCAAGTGATATTCTGATATTTCTCTCTTCTCTTTAAACTGAGTGACAGTCAGCATATTCACAATGAAGCCAAGACAATCTGCTATCAACTTACAGTAGTGATATTTTCCCTGATGAAGATCCCAGAGCTTGTTGGAATAAAGCTCCTTAAAACTCAGCGTCTGGAATAGCTCCAGCTCGAATTGCTCTCTGTGTAATATAAAATGATATTTGTGCCAGTCTAATAAGTAGATCACTGGGTAGAGGCTTTTGTAAGTAAGTCTATACGTACTGCACCATTTCCTGGCTCTCTGCTCCAGCGTGTTGCAGGCTGTGTGCAGTGGGGGAGGTGCCAGGGCTGATCAAGCAGTGTAATTTTATACATTACTGAATCAGTGCAGGAGAAACCTGGAGGGACAAAGCATCATCTTCTCTTTGGACTGCACTGTAAAATCCTACAGCTCTCTCAGCCCAGCCATGCTCTGAGACATTTTTTTCCTGTCCTTTTTTTTTTTTGATTTTGGTGTGAATGATAAAGTGATCTGATGATGGCTCTCGTTATGGAACCTATTAGCAAGTGGACGCCCAAGCAAGTAGTGGATTGGATGAAAGGTACGATCGTTTATTACCGTGTATTGTCTGTACTTCGGATCCTTGCAATTTACATACCTGCTCTTGTATTCTTTGTTTTGGGCAGAGTTTATTCAGTTCCGATAATCCGTATGCTGCTTTGCACAGTAGTTCTTAGAGCCACGACTGAGGCGAGAGGCTGCTGGAGCTGTGCAGCATGTTGTTGGAATTTCTGCTGGGAGCCGAGCAGGCATCAAATGTGTCTGTTGATAAATGCAGGCATAAAGTGCCTGTGTCTGCTGGCTCCATTATGCATCGCACAGTGCAACGTTCTTACGTTTGGCTGCTTTAAATTTGCCCTGATTAGCTGTGTTTTGCTCATATCAGGTGATCCGATGCGGTGGCTGTGCAGCACTCGCGTGTAGTTTAGGGTACCACAAGGAGCATAAGGTGCCGGGGGCTGGACCGAGGGATTCTGCTCCTTCAGTGCCATGTCCCGATTTGCTCGGGCTGGCCGGTTGGTGCGGCTGCCGTGTGTCACGCACCCGTGGCGCCGGGCGCCGCCGGTACCGCGGACAGTGCAGCCCGAGCCGCGCGGGGGGCGTGCGGGGGGACGCGCAGGGCTCAGCGCCGCTGCGCCGGGGAAACTCTTGCCCACAACTTGCCGGCGAGGACCCTCTCCCTGCACGTTCGCGGCCTCACGGCACAGCCAGCAGCCGTGACATGTCTTGCTTGGTAATGCCGAGCTGTGCTGCAAGCAGGCTGGGGCGGCTGGGAGAGTGACGGATGGGTCGTGGTGCTGATGAGTGTTCGGGATCTCTCCTGAATGGGGGAGAAATTACTTTCTGCGGCGGGATGCACTGCTGTGGTTGTACATTGCTGCCCAGGAGCTGTCTGTCTTAGAGACAAGTGATTTCTGCTACAGGGGAGCTCCATTATATAAGAAGAAGAGGTGCAAATTTTGTTTGTCCGTTACTTGCGGAAATAATTTCTGTAATGTAATTGCTGAACTCGCTGGAGGGCTGAGTTGGACACCCACTATAATATTCTTAAAGCTCTCAAAGTGCTACCATTAATAAGGAAATGGTTTGATTGCATTTTGCTGAGCTGTGTCTCCGTCATTAACTGAAATTGAACCGTTTAGGTGCTCATCAGGCACATTTCACTTAGGAGCAAACTATTCTTTTACAAGCAGAGGGTATTGTGAAGCTACCGGTATGGCGGGGGATGCCTGTAGCTTGTTTCTCAGGTGTTTGCAAAATCAGATTAACTGGGTGGTCTTAAGCAGGTCATTGGGAGGGATCCCAGAACCCACTAGACAGAGAGACAGAGGGTTGATTCCCATACTCCAGTGTCATTACTTGAAATCAATTCTTAATGTATGTGCAGGGGAGAGCTTTCTGCTCCGCACCTTGATTTTCAGTATGTAAAAGATTTTTAAAGTGGACAGATCCTTTTTCTCTTTTAGTTCATTACTGGGATTGTGATGTAATTGAGTGTCAAGGTGGCCATAATACTTGTTGCTAAATTTGAGAATACTTCCAGCTACTACTTCTAAATCCTTTTTGATGTGAACTAATTACATCTCGGGTAGCATTAATGCAGGACATGCATAGTACATACCATGAGAGAGGCAAGAAGGTCTTACCAGCAAAAGGGTTATAAATGTATGGAGTTGCCTTACAGTTCAATTTTTGTATAAAGACTGCATCCAGCATCCATAGGGACGTCTGGAGTAGACAGTATTGGCAGCTGTGTGCCTCTGGGCTTAAGCATAAATAAGTGTAGTGCAATGAATATTGAAGCATTCACAAGATAGGTATTTTCCTCGGGAACGTGAGCAACACAGATCCACAAACAATAAAGTTGCACATTTGTCTGTGTTCTCCGTGCCAATGTCACAAGTCCTTTCTTCATCTCGGTGTTTCCCTTTATAAATGCATACTTTAAATGAAGCCAAAGCAGAGACCTAACACACCCAAATGGAAGCACACCAGAATTAGTTTAAAGCTGCTTGCAAATCCCTTACTGTACAAAAATCACCCACTTGTGCCCACTGCTTACCTGTAATTTACATATATCCTGTATGTCAGCTCCATTAGCTACAGTCATTCTGCTAAGTAGCTATTAAAGCATTAGGGAGGTCCAAGGTCTTCATGGGTAGTGATTCTTAAGCGATAAGATAGCTTTTAGGTATGTCTTCTCTACTGACAGATACACTTGGACAGCATTAAAAGATATAGGGAAGGGATTTGAGGAAAATGACTATGCTGGGAATGTGGAAGGGTTATCCTTGCTCTGGAGAGCAACATGTTAATAGACACTATAGCAATTAATAGACACTATAGCAAATATTGCAAGTGCAATACACTTTTTTGGGGGGGGGGCTTGCAAGTATGAAGTCGATTAGCTTTATTTGTAGTAACATTTTACTTGGTATGTGCATTGTATTTCACAGGGCAGTCACAGCAATCTGCCTTTTTAAACTTGAACTTACTGCAGGTATTTAAGCTGTTGTGGCTTACTTCTGGTGAAGCGCAGGTTGTGAAACTAATGAGCAGTCAGTACCAGCAGCATCAAATTGTTGAGGAGAAGATGGAAGAAAGCCATGAAAATGATGTTAATAATTTGAGACCTGCCTACCCAGAGTGCGTCCTGCTTACAGCACGCTGATAGGAGGAGCAGCTGTAGCTGAAGCCCCAACCAAGAGGAGACACCCTTCTGTTCTTTTCCTTAAGGAAATGTTACTTGCCAAAAAAGTAAAAATGGGTAGGCTTTAAGGAACATTATTATGACAAGTTGGCATCTTGTATTTATCCACAGTTCCTCTCTTGGGAGTGCATTCAGCTAGAATCCAGCTTGGGAATTGATGACGTGGACAACCAGAGAAGGCCACACGAGTCTTCAGAAACTGATCCTGGGGGCTTAGAGAGGGTCTGGAAGTTAAGGCTCTGGATACCTTTGTGTTGAAGAAGTTGTCCTCCTACAAAATAGTTTTGTCAAGTTTAGCAAACACACAGCAGAAGGCACTGTGGTTAAAAAGAAAGTTTCCAGAGGAGCAAGAAATGTTCACTGTGAAGTCATTTTTAAGCACAGTTGTCAGTCAGCAGTCATTTCTTTCCCAAAAATTTTCCAATATTTTCAATTTTTCTAACTAGTTTTTGCTTAAGAAAGCAAGGCAACATTCCTCCTGCTCTGTACACGTTTCATACAGAACTCAAATATTTTTCTGGAGATAAGTTCTATGGACCCAAAAGGTACTGCAAGTGAAAGAACTTTGCCTTGCCCAAATTCTATTTCGGCACTGCTGGGGAAACAAATATTGCCCATGCATCTTGCAAGCACATGAAGAATCAGAGTAGTTAAAAACTTGGTCAGTTTTCATTTTGATTCATTTTCATAGGCTCATAGATTCATACAGTGTTTTGGGTTGAAAGGAGCATTAAAGCTCATCCAATTCCAACTGTTTGGCCATAGGCAGGGACACCTTCCACTAAATCAGATTGCTCAAGGCCTCATCTAACCCAGCCCTGAACACCTCCAGTCAGGGGGCATGCATGACCTCCTTGGACAACCTGGGAACAATCCTCCCTGAGCATTCTATTAACCATTAATATGAGTAGGTGAGAATCTACACTTGAATATTTACCTGTCCAATGCTTCTACCTAGAGACTTCAATTGCCTTTTGTCCTATGAACTTGCTGTGAAACTCAGGGACACTTGGCAGTTGCAAACAGGTTATTAGGGCGAGCACCCCTAAAACCAGAAGTCATCTGTTTTGGCGTGCAGGCGTGTACCATGGCAGGTAATCCTGGACAGAATGGGGGGGATTGGAGTGCAGAGGGCAGGCATGATGTCCTACTGCTGCCTTGTATTTGCACTCATAATGAACACAAGCATGACAGTTTGTGTTCTCATGGTAGGTGGAATCTAAAAGGTGCTCCCTGCACTTTTACAAATAGCAGCGTTTGAGAGTTTGTGCTTCCTGAGTGAAGCAGTTTCCAAGTAGGTCATTTAAAATGCGAAGTCATTTAGAGTGAAGTGACACCTCTGTCCAAATAAACACTAACTTTTCAGAGCAATCTGCTGAGGTGAAGTGCAATACAATGAAATGAAATACAGCTCTGACTTTAGGAGAATGGAATGCTGTTAAGCAGCTGAAAATTAGAATAGGAAACCATCTATTTCTTAAGTACCTGTAAGCCATAACTCCACATGGAGTCAGCCACTCAGAGTCCTTGGGACTGACAGTAAAGCTTGTCTGCCAGAACAGCCTGCAGTGGAGGTTTCTCTCCTAATGAATCCCCAGCTTTGGATACTCATTTCACAACTGCAAGCCATTTTTTTTTCCCCCTTTAAATCAAGAATTTCTCCACTCTCAACAGGAGATGCAGACATGAAAAATAAAAATTAATTCAGTTGGTAAACTGATTAACTGTGCTGCACTGATCCTGTGCAGAATAATTATATGTTTAGCTGAAGGGTTTTCCTTAGCATGTAATTCCCTGATTTCAAGCTGGCTCATAAAAGAGAAAGGAAGGGAGGGAGGGGGGAGCTGAGAGCAGGGAAGCTGATGACGTGAGTGGACTTGTTAGCATTCATGGCACGCAGGGCTCCGGCAAACCCCCTTCTCGGTCTTCTCTTGCTTTCCATTAGATCACTACCTGTTCTGTAGCAATATGTCATAAGCAGGGAGTCCCCTCTCTTTACAGAATGCAATATCCCAAATCTCAGAGTCTGCCGGAGACACAGCTAAATATTATGATCTACTGCTAAAGCAGCCTTAGAGGTACTGAGCTGGATGATGCTCGGCTTTCTTGATCCCCCTTCCTGACCTTAGAATCCCATAATGCAAGAATTCAACTTCACAAGATGCAATTTGAGACTCGAGCAGATAACCCAGGTCGTGTCTTATTTAGAAAAATGTAGGGTTTATGACATCTTTTCAGTTCTTCCTGAAGACAAATATGTTTGGAAGATAACTGAGAGCCACAAACAGAGACACCCTCAGAATTAGCATTGAATTTTCAAGCAGTTCGAAGGCAAAGGCTTCATCATTTTCCTCTGCTCTCACCAATTTCAAAACTGAAACAAACAATTTACAGCTGTGGCTCCCCCATGGATTACTGTGCTCCACTACTACCACACGTCCAATTGTGTCTGTAAAGTCACTGAATCCAAATGGTCTGCACGAGCTGTATGTATCTAAAAGTTCATCATCTCAGTTGACTGCCTCTTGGAAAGGAAGTCTGGCACAGTCTGCTCTCATGCTGTGTAAGTCTGATTTGAGGACACACTGGAGTTTGCTGTATCCTTTCCTTTAAACTTTTACTTTCTTTTAAAATTTATCTTCTACTGTCTTAATTTTAAAGATGATCTCGTTCAACTCCCCCTACCATGGACAGGGACATCTCTTACTACAAGTTGCTCAAAGCCCCATCCAGATTGGCCTTTAATACTTTCAGAGAGAGGGCTCTGGGCAACAACTCAAATTATTTTCAGTTCTCGTTTATGCTAAAGTATTTGCATATCACTGAAAATTGGCATTTATAAAAGTTACTGGTCAAAAACACACAGAAAATGAACGGAGATGCAGCCACAGCTCACAGGATGTCAGGGGTTGGAAGGGACCCAAAGAGATCATCAAGTCCAACGCCCCCTGCCAGAGCAGGACCAGACAATCTAGCTCAGGTCACACAGGAACACAACCAGACAGGCCTGGAAAGTCTCCAGAGAGGGAGGCTCCACAACCTCTCTGGGCAGCCTGTGCCAGTGCTCTGGTACCCTTCTAGTCTAAAAGTTTCTCCTTGTGTTGAGCTGCAACCTCCTGTGCTGCAGCTTCCATCCATTGCTTTTTGTCTTATCCCAGGGAGCAGTGAGCAGAGCCTGTCTCTCCACTCCTGACCCCCAGCCCTCAGATATTTATAAACATTTCTTAGATCCCCTCTCAGTCTTCTCTTGTCCAGACTAAGCAGCCCCAGGTCCCTCAGCCTCTCCTCATCAGGCAGTGCTCCAGTCAATCTTGGCTATTAATTGTGAGTAATGAAGGTATATGTGTAATGTTTAGGCCTAGCAGGATAACTGTTTAAACTGTGAAAACCTAGCAAAACCAAGTCAAAATTTTGAAGGTCCCATCAATGTTCTGTCCCAAATGACCACAGTTCAAAAACCTGCATGTGCTTTGTAAGAAGTTCTGTAGGAGGCAGAGCCTCCTGAGAGCAGAAGACATAGTATCTGTGGGTTTCAGCAGCAGGAGCAGTGCTATAGCCATTCCACTTTTGCTAGCACTCTACAAAAACCCCATTCCTTTCAACCTGAAAGAGCTCCTAAGACTGGCAGGATAACTAAGACTCAGTACTCTCACTGCTTTAACTGTCATCACTTTAATTCAGTCTATGTACCACTGGCAGCCTGGATAGACACTGAAACTCTTTGCTGAGTCCATTACTCCATCTTCTGCCTTCCCAGTAGCCATGCAGGGGTATTCAGTGTCATTGCAAGCTGACCTGCAAGCTGAGTATTCTACAAAGGCCTCCTTTTATCATGGCTGGCTGTAACATTCTGTGGAAATTATTTGTCTGAGGTATCTCTGGATCCCTGTCACTGTTAGCTCATTTTTACTAGCACTTTTTTTGGTGGACTAGTTAGAAACTGGTCTATATATTTTGCAAGAACCAACTGGATTAGCACTATCTCCAGAAAAGATTTCAGCAACATTTAGCAGTTTAATGGTCTGTATATTTATTACCTGGAGAGTGAGGAATATGTTCTAAAGTTTCCCTATCTGTAAGGCAGATAGGGACCTTTTAAAGAACTGTAATTCTGCTTGCAGAGAAAAGTCTGAGCTGGAGAAATCCTCCCAAGCCACATTTCTGAAGCGTAACTAATCTTCCAGGTCATTATGCTAAGAAATCTAACTCTATTGTCTTGAACCTTCACATAGGCACTCAGACAGCACTGCCATACATTGCTGTGTCCTGTTCACCTTAGCAGATGTCCTCACCATGCAGTATGCAAAAACTCCCCTTCAGGTTCTGACCACTGTGGGGAGAACAGAGTGGCAGTGCCAATGCGGAAGAGATCAAGCTTCTCCAGCTCCATTATTGTGCAAGGTATTATATTAGGAGGCAAAAACTCAGAATAAATTGGATCCTGTGGATGACAGTTTCGGATCACACTGAACAAGGCACTGCATGTCAAGAAACTGCAAAGATACTGGATCCTGCTGAGCAATAAATGACTTTCCTGGTTCCTACCCAGACATAATGCTGACAACATTTTCTTGCCCTCCTAATTCCCAAGTCTACATTTTTTCTTGCTTAGGCAGGACTGACACCAGCACATGTTCCATAACATTGAGAACTCTGTGTGTAACACCTCAGAGTTACTTTAACAAGTTTATAAAATGTCTGGCTCCTAGAAACTGAGCAGAACATCTCAGTATTGCAATATTTCTGGCTACCTCTGATGGAAAGCAGGCTTAGAAACATTGCACATTTGTAGAAGAAAATCAGTGTATGCCAGAAGAATGCTGCCTAGATGGTGCAGTTCCAGGCAAGCTTCCATCCTGGTTCCTGCATCTCAAAAGCAGTGGGAAGGCAGCTGCCTGCTTTCTGGCTCTGTCCTCAGAGCAGTCCCCTAAATGTACACTCTGGGTTAGATGGATGCTTCATACTCTTGAGTAAAGCAATCTTCCTACCTAATGAAATCTCCATACATCTTTTCTGACAGGTCTAAAGTGTTCTGTTTCTATTTGCAATGAAAAAAAATGCATGAGGCATGGTTAACATTACACTTTATTAAACCAATTGAAAGTTTAAAAATTATTACCAGTTGACCTGGCCAAGCTGGAGAGTTGGTGGCAGAGGTGAATCTCATGAAGTTGAACAAGGGGAAGTGCAGAGTCCTTCACCTGGGGAGGAACAACCTCCTGTACCAGTACAGGTGAGGGGTGACCTGCTGGGAAGCAGTTCTGTGGAGAAGGACCCGGGAGTGCTGGTGGACAACTTCACCATGAGCCAGCAATGTGCTCTTGTGTCAAGAAAACCAATGGTATTCTGGGGTGTATTAAGAAGAGTGTGGCTTGCAAGACAATGGATGTTCTACTCCTTCTCTGCGCTGCTGAGGCCACATCTGGAGTATTAGGTCCAGGTCTGGGCTTTCCGGTTCATGAGACACAGGAAACTACTGAGAGAATCCAAGGCAGACTACAAAGATGAGGAGTCTGGAACATCTCTGTGAGGAGGAAAGACTGAGAGACCTGGGGCTGTTGAGCCTGGAAAAGAGTAGACTAAGAAGGGATCTGATCAATAGCTAAAGGGTGAAGGGCAAGAGCATGGGGCCAGACTCTTCTCAGTGGTGCCCAGTGACAGCACAGTGGGCAAAGGGCACAAAGTGGAACACAGAAAGTTGCACCTAAGCATGAGGAAAAATTCTTTCTTGTGTGGGGTCCAGAGCAGTGGCTCAGGTTGCTGAGTCTCCCTCTCTGGAGAGATTCCAAACTCACCTGGACATTGTGATCCTGGGCAACCTGCTGTGGGTGACCCTGCTCTAGCAGGGAGGCTGTGCTAGGTGATCTGCAGAGGTCCCTTCCTATGGAGGCTGCAGTTCTTCTGGTGAAATTAGGCACACTGCTGCTATTAAATTAAGCACTGTACTTAATGAAATGCAACCATATAGAATATTGCTGAGCATTAGCATACATTCATCCTCTCCCCACAATAATATTGTAGGTATATTCTAGCTGCTACTTTTGTAGTTTAGTTTCAGTTACTAAATGTGAAACATTCTGCTGTTCCCTGATGCCACTTTGCTGATGAGCAGAGTTGGGAAGATGGAGCTTCTTGAGTTATAATAGGATGCAGAGACCAAAAAATTATAAGGTTGTATTTGTGAAGAGCTCTGGTGACAAATTGAAATGAAATTATTTCTGATTACCTGATAGTGAAAGAGCTGCCAGCAAGTATCCTTGTTGACCCTCTGTAGTGATGCACTCGGAAGAACTCAAGGCCAATGCAATGTTTGTTTTTCCCTACTCAGATCCTCCACCAACTTTTCTCCCTTACGAATGAGTATTACAAGGACCATGGAGCCTTTGAGTTACAACCCAGGTGGCACATTTAACATAAGCATAGAGAGACAGTGGTTCTACAGAGTGCATTCTGTTTTGTTCCCCACAACCTTGCCCACCTTTTTAATTCTGAACATCTCATGCAGCCTAGGAAAATTCAGGGGGTTGTAGGCAGAAATTGAAATTGCATCTTCTATAACCACATTGAAACTGCTGCAGCTATAGAAGGGATTTATTCGACACATCTGCTTCTTAGTTTACATGGGAAACTACCTCTGAGTTCAGACAGACAGCAGTGTCATCAGCCTGACAACTCAGACACAGCAATTATCACTTGAATGAAGAGCATGTTATAGCTCTCTCTCCCCTCCACCTTCCCCTGTTCTCGTTTCCTCTGTCTTCTCTTGTTTATTCATGTTCTGTAGCAGTATTTTCCTTGCCTGTTTCATAATCAGATGGAGAATAAGCATCAGAGTGTTACTTACTTTAATTCGATGTGAAAGGATTCTAGCTCTTGCCATATATATCTCGGTGAGGGTTGCAGTGACTTGGAAGTGAAATGCATTCCAAACCCAGGAGAAGGTAACAAAGGAAGAAAAGAACAGAAAAAGCAGCACTGGGGGTAATAAAATCCTTTTCTCCCTTCTCCTCTGTATTCCCCAATCAGTGTCTAGGTTCCACCCTCTCGAGAGGTTTTTAGCCTCTTGTAGAACAGAGTTCCTGTGAAATGCTAAAGAACAGACAGCCCAGCTCTACCATGCCAGCTGGCCTGAGATGCAAACATTTCTACCTTTCCAAAACAACAAAGATGTGTCCATCCTAAGCATTATACATACCAGAAACTAGGTGACATCTGTAGGCAAGTTTGATCTTGCAGCTTGGCAAAGCAGGAGTGCTTCAGTATGTTGCAGATGTGTGCAATTCCACCAGAATATTCTTTTAGAAACAAAGGGTTGCCATTTCCCCTGCCTCAGACTGAGAAAGCTGAAACCCACCTGCCCAAAGAAGCCTAGCATAGCTTGTGGTGGCTTCAAGGTGCAGGTGGAAGAGGGCATGTATGGATGTTTCATTGAGTCTATGTTACAGATCTACTGTGAATAGCAGGAATGCTTCTAACTCTGTCAGGCTATGAGGTGTTGCTTCCCTGGAAGACATGGAGGAGGTGGTTCAACAACAGTGTCTGTTTATGCAATCCTTTGCAAGGGACAGGAACGTGAAACTAGGTGGGGATGTGCTGCAGTGGGCACATTGAAAAAGCCATGAAAGGCAGATGTAGGCATCTGTCATTGGTCACAGAGTGAACAATGAGCTCATAATGAAAATGTCCTCAATTACAGAAGACTAAGGAGAGATTTAAATTGCCTATTGTCAAGAGACTCTAATTGTTCCTTGCCAAGCCCACACTGAGAATTTTCCCTAGTTAGACAGAAAACAACTTAATGGTTTACAGAAGAAGAAGACATTCAAAGCAGAGGAAAAACACCTTGAGACTTGAATTAGGATGGTGCAGTTGAAGGCAAACAGGCACAGTAAAGTGAGACAAGCTCAGACCTAATAAAGAAGTCTAAAATATTGACTACTTGAATGCTGTATGAAAAGAAGTGAATCCACTTAGTGCAGTAGCTTAGAGATGCTCCTTTTCCAGAAAGAAATATTGGAGAATGAAAAGAGCTAGTGAATAATCCACCAAAAATACAACAAATGATTATCCGAGTAATAACAGAGAAATTATAATAATACATAGAGACACTGGGAATGTTCATGTGGGAAATCAAAAGGCAGGTAAGGGATAAGTTTAAATAACTATAATTTCCTTAGGAAAATGGAGAATAACAAGTCTTGAGACTTTCAAAAGTAACCTTTAAAAGACTAAGAAATGTGCTAAGGAAACCTCACACATTCAAAGTAGGATGCACAAGGGCAGCTTATTAGCTGTTGCTTGTTTGTCTGGTAATTCTCCAGATGAATTATCAACAGCTCTTGTGGTAGTCGCACGAATCATTATTTGCATATGAGCAGTGAGGAAATACTTTAACTAGAAACCAAATTGCTCAAATGATCGTTCAATGAAAATGTTTTATTTCCATCTCTGAATCATTTCAAAAGCCATTGATATCATTTAGAATGTGAACAAAACCCTTTCCTATTCCGTTTATTGCAGGCTGCTCCTTCCATGTCCTCTCCACTGTTAAATTCCATTAGTTGGACGTATCCAAAGGCAGCTCTGTAGTGATTTCCTTCAGCAGGTCTCCTTTATGAGGTCCTCCAGTACAAAATAACATGCTTTAGTCTTCAAATATTTTGTTTGTTTCCATTTCGGTTCATGAACAATAAACCAAATAAGAGCAATGCCAGGGCATTTGGAGTGAATTATTTCCACATAACCCTTGGCATTGTTTTTCAGAGGTATTTAAGTATCCCATTAATGTCTTTGATAGGTGTCCAACTTCTGTATCATATGTCCAGGAAGCAATTCCACGTGAAGCAAAGCTGACATTCTGTGCAATGCCAGCCTGGCCTGCTGATTGCAGGACATACAAAACGACTCCCCCAGCACTTTTCTTCTTCTTCCACCATCTAATGTCTTGATTTGAATTGCTGAAGTTGTCAGAAAATGTATGCATGCAAACCTCATTAATGTCCTGTCTTTGGAGGGGAAATGGTAGACAATATTTCAATTTTTGCTTGCAAATTGGTAAGCTGTCATACAAAAGGAGAACGTCGCCAGCAAAATTAAACCTCCTAGCATGCCTTTAACGCATGTTAACACCGTCCTGGAGCACTCTCTGCTTGTTCTCATAATGAGGCAACCATCAACAGAGCAGAAGTGAGAGAATTGCAGCTGCAGTTCACACCAGCAGGCATTCTTGCAAGCTTGAACTAACATTATCTGTGCAAGCGACACCTTGGACTGCTCTCTTCGTGCTCTTAAGTTTTGTGAAGATTCAGAGAATGGTTTGTGTTGAAAGAGACCTTAAAGATTATCTAGCTCCAAACCCCCTGACAGTGTCAGGGACACCTCAGGTCTCTCAAGTCCTCATCTAACCTAAACACCTCCATGGAGGGGGAATCCACAACCTCCCTGTACACCCTATTCCAGTCTCACCACCCCTCTTCTTCCTAAGATCCATTCTAACCCTGCTCTCCATCAGTTTCTAACCATTCCTTCTTGTCCTGTTGCTAGACACACTCTCCAGCCTTCCTGTAGGATCCCATCAGGGATTGGAAGGCAGCTCTGAGGTCTCCCTGGAGTCTTCTCTTCATGCACTGGTATATTCTCTTTTTTGCTGAATTCAAACTTCAGGATCTACCAAGAGTTCTCTTGATACAACCAACTAACAGCTAGCAAAGCAGCAGCATTTGCTTAAGCCATGCTTCTTTCCAGTGGTCATTAGCTTCCATTTTACCTCTGTGCAGTTTCTGTTTTCCGTTCCTGTGTTTTAACTCTAAAAATCAATAAGAGCTCACAGGCAAGGAGGATACTAACAGGAGTTGAAAAAACAAGCTAGATATCCACTGAAAAAAAAGACATAGCAGTCTAGGGCAGCTATGGGCAAATGCAGGTGTGGCCAGGGTCAATCCAGCCTGGGGGGTGAAGGGCTGGAGAGCAGCTCTGCAGAGAAGGACTTGGGGGTGCTGGTGAGTGAAAAGCTGGGCAGGAGCCAGCAGTGTGCACTCATAGCCAAGATGCCAACTGTGTCCTGGGCTGCACTCCCAGCAGCATGGGCAGCAGGGCAAGAGAGGGGATTCTGCCTCTCTACTCTGCTCTGCCGTGACCCTACCTGCAGTGCAGGGTCCCAGTCTGAAGTTCTCAGCACAGCAGAGACATGGAATTGCTGGAGCAGGTCCGAAGGAGGCCACAATGATGTGAGGGCTGGAGCACCTCTGCTGTGAGGACTGGCTGAGAGAGTTGGAGCTCTTCAGAAGAGAACTCTCAGAGACCTTTTTGTGGTCTTCTGGTAATTAAAGTGGGCCCATAAGAATAATGAGGACAGACATTTTAGCAGGACCTGTTGTGACAGGACAAGGGGTGGTGGTTTGCAGCTAAAAGAGGGAGATTTAGACCAGATATAAGGAAGAAATTCTTTACGGTGAGAATGGTGAGACCCTGGCCCAGGTTGCCCAGATGGGTGGCAGAAGCCACATGCTTGGGAGCATTCCAAGTGAGATTGGACAGGGCTCTGAGCAACCTGATCTGGTTAAAGCTGTTCCTGCTCACTGCTGGGGAGTTGGGCTAGATGACCTTTAAAGGTCCCTTCCAACCTAAAGCATTCTGTGGTTCTGATAAAAAAAGCATAGGCAATTACACAACTGCACTTGTCAGTGAAGTGAAAAGTACTGCTTATACACAGAGGCACCAGCACTGTTTGCAGATACAGCAGGCTGGAAAGGCACACACTGATGGAAAGGCAAATAGGATATTTATGATTCAGAAAATGATCGTTTTTCTACATCCATAGCAAACTGGCTCATTATGGTGCTGTTTCCTTTTTAATCCCAATCAAAGTACATGATAATGTGATCTAAACTGAGATTCCAGCAGACTGGGCTGACGGAGAGCAGTCAAAGTGCTTTGGAAAGCAGCGTTAAAACTTGTGCCCTTGTCCCCTCCCACTGAGGGCTAGAAGGTGGCTTGTGCTGTCTGCTCTTGTTGTTCACATTACAAGGTTCACTTCTGCTTTAAAGAGCGATCACATCTCGGTCCACAGCTGGCATTTCAGTGAAGGATAGCATCATCCTTGTGCAGCTTTCACAACACAGATTAAAACTGCTGAGAGGAGAGGCACGATGTAAATGTAGGATCGTTAGCAGCAGCCTGCTGCTTGCTAGGTTCTTTTCCAGATCAGGTAACCTCAGACAAAGCAATAGTTACTATCAAAGGGTGATGACAACCTTGTAGGCATTGTGACCTGTTAACTCATTTTTCAGGCTCTGGTGTCTCCCACACAGCAGCATTTCAGCACCAAACTCTGCTGTTGAGGGCATTTTGGGATTGCTTAAAGGGAATGCCCACAATGACAGAGCTGGTAGGAACTGAAAGAGAGAAGTTCAAATGAGTGATGCAGATATAGGTTCTGAGCTTTACAGGTAATAAGTATTTCAAGAGCAGCAACCCTTAATAATGTCAGGGAGAGAGTGGAATGTGGAGCAATGTCAGCTATTACTCTTAGCGTTTGTAGCACATGAAAGTTTCATTCTGAGTGCTTGCACTTTAGAATCACAGCGCAGGGAAGCTGCTCTGGGAAAGATCCGAGTAGCAATGGCTTCACTGGGGAAATCACATCCTCAAGACTGTAGCATATTTCTGCACACACAGCCCATTAATCGTGGGGAAAATCAGAAGCCTCTCTTCAGCATATTTGCTGTGCTTGGATTTGAAGCTATGAGAACTGCAATAAGTATCTTGACTACTGTTATTAAGTAATCCGAAGGGGGTTCGTCTGAAGGAACAGAGAGGGTTTGGCCTGTGAAGGTTCAGACATCTGGTACAAGCATATGGGTTGGGAATCATTAGCTAATTGTTACAGAAATACAACCAAAAAGCCTTGTTAATGATAGAATGGAGGCCTGCTCCCCACGCTTTGCTCTCAAATGCTCTCTGCTCCTTGCTGCCCCTGCTATGCCTCGCGGCTCTCTAGAAGCTCATGCAGTGCCTGTCAAGTTCCTGACTTGACTTATCTGGAAAGATGTTCCAAGTAGAGAATCACTTACAGTTCTATTGTCAAAACTACTTCTCAGAAGATGTTTCATGTTGCCTTCCCTTCTAAATGTGTGCATGTTGTGAACTCCTGTTGCCCTGCAATGTCAAGGCTTAGCATGGACTGGCTTACTCTGAAGGTGCTGATGGAAGATGTGGTGCCAGTGTTCAGGTGTGTACCTGGAAGGTGCAAGTGGGTATGTGGCAGGATGTAAGCTGTATTTTCACAAAATCACAGAGTGTTAGGGGCTGGAAGGGACCTTGAAAGATCATGAATCCAACTGCTGCCAGAGCAGGGTCACCTAGGGCAGTCCACACAGGAGTGCATCTAGGCAAGTTTTGAATGTCTCCGGAGAAGGAAACTCCACAACTTCTCTGGACAGCCTGCTCCAGGACTCTGTCAGTCTCACTGTGAAAAAATTCCAATTACTCCTTATGTTCATATGGAATTTTCTGTGCTCCAGCTTGCACCCATTGTCCCTTGACCTCTCACTGGACATCCCTGAGAAGGCAGCAAGAAATCTACTGGCCTGGGGAAACCACAGAGGACATTCAGATATTTGTGGAATGGTTTGGGTTGGAAGGTACCTTAAAGATCATCCAGTTCCAACCCTGCTGCCACAGGCAGGGACACCTTCCATTAGAACAGGATGCTCAAGGCCCCATCTAACCTGGCCTTGAGCACCTCCAGGGAGGGGGCATCCACACTGTCCCTGGGCAACCTGTGCCAGTGTCTCACCACCCTCACTGTAAAGAACTTCTTCCTCATCTCCAGTCCAAACTTGCCCTCTGCAAGCTTAAATCCACTTCCTCTCATCTTATCATTACAAGATGATAATTCTGGCACAAAACCTGATTTTCCCTGTTACCTTCAGAGTCACTCCTGTGCCCATCCTTCCCACTCCTTGGGCACACTGGGAGGAACCTGTTTTGCTAACAGAACTATCCCTTATTACAAATACATAATGAACATAATGAATCTTGATTCAGTAATACCTATAGCTGATGATTTTTCACACAGCAATGCTGTGGAAGTTATCCCCAAGCCACGATGGAGAAAGTTGCTCTTGTCTAAGGCCAAACAAACCCTACAGATGCCTTTGGTAGGTGACATGGCAATTCCTTCCCAAGTACTAACCAGGAATCACTTACAGAACCCAAATCACTCTGTCTGGTCACCACAAGCCAGGTGCTTTGTGAACCAGAGCCTGCGGGAACAGAGAACATGAATTCTCCCCTCCTTTTTTTTGGAGCATTCTGATTTCATTTTTAATTCTGTTAAGCTAAAAACATCTTCATGATTTTATTCAACAAATATGACTTGCTGCAATCTTCTTCATGCCAGTAATTTAAGGAAGCAAGCTTTGGGCTGCCAAGCATTATTATTAACGTGGAGGATGCCTGCTGTTCCTCAGGTAGCTGTCAGTTCAGCATAAGGAAGAAGCTAATTATTTTAAGCAGGTCAATCAGGAAGAAAACTGAAAAGCATTTCTACACAGCAGTTAGAAGTCAGTGTCCATGCCAAGGGAGCAGCAACCTTCAAGTACCTAAAGGGGCTCACAGGAATCATGGAGAGGGTCATTTTGCAAGGGCATGCATTGATAGGACATGGGGGAATGGCCTTACGTGGAATGGAGATGGATTTAGATTAGTTGTAAGGAAGAAATTCTTCACTGTCAGGGTGCTAAGGCACTTGAACAGGTTGCCCAGATTGGTTAGGTTGGTTTGATTGGGTTGTGAGCAACCTGATCTAGTTGAGGATCATAGAATCATGGAATTGTTTTGATTGGAAAAGACCTTTAAGATCATCAGGTCCAACCATTCTCTAACTCTGCCAGGTCTGGGGTGAAACCACATCCCTCAACACCACATTTCTATGTCTTTTAAGTACCTTCAGGAGTGGGGATTCAGCCACCCCCACTGAGGAGCCTGCTTTAGCATCTGAAAACCCTTTCAGTGAGGAATTTTCTTCCAGCTTCCAATCTAAACCTCCCCTGGTGCAACCTGAGGCTATTTCCACTTGTCCTGTCACTCATTACTAGGGGAAGAGACCAATGCTCACTTAGCTACAACCTCCTTTCAGGTAGTTGTAGAATGTTGTACATGTCCCTGCTCAGTGCAAGGGGCTTGTAAGTAGATGATTTAATGTCCCTTTTATGATTGACTTTGGCTGAAATCTGCCAGTGCAGAAGTATGTGGCTGAAAGAGAATCTACTGATAAAAACCCATCCTGCCAATATTCAACAATGTAATCTTACCACGCTTGAAATTCAAGTGTTGCTGCAACTTTGACACTTGATTTGCATTAGGATGTGGCTGAGAAGGATGGTGAGGAAAACAAGGAGAGGTGAATGAGAGAAAATACAACCAAATGATGTGAGTAGGTAATATTTTCTTTGCTATACCAATTTTCAGAGAGAAAAGGCTATAAGAATTATGGAAAACTTCTCTGACACTGGCCAAGGCATCCTAAGTAATTACACTATGATAGACTCTGTGTTTTTATAAAATATTTATTAGTTTTTAAAAGCTTAAATTACTCCTGGGAGCATCAAATCCCTTGGAATTCAAAGGCATTTGAATACTGCAGCCTATTTACTTAGGTTAAAGAAACACTGCTAGATTGGAAACTCAGAAAGTTCTGTCAAAACATTAATTTCCTGTGTTATGAGGTGCCAAAACAAATTCTAACAAAATGAAATATTTTACTATCCAGTCTGCTCTTTCCAGTCTTAGATGCTTGGCTTTGATATTCCATTCATTTTGAAGGATGCAACAGGATGGACAATTTTCCTTTGCAGCAGTTACAACAGACCTTTTAGTAATGGCAGTAAGGGTATAGGGGGGGAAAAACCACTCATAGGGATGTGATGCTTCATTCTCCTCTCACTTCTACCAACTGTTGATGGAGCTGGGGCCATTTGATTTGAAAAAAAAAAAGGAGGCTGAGGGCAGACACCATCACTCTCCACAACAGTGGCTGGAGAGCAGCCAGGCAGAGAGAGAGCTGGGGGTGCTGGGAGATAGGAGCTGAACATGAGCCAGCAGTGTGCCCAGGTGGGCAGCAGAGCCAATGGTTTCCTGGCCTGGAGCAGGAGCAGTGTGGCCAGCAGGAGCAGGGAGGTTATTCTGCCCCTGTGCTCAGCACTGGTCAGGCTATACCTTGAGTGCTGTGACCAGTTCTGGGCCCCTCAATTCAAGAGTGATGTTGAGGTGCTGGAACATGTCCAAAGAAGGGCAGCGAGGCTGGGGAGGGGCCTGGAGCACAGCCCCAAGAGGAGAGGCTGAGGGAGCTGGGGGTGTGCAGCCTGCAGAAGAGGAGGCTCAGGGCAGACCTCATTGCTCTCTGCAGCTACCTGAAGGGAGGTTGTAGCCAGGTGGGATTGGGCTCTGCTCCCAGGCACCCAGGGACAGAATGAGGGGACATAGCCTCAAGCTGTGCCAGAGCAGGTTCAGACTGGTTGTTAGGAAGAAGTTGTTCACAGCAAGAGTGATTGGCATTGGAATGGGCTGCACAGGGAGGTGGTGGAGTCACCAAGCCCAGAGGTGTGTGGTGCTTGGGGCTATGGCTTAGGGTGCCCCTTGCAGAGCAGGGTTATCGGTTGGACTTGGTGATCCTGAGGATCTTTTCCAACCTTCACCTTTCTGTGATCCTGTGATGTATGCTGCATTCATTGCTTGCAAAAACTGCTTCAAACCCAACATTGTGGAGAAGGCAAAGGAATTCTCTCATAAAATATAAGGCAAAGTCTATTTTAATTTTTCACATCAGATAATTACAACTACCTGATTCACCCCCGGGTGACGTTAGCAGCACGTGCACCGAGTGGCCCACTTAAATCAGTGGCACAACTTGTAGAAGATGGCACTTTTTACTGTGTCTGTGAACAAATGAACTCAACAAATCAATAGTGGTTGGTGGAACTGCAGTGCCCCAATTGCAAAGGCACTTTTTCATCTTTCTGAAAAAGAATGAAAGTGGAATTTGTAGACTTGCTGAGCCAAAAGCTTTGTTGGCTCTGTGAACCTAAAAAGCTGTTGCAGGGATGGTTTGCCTGTTTCTGTGTACCTCCAGACACCTATGGACTTAGCTTGCTTATAATCCCATAACTGATTGGAGCAGCAATTCCTCGACTCTAGCAAACTCTCAGTTAACAGAAGATTTACAATTTTAGTAAATCTTTTTTTTTTTTTTCAGCTTGATTGGCTCCCATTTTCACTGCTCCAAGAGAAGAGTCAGATCCTGCCAGTTATGTTAAGCTATGAGTTAGGACATATGGTTTTGTTATTTAACTATACACTACCTGAGCTCGTTCCTTTTAGAAAGAATAACCTTGTGTTTAAATTTGAGCAAATGTAACTACATTCTAAATACATCCTAAGCACTCTGGTCTCGAAAGAGATGCAAAAACAGTGGGAGGAAAAAAAAAATAAAGCTAATTCAGTTAATAGAAATAATTAACTGTGCTGCATTGATTGTGGCTAGACTGATAAGACATTTAGTTTCGAGTTTTCCTTAGCAGTTCCCTTAA
>VWZI01008677.1:2544618-2555674 GCA_013396835.1 Psilopogon haemacephalus | reverse complement strand
ATTCTATTCTATTCTATTCTATTCTATTCTATTCTATTCTATTCTATTCTATTCTATTCTATTCTATTCTATTCTATTCTATTCTATTCTATTCTAAATGCACAAAAGTTCACTCAAAGGAGCACAATTTTTCCATTGTCTTGGACCAGGGCAAGAATTTCATCAAAGGCAAAAAGTGGCTGAGAAGAGAACCTAATAGAAACATGCGGTTGTTCTGATAGGTAAATGAATTATGAATGGGATCTCCACTTTGCAAGTGGATTGCTATTATAAGCATCATAAAAGTGGCAACACAAAGCTCTAGGGAGCAAGTACAGCAGAAATCAATACATGCAGCAAGTGGGCTTTTATAAGTGAAGCTGCTAAAAGAAGTGACAGAAGGATGATGAGAGGAGGCACAAATGAACAATTGCTGTACAAAATCACTTATTTGCAGTGAGAACCAGAAAAGAGTAGATTTCATATATCAGAGAGACACAACTTTTAGAAACAGTACAGTGTGGGGGATGCTGGAGTTGCGCTTCTCTGGTGCTTCTTTTGGACACTTCTGGCTGAACCTTTTGGTATATGACAACTGCGTGGAACATCAGTTCAGAAACTAATTAGAGAGTGTACTTTTCTGTTCAGAATCACAGAATGGCTCCGGTCGGAAGGGACCTCAGAGCTCATCTGCTCCAACCTCCCCACCATGGGCAGGGACACCTCTCAACTAGACTCAGCTGCTCAAGGCACATCCAACCTGGCCTTGAACACTCCTATGGAGGAGGCAGCCACTAACTCTTTGGGCAGCCTATTCCAGAGTCTCACCACCCTCCTGAAGAGCTTCTTCCTAAGCTCCAGTCTAACCCTGCTCTGCCTCAGCTTCAAAGCACCCCGCCTTGTCCTGTCTCTAGACACCCTCATGAAAAGTCTCTCTGCAGTTTTCCTGTATGAGCCCTTCAGGTACTGTCAGATGCCTTCAGATATAGATTTTACACCTTTCCATAAATCTTAAAGCCTCCAAACAGGGCACATCACTTGTATCAATTCCAGAAGAAAGCCAATAGTTTCAAAGGTAACCTTCAGTACAATTCTAATTCATTTGTACTCTTGGCTGTGAAACGCTGGCTGGAAAAGCAGGGTTGTTTCCTTCAGATACATCTGGTGCTCTGTTGTGGTCAGTAGCTCTTACTGTGTGTCTATAGCATCTTCACCGTGGTGTTAGTTCTTGAATTAATTTGTCTCTATTAGGAATGTTTTTGAGCACAAGAAAGACACAGATCTGTTGGAGTGGATCCAGAGAAGACAAAAACTGTCAGAGGGATGGAACAGCTCTCCTGTGAGAACAAGCTGAGAGAGTTGGGGCTGTTCAGCTTGGAGAAGACAAGTCTCTGGGCAAACCTTCCAGTACTTAAAGGGACCTCTCAGAAAGATGGGGACAGACTTTTTAGCAGGGTCTGTTGTGACAAGACAAAGATTGATGCTTTTAAATTAAAAAAAGGGGAGATTTAAGCTAGATAAAAGGAAGGCATTTTTTAACAATGAGGGTGGTGAAATAGTGTCCCAGCTTGCCCAGAGAGGTGGTGGATGCCCAATCACTGGAATCATTCCAGGTCAGGTTGAGCAACCTCATTTAGTTGAAGAGTCCACTGCAGGGTGAGTGGATTAAATGGAACTTTACAGGTCAATTCCAACCCAAACCAATCTGTGATTGAGTGATTTAGAATTACAAAGAAGTGTTGAGGTGGCAGAGAAGTGCTGCATTACCAGAGCCCAGTAGCTAGCACTGGTGTGGCTCTCTAGCAGCATCTGACTCTCCTGACCTTTACAGCCTGGCTGGCTGCAGCCTGGAGCACCTGGTTACTGCAGGATTTGCAGCAGTCATGGAATGAACATCATTGTTCTTATCTGGAACTTTTACTACAGAATATGAATGGTGAAATCCTCAAAAGAGGTCAGGGTCACCTAAGAGAACTACATTCCAGAAGCTTTGATGACTGCAGCTTTTATGTAGACTGGATCTTTAATTGCCTCCTGCTTTTGGTGCAGCCAATAGTAGGCAATGCATGTGGTCAGGAACGGTACCAGAATCTGCATAAGTAGCTCTATCAAATCATCCCATAGCCAACAATGAATCACCAAAATCTTTTGTCCCTAACAGCCACCTTTAGTATTTTACAACCTCCCAGTATTTCTTGTTCACATTAAACTTCACAAGTATGATTTACCCAGTTTTCAGAACGTGGACTGTAACTTTTTGCATGAGAAATTGCCTTTCTCACCAAAAGGACTTTGCTCCAGAGAAACACCTGTGATTTAATGCTCTCTCATGGCATTCAGCTCATCTACCTGGAAAATTAAGATTGGTTTTGCTTACAATTTAAATTCCCACTCATCATGTTACCTGTTTGGCAGTTATGATAACTTTTACTGAATTAACTTCCATCTCAAAAGAAGTCTTTTTTCCCCCCCTGACTTTTAAAGCTTATTCTGGCTGCTGGCAAGAATTCAGTAATGCTTCTGACATTATTGTGTATNTTGGTGTGCTGCAGTAGGTTAGATACAGCTTCCCTCTTGTCTTTTCTCTTCTATTTAGAAGAGGGAACTCCAAAAAAAAAAAAAAAAAAAAAAGGGAAGCTACATCTCATTCCTTAAACACTGCAGGTCTAAATGTTAACTATGGCAGCTAAGAGACCTCTCTTTTTAGTTCTACACCGTTTAAGTTTGAATTTGTTTAGATGGTTCTTGACTAGTTAATTTGTCTTGACAGCTCTCAGGGTCACATTTAGTTTATCCCCATAGGTGCCTTGTTCTGTAGGAGAAGAAACTGCATTTGTCTCATCCGCTTGCCTTTGATTTCCACATTTGTGTAAATAACTTCCGAATCATAAGAATCAGTGAGAAACAGGTTAAATAAAATGTAAAATAGATTAAAGGAGATGTTTGCACTTGCCCAAAGTGTTGCCTGGAAGATCCCTTGATGTACAGAAATGACCACTGGGTATAACAAACGCTGAAGACTTCTGCTGTCAGTGCCCTCTTCAAGAGGGAACAGATCTTCCTCTACTTTGTAACCAAGCTCAGATATTTTCACGGAAGTATTTACAAGTGGTTATTGGAGTATCTACTGGGGGCATGTGGGGGTGTGTGTGGTGTTGGTAATGTGCCCAGAATGATAATGTCCCTGCCTCAGAGGACATCAGGTTACTGTAAAGGAAAAAACATCAGAAATTGTGTGGATTAAAGCAATTCAATTGAAATTGTGTAGGCAGGAAATGTTATGCTTGCTGTCTGGAAAAGGTAAACTAAGCTTGTGAGGTCATAGAAGATCTTTAAAAGAGATGAGTGGAGAAAGCAACTTCTAACGTCACAGCTGTGTGTAAAGTGAAAACAAATTAGGAGTTAATCTATGATTATGTGAGCCCAGACAGTTCATGAGTTACAGTCACAGAACGGCATGGGTTGGAAGGGACCTCTGGAGATCATCTAGTGCAATGCCCCTGGTAACACAGGTATGCCTAGATCAGGTTGTGCAGGAATGTGTCCAGATGGGTTTTGAAAACTTCCATAGAAGGAGACTCCACTACGTCTGTGGGCAGCCTGGTCCACTGCTCTGGCACCCTCAAAGTAAAGATGTTTAAGTTGAAGTGAAACCTTTTCTGTTCCAGTTTGTACCCATTATCCCTTGTCCTGCCACCACTGAAAAGAGCCCAGCCCCAGCTTCATGACCTCCATTCTTTAGATACTTGTATGATTCATCCTCAGTCTGCTCTTTTCCAAGCTAAAATGACCCAGGTCTCTCAGCCCCTCCTCATCAGAGAGAAGATGCAATTCCCTCATCATCTTTGCACCTCCACTGGGCTCTCTCCAGTAGTTCCCTGTGCCTCTTGAATTGGAGAGCCCAGAACTGGACACAATAGCCCAGGTGTAGCCTCAGCAGGACCGAGTAGAGGAGGAAAAGAACCTCCCTCAACCTGCTGGCCACGCTCTTCCTAATGCACCCCAGAATGCTGTTGGCTTTCTTGTCTACAAGGGCACATTGCTAGCTCATGGTGAACTTGTTGTTGATTAGCACTCTCAGGTCCTTCTCTGTAGAGTTGCTTTCCTGCAGGTCACCCCTCACCTGCACTGATGCAGGAGGTTATTCCTCCCCAGGTGCAGGACTCTACACTTACCCTTGTTGAACTTCCTGAGGTTCACCTCTGTCCAACTCTGCAGCCTGGCCAGGTCTCACTGGATGGCAGCACAGCCTGACAGGGTGCCAGCCACTCCCCCCAGTTGTGTATCTTCAGCAACCTTGCTGCGAGTGTGCTCCATCACTTCAGCCAGTCTGTCGATGAATGTGTTGAGCAAGACCTAACCCAGTACTGACCCCTGGGGAACACCACCAGCCACAGGCCTTCAACTAGACCCAGCACCATTGATCACAACCCTTTTAGCTCTGTCACTCTCAATCCCCCTCACTGTCCACTCGAGTTTATGACAGCAGAAAAAGGGTGATTGGACTGGACTAAGTCCACAGAATAACTTTGTAAAAAAATCCATATATTGATTGAAAACCAAAACACAAACCAAGGTTGATTTCCTGTTCAGAGTGGCAGGAGATGCTTCACACCATAGATAAGGGAGCCATTCAGCCACTGACTGCACACTGCAGCCTTTGCTATTCCTTTCAGCTGTGTTCTTCTGGATACAAAGAAGTCTCGCTCCCCGTGGCAGCAAACTGCACATCAGCACATGCTATGTAAATCACACCCACTTGAAAACCTCGCTCTACATATAGGAATATTCAGCAAATCATCTCTTTTAATAACAAGCATCTACAGCTGCCAAAGAGGTCTTTTATCCCCCAGCTCTGAAAGGACTTCATAGTGTCTGCGAAGAAGGACCTTGTGGGTTTGCACATGAGTGTCAGTGACATTGGGAAATAGAGTCAGGGTAGAACATACATTTGAGTTACAAGGCAAAAAAAAAGCTTTAGCTCATAACCCTTCCAACAGCTTTCTTTAAAATATTTCTACTCAAAGAAGCCAGACAGCTAGATAGTGTTTCCAGCTGGAGATAAGAAAAGCTGCAAGTAGGTTAAGATGTGCAAGTCCTCTGAAACTTAATGGGGCTAAGGATCTTGCTTACTCAGAAAATATGAACTTCAGCTCAGGTTCCCAGCAGCCTGAACTACACACAAAGTGAGCACCTTTTACTGTTCGGCTGGAAGCAAGAGTGAGTGTACTTAATGAAGGACAATCAGTTCATATCAAGATCACCGCAGCAAGCAAACCAGACTCTGTGCCTGTATGTTCTAAGGGAAGAGAAAAAAGACACTACAGAGTATAGATGTATCTGGCAGTTTTCCAGAAAAAAAAGAAGTCAGTAAAACTAGTAACANCTCTGCAATGCCACTAAAGGCAATCAAAGAGCTCACTGTATTTAATAAAGCAATGACATCAGCTGACAATATCCTCCTGCAGAGACTGGAAGCTTCTACCCAGGGACAATTTACAGAATCAACTCTCCAGATTTCAGCCTACTGTTTCTTACAGAGTCATCAGCACAAGTTACCCTACCTCACACTTGGGAATGAACTCAAGAATCACAGCTAAAGTTGCCTCACTATGGAAAAATGATCATGATAAATTTTATTTCCAGCAGGCAGAGCGATTAACACAAAAACTTTACAATGAGAGGCAGCACATTAAAAAGGATTTCAGGGATTTAATTGCTACCAACTGTAAATAGGTGCTGGTTTACAGCAGCTAAAGAGGACAAGCAACTACAGTTTTCAGAAGCAGCTACATATTTAGAGATGGTCCCTTTGGAAAGTCAGTTATCTGGATTACTTTAAACTCTCTTAATAGGAGACTTTTAAAACTGGAGTATTTTCATAGTCTGCTCAAGGCCATGCAGACACTTTTACCTAAAGATCTCATGGGGAAAAGGGGAATAACCTTTCAAAGAGGGCAAAGAAACACAAAACCATGATGACCTCCTTTTATGCTGGGTGGAGTGACCAGCAGGTTGAGAGAGGTTCTCTTCCCTCTCTACTCTGCCCTAGAGAGGCCACATCTGGAATACTGTGCCCAGTTCTGGGTTTCCCAGTTCAAGACAGACAAGAAAATACTGGAGAGAGACCCTTGGAGCTACAGAGATGCTGAGGGGACTGGAGGTTCTATCTGATGAGGACAGGCTGAGAGAACTGTGGCTAATTAGCCTGGAGAAGAGCAGACTGCTCAGTGCTTATCAATATCTAAAAAACAAATGCCAAGAAGATGGGGCTGGACTCATTTTAGTGATACCTAGTGATAGGACAAGGGGCAGTGGGCACAAACTGAACACAGGAGGTTTTGCTTGAGCTTAAGGAAAAACATCTTTCCTTTGAGGGTGCTGGAGCACCAGATCAGAATTCCCAGAGAAGTTGTGAAGTCTCCTCCTATGGAGGCTTTTAAAACCCACCTGAATGTGATCCTGGCCAGCCTACCCTGGGCAACCCTGCTTTAACAGGATGTTTGGACTAGATGATCTCCAGAGGTGTTTTCCACACCTCACCATGCTGTGATGCTGTGATTCTGTAAGTGTGGGCTTCTTAATACACCAGGAATTGCACAGAGGGCTCTGGGCTCAGATCTTAACTCGTTTAAATGCTTTGGGAATTTTATTTTGTTCTTCTAATAAGTCATCAGGCTTGAAGGGTATTTAACAAGCTTTCTGCTCTTCATGTAAACACTGAAGGTACCCAGTCTTGAAGCCTGACAAGGAGAGTCCCTAGGAAATAATCCAGTACTTTGGTTCGTTTGTCTGGTATGTCAGTGGAGACAGGGAAATACTGCAACCAGTGACACAAGAGTGGCAGTTGTTACAGGCAGCTGCAGTATTTATATACATTATCAAAAGGAAGAGTGGAAACTCACAGAAGGAGGAAGAGAAAAGGTGGAGCTGATGGAGTCTATGCTGATTTTTTTTTAATCAGCTTTCCAGGTGGAGTCAGCGAATTAATTCCAAGCAGTCTTAAGCTGAGTGGAGAAATGACTCATTGTGCTGTCTTCTAGAGAAAGAAAAGCAGGCAGGATGCCTTTGCAAACCTACTTCCAGGAGAGATGCTGTGCACAACTCATATGAAGACATAGCTACTAAACTTCCTTTGGATCCTTCTGTCTGACTTGATAAAGTACCTCTCTTTAGATAGCTTTCACAGGTTATTTAAATTCAGTCCAATGGGTTACACATGAAAATTGCTTGCAACAGCCCTGTCACATCACAGAGGCTCAGCAGCCCGTCTCAAAATGAGGTGGTGGCTGGAACTCACTGAGTGGATCAGGGCTGTGTGCCTGAAACGTGTTGCACAGGTCATAATGCCATTAGTATGCATTTATACCAACAGATCCTCATGATTTATCAAATTATGGGGTTATTCAAATTAACTTTTAAAAATTAAGTCTACTGCAAATAAATGAGTCAATTAATTTGTTTCATACTTTGTTGGCTTCAGCCATATTTCTCTGGTTTTAAAGGCAGTGAATAAAGAGAGCAGCTTAGCTGCTATGGAATGCAAATTCACAGGCACATGTGGGTAGTATTATACAGGCTGCTTTTGCAACACCCAGGAGAAAATGAATTTAAAAACCCCAATTTCTTTTCATAAATATATCATGAAAGTAAGGGTTAAAGTTAGTTATTTAATAGCATCCTTAGCTGCTGTGGCCAGCAGGGCAAGAGGGGGAATTCTGCCCCTTTGCTCTTCTGAGACCCCACCTCAGAGCCCAGTTCTGGTGTTCCCAGCATAAGGACACAGAGATGTTGGAGCGAGTCCAGAGGAGGGCCACAAAGATGATCCAAGGGCTGGAACACCTCTGCTATGAGGACAGGATGAAGGAGCTGGGAGTGTGCAGCCTGGAGAAGAGAAGACTCTGAGGGGACTCTAGAGCTGCCTTCCAAATCCTGATGTGCTCCTACAGGAAGGCTGCAGAGGGACCCTCCCTAAGGGTGTCAGGCAATAGGACAAGGAGGAGTGGTTTGAAGCTGAGGAAGAGTAGATTTAGATTGGATATTTGAAGTACTTCAGTATGAGGGCGGTGAAACTCTGGAATAAGTTGCTCAGGAGAGTTGTGGCTGCCTCCTCTCTGGCAGTGTAGAAGGCCAGGTTGGATGAGACCTTGAGCAGCTGAGTCCAGTTGAGAAGTGTCCCTGCCTGTGGTGAGGAGGTTGGAGTAGATGACATCTGAGGTCTTTTCCAACCTCTGTGTGTGTGTGTGCATTCCTCTATCTCAGTAGTGCCACAGATATCTGTGCTGACAGGGATTAATACAAGCATCTTGGTGATTTGATAATGTCCAGTGTTTTATCTTCTTGCTTTTAAATTAGGCAGATTCAATTACAGACATGCCAGCACAATCTGATCTGATCCAAAGGCAAATGTTGGTATTTGTCTGTGTTTCCCACCATCATCCTTAGCATGCAGAAGCGAGGATGATTTGCAGTTTTTACGTCTCTTTCCAGTACAGTTCTCCCACATAAAAGAGATGGGATGCTTCTGTCTTTTCTGTTTGATAAATTCCTTTCTCTTGAGCTTCCTTCTCCCAAAATAATCTGAAAGCAAATGAAACCAAAGTAAGTGAAATGTGAAAACGTTCTGTAGCTTTCTGTCTTATTTGCCCAGCACTATGTTTTATCTCGCACGTTTTACAGTTTTTTAAGCAGTGCTTTTAAATTTCAGGCAGAAGAAAGCCTGTCTAGAGCCTGCCAGTTTTTCTGCACTGGGCTGAAACAAGGGTTGCTGAATGCTCCTCACTTCTCAGCCCTTGAATTTCCATGAATCTGCCTACAATACCCACCCAACGTGTTGTAAATGTTAACATTGGGCAGGTTCTAATTAAAAAGGCTTGCTTATTTATTTGCTGTTTATTTTATTCTTGTTTTGCTCCTCTCAGGCTTTTGCAGAGGCTGTGTCTATGTGTAAATAGTACTGGTTTAAATTGCTTGGCTCCAGGAAACCATATTTTAATGGTTATCTTGCACAATAGGTCCCAGCCTAACACTGAGCTTGCGTTCAGGAAATAAGAGCAATCTGCTGTTGAGGTGTGCATGCCTCAAGTATCCAATATCCTGAGCAGACAGAAACATTTCACAGCAGAAAAGAGCCTGGAGCTTATGAAACAGTTTTCCCTGCAGCCTCCAGGAAGCTGGTCAGGAAAAAAATACATATATCTTTGATCTCCAATACATGGAGCAACCTGTGAGGGAATGGTTCTGTAAAAGTCTCGTTTTTTTCCACTGCCATTTCCAGCTCTTTTTGCAGAAGCAGTAGCACTCATCCCTGATTAAATAACACACTTGGGCTTTTAGTTAATTATCCAGGTCTCTGAGACAAACAACATCTCATGACTAAAACTTGCTCCTGTTATTTCTGTGGCTGTCAGGTATAGGAAGGATGTGCTTTTTGTGTGGATATAAATCATAACTTTAATTAAATATATATATATATATATTTAAAGTATAGCACTGCACACTAAATTAAGCACCTTCTATTAAAGCAACAATTTGGTGTCAAGAAAAGATGCTTAAAGTTAAAAAATTCTAATATAAATCCCTGTGTCTTCAGCATGCTTTTCCTTAAGATTTCCATTCCTGTGTATGCAGCCTGGTGCAGAGTGGGTTGAGAGCATCTCTGAGGAAAGAGACTTGGGAGTATTGATTGATGAGAAGCACAACAGGAGCTGGCAGTGTCCTCATGCAGCACAGAGTCAAATCGTGTCCTGGGCTGCAGGCAGAGGAGTGTGGTCAGCAGGGCAGGAAAGGAGATTCTGCCCTTTTACTCTGCTCTGGTGAGAATCCACCTACAATACTGCATCTTAAGAAGGACCTGTTGGAGCAAGTCCAGAGGAGGGCCATGAAGATGCTGCAAGGGCTGGAGCAGCTCTGCTGTGAGCACAGGCTGAGGGGGCTGGGGGGGTGCAGCCTGGAGAAGGCTCTGGAGACACCTTAGAGCTGCCTGCCAAACCCTGAAGGGATCCTGCAGGAAGGCTGCAGAGCAACTCTTTCTAAGAGTATCCAGCAACAGGAGAAGGTGGAATGGTTTGAAGCTGAGGGTTTGCACTGGATCTTTGGAAGAAGTTGTTCAGTAGAAGAGTGCTGAAACTCTGGAACAGGCTGCCCAGGGAGGCTGTGGATGCCTCCTCCCGGGGCGTATTCGAGGCTGGGCTGGATGAGGCCTTGAATAGCAGAGTCTAGTGAGAGGTGTCCTTGCCTGTGGTGGGTTCTGGAAGAGCTCTGCTCTGAGGACAGGCTGAGGGAGCTGGAGAAGAGAAGGCTCCAAGGAGACCTAATAGAGACCTTCCAGTTCCTGAAGGGGCTACAAGAAGGCTGCAGAGGGCCTGTTTTCAAGGGCCTGCAGGGACAGGATGAGGAGCAGTGGTTTGACAGCAGAGGAGATTTAGACTGGACGTCAGAAAGTAGTCCTTCACCATGCAGGTGGTGACACACTGCAACAGGTTGCCCAGGGAGGCAGCTGAGGCCCCATGCTCCCTGATACTCAGGGTCAGGCTCCACAGGCCTCTGGGCAACCTGATCACTGCAAGGGCAGTTGGACTGGATGGGCTTTGGAGGTCCCTTCCAGCCCAAGCCATTCTATGGTTGTATGCAGATAGAATTAGGCACAGGAATGCTGAGGAAGCGCAAGGGCCTGAGCTGCACACAAAGGCAGCGGAGAGCAGCACAAGGAGCGCTGGTGTGGGGGAGGCCTGGCGGTGGGCCTGGGGCAGGAGGATGAGCTGCTGCTGTAAGTAACGTCTGTGTCTGTCTGTCTGTGTCTGTGTGTCTGTGTGTGTGTCTGTGTGTCTGTGTGTGTCTGTGTGTGTGCGTGTGTGTGTCTCTGTGTGTGTCTGTGTCCGTGTCTCTGTGTGAGTGTCTGTGTGTGTCTGTGTCTCTGTGTGTGTGCGTGTCTGTGTGTGTCTCTGTGTGTGTGTCTGTGTGTGTCTGTCTCTGTGTGTGTGTGTCTGTGTGTGCATGTCTCTGTGTGTGTGTGTGTCTGTGTGTGTCTGTCTCTGTGTGTGTCTGTGTGTCTATGTGTGCGTGTCTGTGTGTGTCT
>VWZI01008677.1:2506829-2544188 GCA_013396835.1 Psilopogon haemacephalus | reverse complement strand
TGTCTGTGTGTGTCTGTGTCTGTGTGTGTCTGTCTGTGTGTCTGTGTGTCTGTGTGTCTGTGTGTGTGTGTGTGTCTCTGTGTCTGTGTGTGTGTGCGTGTCTGTGCCAAATGAGGGAGCGTGCTGGGGAGGCAATCATTCCAGCAAGCGCTCGCGTGGGAATGAAGGCGCTGACGTGAGTGGGTGCGAGTAGGACAAACAGATGCACCGTGGTGAGACCAAACACACATTTGTGCAAAGATGTGTGAAGGAGATGCTGCTCTTGTTTCCCCAACAGTAGTCACTCACGTGCCTTTGTCTGCTTTGCTGGTGGAAGGGAGCAGGGATTGAGTAAGCGCTGGCTGTTAAACAAAAGCCAAACCCACACTCACTTCTAACCTCATCTGCACCTTGGTTTCCTGCTATAATTTTCTTCCCAACAGCTTTATGTGCCTTCTGCCAAAAGGAGCAGCTCATTGAACTACTTCTAGTTTCTCCCTTGGAAGTTATTGACTTAAAAAATACCTATACTCAGCCCTGGCGTATTGGGCATGTGCCCGTTCTTATAACAAATACAAATAGCTCTAAAATTATCTAACGTCCTGGGAGAATAAAGTTCCAAAACACGTTTTAACTTCCACGTCTGTTGTACATTTCTGTGTATATAATTTTCCAGAAAATTATGAGGTATATGTTCAAGTAGAAATCATATTGTTTCTAACTGTTGAGGGAAAGGGCTAGTCCATTATTTTCCATTCCTTTCCTAGTCCCTCACAATCCATATGCACTGCAGTTAGGCTTTTGTGATAAATAGCTCTGCAGAGAGTAAAAGCTTGCTCATTTTCTTTGATTTCATCTGCAATCACCTCGCAGTTATTCAGGCTGCAGGTGCAGGAGCATGGAGCTGGTTCCCCTCGAGCTGCGTGGGCGTGAAAGCGGAGTAGCTGTACTTGATGCAATGCTGCGATATGTCACTTGGTGACTCGGGTCAGGGCTCGCTGTGGGATCTCTGCCTTTGCAGCCCGTGGTGTCCCCGATTCTCCCGTGCTCTCCGTGGCTTAATATGCATGTGTTCCTCTAACTACTGATTTTTTTGCTTCGTTTGTGTTACCAGAACTCTCAATTACTTTGGGTAATTGCAAGGTGATTATGTTTGGGGTTCTGGCAACTCGGTATTGTTTTGGAACAGACTTTACAGTTATTTTCCCCCGGAAAACTAATGACAGCTCTTGCAAATAGAGGGGATGCTGTAGAAGGTTTGAGGGAGTTGAGCTAGAACCTCTCTCGGAAACAGGTTGGCAGCTTAGCTTCAACCTATATTTCGATTTCACTGTTCAATTCAGATACAGTTGAATTGGGTTCAGTCAATGCACGTTGCCGTTTTCGCTTCACAAATGGGTTGTTGCTTCCAGGACAGGAATTTTTTTTTTTTCCTTAAAATTAAATTAAATATACTTTAAACACCAGAATTTAGGAACGAGTCGTGTGGCAAAGCAAATAATTTTAAAAGTGATTTGGATATTAATAGCCAGACCTGAATCTCTTTTTAACTGTAACAAGTAGTATAAATGTTCCAGGACTGACTCATACTTTGTATGCTTGCCAAGGATGAGGTAAGTCAATATATCCCAAAGCCAGCTCTTTTTTAGCAGGCTATTGTTAACTGGCATTTGATATATTATAGCAGCATTCATCACAGCTCTTCAGATAAGGTTCAGTCAGAAGTCTGGTTATATTTGGTTTGTTTTTTTTTTTTCAGACTGCTTCATTCAGCTTTGTTTACAAACTGCAGCACTTGACATGAAGTAAAATGGTGCCACGATTCTCAGGAAATTCTTATTGTAGATATCTGCTTGTGCATATTTTAGTGTGGGGGGTTTTTTTCAGCCTACGTACCTCAGCAATAGTGAGTTGTTGAAGCAGTGAGTGTTGTAGAGGTTGAAAATTTACTTCATGTTTAAGATCCAGAAGAGAATTCAGGAGCACTTGTACTACTGTTCTTAGATGCACCTGATTTCCAGGAGCTAATCTGGGATTTCAGACAAGGTCTGAGTAAGGAGCTAGGCTACTACTGCACAGAGGCTCTCAGAGCAAAGTGTATGAAGTTGCTTGGTTTAAGCTTATTCATTAGGTGGAAGTACAACTAAAGCCACATACCTGAAAGCTTTTAATGTTAGAGAATTTTCAAAAGATTTTCCAAACTCGTAATTCCTGGAGCACTGAAGTTGCAGCTTCAATACTCCTACCATGTTGTAGGCACTCTGGTGATTTTGTAGGTAGGTTATTAGTACAGTACTTGTTAACAAAAGGAAAGCAAGACCTTTGTCAGTCTGGTTCAGGGTGATAGTTTATAATTTGTGCAATTTGAAAAAGAGCCTTGTTTTGGTTTTTGGTTTTGTTTTTTTTTTTTTATTTTAAGTAGCTACTGAAAGTAAAAACACTGCCAGCAGCTCTTCCAAAGTTCTGTCATTACTTCATCAGATAATCAGATGGTAAATCCCACCAAACCACGATGTCAGCTTCTGACTCCCAGAGCTACTACAGCAGGTTTTCAGATCTCCAGGCACCAGACAAGGAGCTCTTTGAATCTCACAAGAGAGAGCTTTAAAGCAGAGATGTGCCTCGAAGCTGGAACATTTATTCATGGATCAATGGGTGGCACTGCTTGAGAGAAGCTAGCGGCCTCGCAGTCTTATTCCTGTCAGTGTGTTTTGATGTTAGACTGGAGGAGATTTGTCTAACACTTGAAAGGAGGCTGGGGATGAGGGGGTTGGGGGGGGTGGGTGGGAAAGGGAGATGAGATCAAACACAAATCTGATTATGTGTTGTTTAAGTAGGAGCTTCCGGGGCAGATAGGCAATTAAAAAATGTTACGCTTATAAACATTATTTTTCTGCGTAAGAATACATTTCTATGAGTAAACAAACAAGAAATGGTCAAAATGGGTAAGGTGGAGGCCTGATAGGCCAGTTGATAATCCTGGGGGGGTTTTTGTTCTGGGATTTAGCTTTCAGGAAGGAGCCAGTGTAATGTAAATAAATAAATGTCTGTACTGAAAGCTGCAGCAGAGTGCACAAAAAACCAGAATAACTTCAGATAAATCAGCAGCCAGCAAAGTTAACTGATCCAGACCAAGCAAGATAGTTCAGCTGTTCTAGACAGTTCTTAATCTTGTTTCATTTCCAGGCTGTATTGCAGACATCAGTGCAACCATTTCCAGTAATACATTAATTATGAACATGCAGACACAGGGAATTACAACTACAACCTTGACTTCTTTAGTCCTGAAGTGCAGTTACCTGCTACTCGAAGTAGAGGAATGTTCTATCAATTTATGGTGGCAGTAATTTTACATCTCCCCTATGAAATAATCTCTTGAAAGTAATTTCACTTTTTATAATCAGAAAGTCAGTGCATTCCTCCATTGCCACTTTTGGCCTCAGTTCTGAAGAACGACTACCAGCTCCAATAAGTTCTTCCAGTTCTGGCCATGTGAAAAAAGAAGTTAGGTGCTCTCATGTGGAATGAAAAAAGTTTGAGCAGCATGATGGTAACAATTTTCCCTTTCTTATTTGCTTGGCATCTTACATTTTTTCAATCATGCCAAACAATAAGAAAAAAAAATGAATTATTCAAGAGCTTCAATGACTGCTAAGAGACTCAATCAAATATAGGCCTGGAAGCCAAATTTTTAAAAATTATTATTTGTTTTAATATTGTGAACCAGATGCATCCAGCGATTAGCATTCAGTGATTAGCATGCCATAAAAGTTCCTAGCTTGATAGCATAAGCAGTTATGCATTCCATTTATTCTTTCAGCGTAAGTAAGGATCACCACTTTGGCTCCGAAATTAAAAATACATGAAGTTGAGCAAAACTCATTCCCAAACTGCAAGCAGCCCGTCTTCCTGCTGCTTATTTGTTTGTGGGACTTGGTTGGTTTGGGTTTGNATTTTTTTTTTTTTTTTTTTTTTTTTTTTTTTTTTTTTTTGTGGGAAGGAAGGAGAGGAATAATCCCCAATGCACTCAGTGAGGTTGAATGTAAATGTATACTTTATGCTGCTTGGTACTTACGGCAACAGTCCCAGCTGACAAACCTGGTGCAAAACATTCACTGATAGTTAGAAGCTTTGTCAAGTAGGACTCTGAATGACAGATGCTGACCTATATATTCTCCGAAAGATCTCTCAGACTTGCTCCCAGTTAGTAGTTGGTGGTGATGCCTTAATGGCTTTGTGATTTGAGGAGTTATTCATGCTCCAGTTTTTCCCTCTGTGTGGATGCCAGCAGTGTAGCAGTAGTATTCTCTGGAGGGGCTTTTGAACCACAACATTCCTATAAACGTAGGTGTGTTGAAAGCAGAGCTCTATTTCAATACCTTAAACAAAAGGAAATATGTAGGCTCATCTAGTTTTTTTTAAAGTAAGTAGTCTCATCTATTTTTTTAGCTTCTCAATAGGTATAAGCAGGGCGAGCTCAAAATTTAACTTCTATGTTTGTGGATTGTGGTATTTTCTCTGTAAATATATTAGAGTAAGAAGGGAAAGGGCTGAGTTTTGGGTAGTTATGCAATTGTTCCACTTGGTAATTTTGTAAAGATAATTACAGATGAATTCTAAATGGTAACTTTTCCCTATTCTCTTCTTATTTGAGCAATTTTTTCAGCCTCTTAAAATAGCTTGAAACCAACGAACCAACCAACCAAAAGAAAAAAAAAATGGTACATTTTAAAGCACACTGCAAACCATTCCAGGTATGTGCTGGCTTGAGTATGAAAGGCTAGAGAAGGGAGTCAGGAGATACTTGCTCATTTTAATGCATTTTCTGTAACTGGACTTATCCAGAACATAAAATGTGAAATATAAAAAAATGTACTATCATATGCAAGGATATCAAATGGAGTAGTTCTACTTCTCCATAGTTTTTCTTTTTTAATTCAAGCCATTTCTGGCAAAGCCATGGAAAACTGCTAAGTTTTGTTAAGAGAAGCAAATTACTCAGGCAGTTGTTGAAGGAAAACCAAATAATTAATGTTGTTTAAAAGCAGGTTTTATAGTTTGAAAACTAAAAAATCCATCTTGCTGAAAGTATTATTGGCTGAGTAAGGCTTTCTTGTGTTTTCATTATGATCTGAGTTCTTGAATAACCTGGGATCAGAACAAAAGGAATAAATCTAGCACCATTATATGGGTTTTGTCCCCAGAGGAGAAAATATTCCTGAGCCACATTTATTTACTACATTTTTTTTCTACGCAGCTATTACATCTTTTAAACGCTATGAGCTAATATTCATGCTCTACCTTGTTTGTCTCTCCTTTTTGCTGTTAGAGTGCTTGATTTCTTCAGACTTTATCTGTCCAACATGTAGTGTGGATGATATATGTCAGACGGAGGGTAGGATTGTGTATTTAGCACCACTGGAAACAACCATGTAAAAGTTTTGGGTTTTTGTTTTTTTTGGCTGATACCATTTTAAATTGTAGCCATCAGGCAGCCTCTCTTCACAATTTGCAAGTGCTGCTAGTTCAAAATCTGTGTTTGAAGGTGTTTTGACTGCTTCTGCTTCAGAAGCTGGAATAGAAACCTTCTCACTCTAGAACTACAGCCGTCTCTGGGGTACGTCTAGACTCATTCACTATACCTTTTGGGCTTTTTTAAAATACAATTTTAAGATAAGAAGTTTGTCTTTGGTCTGATTAATGTATATTAGTGAGTCCCTCAAGGAAACGTATTTTAATATGGTTGTTGTGAATTATCCACTTTGACTTCAAAGCAGAATAAGACTATTGCAAAAAAACCCGGATTAACTTAAGGAAAAATTCTTCCAGCTTTTTTTGTTGTGTGTGAGTGATAAAATGCTCTATTTTTGCATGACAAAATAATTGAATTAATTGATTAAGGACTAATACATACCAGTGTATGGAATTTGTAATCCATATGTTCCCTTGTTTCTGTGAGAACTGGTAAAATGAATAAAATTAAAGAAAAAATAAATCATTCCTAACAAATAAGAGGTGATGCCTGCATCTCCTCATTACCAGAGGACAGGATACCAGAGTTGGGGCTCTTCAGCCTGGAGAAGAGAAGGCTTTGAGGAGACCTTGTAGTAGCCTTCCAGTATCTGAAAGGCTACTACGGGAAGGCTAGGGAGGGAGTATTGACAAGGTCTTGTAATGAGAGGATGAGGAGGAATGGGTTTAAAGTGGCAGAGGGGAGATTGAAACTGGATGTTAGGAGGAAGTTGTTTGCAATGAGGGTGGTGAGACACTGGTACAGGTTGCCCAGGGAGGTTGTGGCTGCTCCCTCCCTGGAGCTGTTCAAGGCCAGGTTGGATGAGGCCTTGAGCAACCTGTTCTAGTGGGAGGTGTCCCTGCCTATGGCACAGGGGGGTTGGACCTAGCTGAGCTTTGAGGTCCCTTCCAACTTAAAGCATTTTATGATTCTATGCTAATTGCTGGTTTAATGTTCATGCCTGGCCCACTCCTGAAGGGCTGTGTGAACAGGAAGGCACCCAGGCAGACTTCAGCTACTCCTTTGGAAAGGTCACTCTGCTGAAATTTGGAATTCTTTTAGAATGCAGAAAAGAAATAAAAATGGCTGCAATGATGTGAAGACTCTGGGAACTCCAATCATTCCAGAGGATCCAAGGGATCTACACAGAGAGTCAGATGAAGTGGGAGAATTGGAGTTAGAGATAATTGAAGAATTCAGGAAGAAATAGCTTTTTATAAAGCTAATAGGAAACTGTGAGCAAAAATACCAAAATAGCAGAGGGAACTCTGGCATCTTTTCAAAGCAAGGAATGACAGGGGTCCTGTGTAATTGATTTTTCACGGCTGCATTAAATACCACTTTGGATCTGACTTAGTGCCTGATTGCATGGCCAGCAGACATCTGCAGACAATTTTGGCAAATTTACTGCCACTCGTGTCCCATGCCGGAGGAATTCTGTTGGACATGACTTTTCATGCACAAGCTGCAGAGCATCCTACTTTGGAGAATTCTGTGTTTATGTTTATGCAACATTTCCTCCCAAAACAAGGACCACTATGTATAATTTACCAAGTGCCTCATTAGATGTTATATTACTCTTTTCTGTGCTTATTCAGATGTGGAACTGAGCCTTGATTTATTTGGAATACAGTAAACTCTTTCATTTTCCTGCTGAGCTATTGACTACTTTATTTTGTTGGGTTGTTTTTTCATTTTCTTTTAAATCTGGCACGAAGCTGGCTTTGAGTGTTTCAGATGGATGCAATAAGCCAGTTTTAGATCTCCCTGTTAACAAGAAAATGTATTCAGGAAGTGTAAATAATGAGGTTGCTAATAATGTAATGGGAAGCTGATGCTCAGGTTGATGCACTTGCTTCTATTAAAAGTTTGACTATAATTTCTGAAATCCTGTTTCATTATCAAAGATGATGTGTTAATGATAAAGCATCAGATCAGCTGGAGAAATCTCAGGTGTAATAGAAATGAAGTGTTGACCTTTCTCAGGTGCAGGCTTTGGTCTCCATTATATGGTTCTGCCTGATTTCCTTTTTTCAGAGGATAAATTGAGGCAGCCCTGCTCTAAAGGGGTAAGAAAGCTGTGGAGGAGAAGGTTCAGGGGAGACCTCATTGCACTCTACAACTACCTGGAAGGAGGTTGTAGCCAGGTGGGGGTGGGCTCTTCTCCCAGGGATGGAATGAGAGCTGTGCCAGGGCAGGTTCAGGATGGATGTTAGGAAGTTCTTCATGGTAAGAGTGATTTGCATTGGAATGGGCTGCCCAGGAAGGTGGTGGAGTCCCTGTCCCTGGAAGTGTTTAAGAGGAGGCTGCATGAGGCACTCAGTGCCATGGGTTAGTTAATTAGAAGGGTTGGGTTGGACTCAATGATCCTAGAGGTCTTTTCCAACATGACTGATTCTGTGGTTCTGTGGAAAACGGCCGCTGGAGCTGCCCAAGTGTATCTATTAAGTGATGCTTAGCGAGACTTAGACCGGAGTATTTTAGGGGCGTGGAGTAGCAAGAAGAAAACAGGTATGGAATTTTAAGTTTTCTGTGCTGTGTTCACTAGAATTTTCCATGTAGAATGGTTGTTATGTTTGATAGTCCCAGCTGATAAATTATGTTATTCACAGAATATCTTCAGAGAACTATGAAAATATCCATTTATTTTTGGTTAGTCACAACATTGGAGTTCAAGACTTCTACAGAGTCTGGGATTTGATCATTTTAATGCATATAAATAACGATATCATCTGTTCCTCTTTACAATTAGTTTGTATCTCTTAAGTTTTAAAAATGTCTTTTTTTTTTTTTTCCCAAGGTGCATAATTTCAAATATTTACACCATAGCATATGCTGTTAGGCAAATCTGCTCCATCACTTTTGAGGTGCAAAATGGATAAATATTCCTGATGATAGTGTTTTAGATGTGTGTTAGTTGTGTATGCATTAACTGCTGGGATCTGTAAGCCAGAAACTAGCCTTAATAAGACATAATATTATCCATACTGCAATTCAAAACATCCTCAACTTTCAGTTCTCTGGCTGAAGTTCTCTGCTGCTCTGTACTTCAATGGCAGCACTCCATATTAATTAACTTTTACTTGTCACTGGTAAGTGTGGGTTTGAGAGCTGCTCTTTTGAACATGTATGATAACCCTTTGATGTCCCTGAAGGATTGGTGTTTGTAGAGAAGGCATTTAAACAACTTTAAAATGTAAGTTTTATTGGAAATGCCAGGTTTTAAACTAGCTGGTCTGATTTGAAATGGAGACTTTTAGCCGGAGCTGTACAACATGTGTATCAGAATGCCCTTTCTAGTTCAATAACCTCTTCAGCATCCATTTGCCCAGTTGTAGGGACAGTTTGTTTGGGGTGCTGCTTTTCCTTAAAGACCAAAAATCTTCCTTTGTAGTTAAGTCACTTACTGTGGAAGTTTTCTGCTTCATGTCACAGTCAGCAGTGAGAAAAGGGTTAGCAAATTTTGACTGAAGTGAAAAGTGTTCTGCTACTGCCTTTCCCAAGCTGTTTTGGATTGCACAATGGAAGTTTTAGTGTGACTTTGTTTTAAAATTCTGGATTAAGGGTAGGTTTTGCATGTGTGGACAGATGATGATTAAAGATTCGATTCTTTGCTGTGCTTGCTGGTGCTTATGGAAGGCGACCTCTACATATCTCAGTAATCTATTGTAGTCTTCCAGCTGGTCTATAGTCCCCCGCAAAGCACCACAGCTTCAGAAGATGAAATCCAAAAATCTGGACCTCAGCAACAGCGTCACTGTAGTATGTGCTGAATATCTCTGTCTGTGTACTTCTGCTGAATCCTTAAGCATCCAACTGTGCTTCTGTTGTTATTTCATAAACCCTTAGTCTTTTCCTACTATGAGCTTCCTGAGAAAGATAGCTGAAAGTCTCAGATACTTCAGAGCAGGAAACTGTTATCTGTCATTCATTGGTTGGTTTTGAGTGGGGTTTTTTTGGTAATTAGGTGGGCAGTTTGATAGGTAACTATTGATGGCACAAAAGGCAAAGCAGCATGGAAAAGAGAGTACATACCACCTGAGTGGGAAGAATCAGTATGATAATGGGAAATTTGAAAACTTAAATACTTTTTTCTATCTACCAGGCCTATATTTAGACTTCCACAGTTATGCAGCCGATCTGAAAAGTCCTGTGGCTTTATGTTTTCTGCTGCTGTGGGTTTTTTTAGAGCTTCATCTTATGCTTCTTTTAGTTGGTGTTGAATTTGCTTTCTAACTGCAGTAGGGCCAAATGCAGGTTGTGGGATATTAAATACTGTGTTTGAACTCAAACGAAATGGCCTGCAAAGGTGCACTCTGAGTCTTCTCTACAAGGCTTTCCTATTTTTATCTTGGCAAATAAGCAAAATTTATGTTTTAAGTACCAAGGCTATGGATTTGTAATTAAATGGATAACCAGAGAAGGTATAGCAATGAGACATTGAGGGAACTGGGGTTACAATTGGAGACGGCCAAAGAATTCAGCTAAAGAGAGCAAGCAAGCACCTTCTCCAGCTTTCTGTCTTTTGTTTAGTCACTTTGGGTTTAAGTAACATCTCACAGTGAAGTTTGGCTTTGTGGGTTTGTTGTGGTTTGGGTGTTTTTATTGCAGCCTAAATCATGCTGGCACTTTCAAACTACTTTCTGCACCTTAGTTATGACATAATTATGCCTTTTGCTGATGGTGGTGGTATTTCAGGTGAGATTATGATTATTGATGCTTTCATTAAGGAGCTTGCATAGCAAATCACTTTCTCCCATGCCAAAATGTAGCCACTCATTTTTACAGAATATTAAACTTAATAGGTATTATTTAATTACGTGGAATAATTAGTCCCATAATTCAAAACCCAAAATTTAAGTGTTTAACAAAAGTCATCATCCTTCTTGGCAAGAAAAGTGTAGATATATTCCACTTATTTCATATTTGGCCTTACTGCAATGCATTGATTTTTAGCATGTACATGAATGAATCTCTGCTGAAGAGCAAAGATCATTTTACTGCCCAGTGAACACATAAAATGCAGTTCCATATATCTAACATAAGTGAGATTAATTAAATTCAGATTAATCCAACTCACTAGATCCCTGTGTCCTTGATTGTGCTAGTAACAACTCTATGCAGGCTTTGCTGTAGGAGGAATCACTGTGCTAAAAATGCCTCTCTCCCTTCTTTTCTACAGAGTCAGTTTTAAGCTAGATCCTGTCATTAATCCTGTTTACAGCTGGCTCTATCCATACTCTTTCCAGCTCAACAGATGGGTCATGAATCCTGCAAAGAGGGCAGGGACCTTTTTGAGTAGTTTTGCTGATGGAAGAGAAAAAAGTTGCATAGAATCCCTTGGAGGAAATATCTCTCAGAGTGTTTAAATTCATGGCTTGACAATGCCAGTTGGGGGGAAAAGAAAAAAATGTTATGTTTTATTCTGTGCTTGAGTAAGGCAAGCAAACTGACCTAATAACACATTTCATTATATTTAACTGTCGTAGCTTCTTTTAATACCCCTTCTGTGGGGAGAGTGGTGTGGTCTGTAGATCTGTCTGAAACTTCTGAAGCAGAGCAGAATTTGCTCTGACCTCAGACCACTGCATTGTCTGCTGCCTTTTGCCAGCAATGTGAATTGCCTTGCACAGTTCTGCTTGTCAGCTTGATTCCTGCAGAATACCTGCAGCCTTAATTAGAGCAAAGTCAACATATTTTTAAGAACTCTGAATTCTGTAAAAATTTGTGCTGCATCAGCAAATGAAAATTCAAGTCACAGTCAGGTTTTTAGAAAATCAAGCTCTGGTCCTAACCTGAGAGAAAATTCTTTGAAGTACCCTGAAATCACATTTCCCTAAGCAAATACTGGATTTTTTCGTAGCCTCTACTTGATTTTAAAACAAGTAAACAAAAAAATCTAAACTAAAACCAATTCCTCCTCCCCAAAACTCCAATTTCCCCATTTTGGATTCTTGAAACAACAGTTCAGCATTTTGGTCTTGAAAGTCTTTTATATGTGGGAGGGGAAAAAGAGTTTCCAGGATCTTAGAATGAATACAGATTATATTGGAAGGCAAGTAAGAGAGTTAGAGCATCTTTGGACAGACACTGTAACACTAAGATTAGTTAGAAATCCTCATTCTCTTAGTGTTATTTTTCCTCTCCTTCCCTCTTTAACTTATTGGTTTGGGCCTGTTTTTGTTTTTCCATGATACATTACAAACTATGTTGAATGGAAGCCAATTTGTTCATATTCTTTAGCCATATAACCTTTAAAAATATGCTAACTGGGAGTGCATCCACATGGACACCCCAAACTTATGGTTGTGTGTAAGCAGCATAAGCACACTGCATGGAGTATGTTAGAAAATTACCTGAGTTGCTAGTGGTAAATATGGTGGAGCAATGGAGTTCCTCCAGTGCTCCCTTTTGCAAGCCAGAAGGCTGCTTTTTGCCATCTAAGGCTCCTGCAGGGTTTACCGAACTACTGTAGTGTGCTCTGGTTTGCACAGTTCAGAGCTTGATGCCCAAGGCAGGATTTGATTTATGTGGAATATCACTGCTGAAAGTGTAGATTAGGATCAACAAGAAGATTGAGTCTTCAGTGAGGGAAGAAAAAGTGAAGATTCTTGATGGAGCAAGGCAATGTTCATCACACTAAAATCAGAACCCTGCAGAACCTACAGACTGCTGGTGAGAGCCAAACAATTCCTACCTGGCTATTGTACACCTGAGAAATTCTCCATCTTCTTTTGGGTTTCTAAATTATTTTCCTAAAGCTTGCAGCAGTTGACTTCATCTTCTTGCAAGTGAGAAAAGCTGGAATTGGTAATTACATATGGTAATAAAATAATGTCCTTTTTCCAGGCAAAGCAATCCCAATACCCTCAGCTGCTCCTCAGAAGACTTGTGCTCTAGGCCCTTCAGCCAGCCGTGTTGACCTTCTCTGGGCCTGCTCCAGACCCTCAACATCCTTTGTAGTGAAAACCTCAGTGCTGAACAGGGTACTCAAGGCATGGCTTCACCAGTGCTGAGCAGGGTGAGGAACTCTTCCCTGGTGTTGCTTGCCATGTGTTGGTCTTCCTGGGCACGCTGCTGGCTTGCAGTGAGGTTTTATGACTGGTAAGGTTTGTATGCTGCATAGAATCTGGTACCCATTTAGACAGTGCTCTGTCTAGTAACTTACTTTATCCATAGAGGCATATTTGCAAGTATTAGGATACAGAATATCCATCTCTTCTCCAGACTGCTTTGTCTTCAGTTCAATAACATCCCCTCACGGGTTTGCAGTGTTCTCTGGTTGCTTTGTTTTTTAAAGCAGCTCATGTCCATCTTTTTGGCTGGCTTTATCCTTCAGCTAGTCTTACACTGATAAAATTAAAATGCTTCATCTCCTGACACACTTCTTTTATTTAAGAGAAACTGACAAGTTGTAGCTGGTGCTTCATTTAACTCATAAAAAATAAGGCTTGAGAAGATTATTTCGTGATGTTCCTCTAAATCCTATATCAGTTCTATGAAACCTCTCTTAAAAAAAAAAAAATTACTTTTCATTTTATTTTTAATATCCCAAAATTACGCTCAGCATTTAAGTACCATTTCAGCCAGGGAACATGTGGAGGGAAAATCACTCCTCTATTTCTGTCTGTACATTGTTACATATTTATCTAAGGATCAAGTGGTGTCTTTCACCATAGCATTGTATCCTGGGGCTCATATTAAGTTACTGGACCATCTCAAGTCTTTCTCAGAGGATCTGATTTCCCTGATGTGTGCCCTCATTCTGAATGTATGCCCAACAGTCTTCATTCCTGAATGTGTAACATTTATTTGACCATCTAAAAAATGCACTGCTTGAACGGGTCAACCTTCTTAAATGAGCCAGGTTGTGCTCTACAATTGCCCTAACACCAGCAGTATTTACACTTTTACTGTATTTTATCCATTGTACAGATCTTTCTGCAATCTGTCTGTTGCATTTGCAGCGATATTTAATATCAGAAACGTTTTTTAATAAAGGGCAGAAAGAAATTGCGGTAATTGCATGTCAAAAAGGAATCGCCTGCCATTGGGTGTGAATAATGAATATATATATATAAAAAAATCTGGTTCAAAGGAAGCAATGGAAAATGGAAGGTTGATGAGCTTATAATGATACAAGAAAGAAATTAAATGGGGTTCAAGAATGCCTTGCAATGTGAAAATGAAGCAGACAAGGTGTAAATACAGGATGTCCAAACTGGATAGGAAAAGAAGAGATTAAAGCATCTCTAATGTAACTGAGAGCAAAAAGAACAAATAACTGAAATTAGTTATCCTTTAGCCTACTTCTCATTTAAAAATCAATTTCAATGTCACCTTAGTACTTTTTTTTTTTTCCAGTGTATTTCATATTTATTTTTTAAAAAATTCTACACGGATGACAATCTGTGAATTTTTGGGGGTTTTTGTTTGGTTGTTTTTCAGTGTTTGTTTTGTTTGGGTTTTGGTTTTTCCAGTGGTGCTGTTGCTTTGTAGTATTTCTTTTTCACCCCTCAATGAATGAAGGAAACCTGTTGATGAAAGGAGCTGTAGGAATGATGTGTCTCTGGAGCTTGGTGTGTGAAATCACAGAACTGTCCATGTTAGAAGGGACCCCAGGGATCATCTAGGTCCAAACTGCCTCCCATGGGCAGGGGCACCTCATCCTAGGTCAGGTTGCTCAGTGGCTTCCTGTTTTGCTAACTGAATATCATACATTATATTTTTTAGGTTCAAGGTGCATAGTCTAGGATCCAATTTTATCTGTGGTATCTTCTCCCTATTTTTTCTGGCTATACTTTCATTATAAAGCAACCAACCCAAAATCTTCCCTTGCTCTTGCAAAAAGATATTCTCTTCATGACTAAATTAGAAAGGTTTCTGCATTGTTGTGGAAATGCAATCATAGTTAGACAGGATCATTTCCTAGAGGTGAAGTTTTGTATCATCTCCACAGCATTATTGCTGGAACAGGAATCCCCTGGCTTTCCTTGGCGAGTTAATTAGTCTGTGCTGGGAATGAGTCAGCCTGCATCGTGTGACTGAGAGGGCATGTTGATTACAGAACTGAAATCATACTGAAGGTTTCTTTCAGTCTATGGGTAAAAGCAGTTGCTGGCTGGTAAATGCCATTTTAAGAAATAGTTTACCCGAAATGGCTTTATGAAAATAATGAGCACAAAGAAATGGTGGCCTTCCCTGCTCTTCCATGTTTTCAACTGTGCGTGTCTGGGAGAGAATGACTTGAGGAACTGTGCTTGGGAGAGACTTTTTGTGAAGGTTTATAGATTACTTCACCAAACTGCAAATGCTCTGCAGCTGTAAATGCTTTGTGGTATTATATATCAGAGAAACTGGTTTAAAAATCTTCCTAAAAAGGAGATACCTTTTAAAGATACCTGCATGAAGATTTTTGTGCCCTCTCTGGCTGAGGCAAGCAATGCATTTTAACCCGTGTATTTTGTCTCCTGAAAATGAGCAAGGTTAAAATAAACCAGGAATGAAAAGAGAGACTTTTTTTGTTGTTGCTATTTCCTTTTTTTTTCATCTGAGAAAGCCCAAGCAAAAGCCTTTTTTAGATTCCTGGGTGTCTCTGACTTGCAGAAACTCTCAGTAGGATGGAAAGCAAAGCACAGAAGACTCTGGAGCTATGTATTTCACAGGCAGATGAGGGTGATCTTCCTATGAAGATTTCATTCACATTAATAACACTTTGAGCAATAGTGGTATGGCTGCAGGGCTCTTGCAGATGCTAGCAGAGGATTTGTTATCCCATTGTTACCTGTATATTTTATTTTCCACTGTGTGGTGGTTCTCTTTTGACTTGTGAGTTGTTCCTTTGTGTATCAGATATTAGCTGTGGTTCAGCAAAGTGATGTTTAGATCTATTACTATATTATCAGAATTTCTTGTGTTATATGTCTGTATTTTCAGAGAAGAGCATTTTCCATTATGACAGCATGGTTTTGCACACCACTAATTCGTTTTCATTCTAATAGTTGCCTGGCTAATTAAAAGCTTCCAGTCAGCGTCTCTTGAGGTGCTGCTTAGACCATCGTGCCTGCATCAAAACACTGTCCTCAGCCCAGATACTGAGTTACTTTGAGTGGCAAATTTGCTCACTACTGCAGACAGTGTTCCTGCTTTCCCATGAGTACCTTTTGCTGAACTCATTATTTCAGCATTAGATGAGGACTGGACCTCGGACCTCTGTGCTCTAGGTATCTTGCTGGACCCTTTGGATGATGTACATCATTCTCTCATTCTGTCTCCTCCACTGTGCTCCCAGGAACTGTTTTATAAGTTACCTTGCTGGAGCCCATTACCAGTTCTGTCTGTTGCTTTGGATGCTGGGGCTTGCACCCTGTTGGTGAGGGCCCTGCCAGTGATGAAGTCACCCTTGGGTCCCAGCTCACCCCCTCTTAGGGAGCAGTCAGCTCTCACATTTGCCTGAGGCCTGGGAAAAGTAAAAATCCTCCCAAAATACAGATCCAAGTCAGTAAGAAGTTACAGTTTTGTAGCATTTGTGTAGTTCCAGTTTAAATGCTTGAAGATTACAGAGTGACTGTTACTTCAGATGAGCCATTTAAAGTCATCATAACACAGCAGAAGGAGTGAATGTAACTGACAAATTCATGTGTTCCTCACACTGCTGTGATCTCTATAAATGCCAGCCAAGATGTAAAAGGGCTTTTTAGATGCTTTCTCTTTTTAGAAAAGTGTATTTTTTTTTTTTCAAACCAACATTTTAAGGATTATCCCAGGTTTCTGTTGGCAGCAGACTGCTCCCTCTGAAGGTTTACTCTGCACTGTTCCTTGCACTGTATGAGGTTGTGTCTATCAGATCTTCCTACTTGCTTTATGGAAGAAAGGAGTGTGGGATGGAGAATTCATGTATGCTTTTCCCAACCACTGCACACTACAGTGTCTTAGCATCTGCTGTAGTTCTTCCATCATGCAATCCAGTGCTAGGTTATACATTCATCATACAGTGCACTGCCTCTGTCACCCTTGCCTGTTTTGCTTGTGTGATGTAGATGCAGCTTCTATCTCAGAAAGGCTGAGTGGCCTTTACAGGGAAACCATAGTTTATAAAGTCTCTGCAGGAGATTCAATTTTAAATCATACTCTGGTTGCTGACATCATTGCATCCTCATTATGTGCAGAGTACAGAGGCAGTTTTGTATCTCGATACATTTCATAAAATGATAGAATGCTTTAGTTTGGACGAGACCTTTAAAGGTCATTTAGTCCAACTCTCTTGCAGTGAAAAGGAACATCATTAACTAGATCAAGTTTTTTAGAGTCCCATCCAACCTGACCTGGAATTCTTCCAGGGACAAGGCTTCTACCACCTGTCTGGGTAGCCTGGGACAGTGTCTCACCACCCTCAGTATAAAAACTGTTTTCCAAGTATTTCCTCTTTTAGTTTCAAACCATCCAATCACAACAGGCTCTGTTTAAAAATCTGCCCCTATCTTTCTTACATGTCCCTTTAAGTTCTGGAAGGTCGCTTCAGAGCCTTCTCTTCTCCAGGCTGAAGAACCCCAACCCTCTCTGCTCTTGCTTTTCATGTGGTAGCCAGGCTAAGAGCAAAGCATTTCACCAATCTCTGGTGCCTCTAATGCTGTGGTCATGCCCCACACTTCACCCTTTGACTCACAGTTCTGTTACATTTCATATTGCTTCAGAATATCACCTGTATAACCTCTGAGGGCTTGTGGGCCAAGAAAGCTCAGTAGTTTGGTTTGCAAAATTTCTGTTTAAACACAGGATTCTCTGCTTGCTTGATGGAAAACTCCAATTTTAAGAGGCCACTGGAAAACAAGACCCTGTTAGTAAAGTCATTACTGTGGGTTGATTGGAGCCTGACTTGTGCTCTATCAAGTACTGGTATGAGGCATTCATGTCTCTTGATATTTAAAGTAAAATCTAGAAACCTTTCAACACCTGAGCTTGGTAATATGGAGAACTCCTGCGATATGGCTTTGGTCCCCTTGTCTCTTTCCTCTCATTTAGTTCTGTCACTCAATCAAAGAATTACAAAATAAAGTCAGCACAGAGGTGGGAACATCTTGGCTGAATTTTCATCTTTCATTTTTCCCTTTTCAAACCTTCAAAGTATCTTTTCCAGGAAGATTCTCACCTTCCCTCATCCTCCTTTCTTTTTCTTCAGCCTATTGCTCTGTTAGCACATTCCCAGGAAACCACTGATTCGGAAATTAAGTTGTATATCTGAACCCTGAAATTACTTTAGAGATATAAGAATATGTACAGGTATGAGATAATTGGTGAGTATATATTACTATGAATAAAGTGCAGTGGCAGGAGATGACAGGTCACAAATGAGCTGTTATTTGATTTTTTTTCCTACTGCTGTCGTCTTGGGCCCCTCATTTTTTATCCGTGAGCAATAGAGTTGCATTTTGATAACAAGTTCAATTTGTTAATGGTTCTTTTCAGTGCTTGGATATCTCCACCCTTTTAGGATGCTGTGGCCTGTACACAGTACAGGAACAAGAGTGAAAAAAAGAGCCTGATGGAGTTTAAGTGCAGTATTCATCACAATGGTTCTACAAGTAATTGCTTAATTGGAGTGTTCTACATTCCTCTGTTTAACTGCATTCTGCATAACACTGCATATCGTCTGCTGAGCTGAAGATATCACTCACCAGAGGAGACCAGGAGGATGTTCTTCACAGGAAATGTCTGGAGCACTGTCTGAAATGAAGTGGTAGCAGACACTTGCTGTAATGAATTAGTGGGCAAGAGGAAATCTCTACAAGTTGTTTTACTTAAATAGTTCTGGAAGTTCTAAAAGCAAAGTGAGGAAAAGAAGCACCACAAAAGTGAGAACTGATCTCTTATTCAGATAAGTCCTAGTAGCAGAGGGAGAGAGGATTGCAAATAAGAGATAAATCTTTAGAAGGGATTTATCACGTGACTGTGAAATACTGGAGAAATAAATCTGATTTCCCTGCTAGGCAAGTTTGGTAGAAACTACTGTTAAGAATTAAGAGTTACATGAATAAATACAATACATTGGGAAGAATCAATATGGCTTTTATAAACTGCCTCATGCCTCCTAAATCTGTCAGAGGTCTTTGTGGGAGCTGGTGAGTCTGCAGATAAAGGCATCTTTGATCTGGCTGATGGTATTGCACATAGATTTTTCAGAACGCTGTCAAGACTTTGGAAGACAGAAGCATGGTAGGGAGGAGAGAAAGGAGAAATCCTTTTGTAGCTGAGTACTCATTAAAAAGAGGAAATGAAGGCTAGGAATAAGTGCTGAGGTTTCAGATTTATGGGCTATAACCAGTAGGATAACCTGAGTGTTGTTCTGTGGTGTTTATCATCTGCTGGCTACCGGGAGAGAGATGGAGAGTCTAACAGACTAAGATCGACTTCTGAGTCTGATGTAATAGGTAATTCTTCCCTTCTTAGCACAGTAAGGTTCTCTTAATTTTTATAGACCAGATTTAATTGCAGCTGAATGCTGTTAGAATTCACTGGGTATAAATGTGTTCCCGTGCCTCACTCATGTGCAGTGCCAAAGGAGATTCTTCCTTTTGAAAATGGAATCTGATATTTCAGGCTTGGATTTTCTATCTGCAAGTGTTTGTCTGCTGGTTGCTTTTTAGTGTGCAAGAGCTGAGGATCACCGAGTTTTTTATTCACACTAAATTTTGAAAGCACTTTTGCCCTCTTTTTATTGTAATTTTTTTAAAAACAACACCACTCAAAGCCTTATTCTAATTATCAGTTACTTCCTTCAGTTGTGCTCTGAAATCTTGCTATGTTTCTCCATCCATGGTGAAACTGCACACTTCAGCCATGAGTTTTGCGCTTCCAGATCTACTTTTATCAGTGCACTGGTGATAATTTATAGACTCAATGATTGTGCACAACTTCACGTAGGACTGGGGAGGGGGGAAGTACATTCAAGTTAAATGAAGTCTGAGGTAACAGCGGATCATTTTGTGTTATATAACGAGCCCTGCACACTTGCCAGAAAAATGTGATAACTTTGGGAATCTGATAAAATTGATAAATGTTACAATGCCAATTTTACACTGCATTAATGTAATGTGATGTGAAAAGTGCCTGGTTAACCCAGAAATTATGCTAGCAACTTACACTGGTAGTTGGATATATGCTAAATTCTGTGGCAGTGAATTAAACATCTCCTAAGGCGCTTGAAACTTGACAAGGCAAAGGATAATTCTTATGAAGGCTTGTTTGAGCAGATGTAGCCAGCAAAGAGAGATGTCCCTGTGGGACACCTCACTTGTTCTATACAGCTCCACTGCATTGTTTTCTGGTGCATGGGTCTGTCATAAAGGAAAACCTGCTGATCAGTAACACTTGAGAATCTGTCATCACATCCTCAGTGCTACCATTTCTCCTTCTTGTTGACTTGGTTTGGGTCTTGTTTTTTGGTTTTTTTTTTTTTTTTCCCCCAAAGAGGTTTCTCAGGTGTAAACCCAGCAATTTCTGATTAATCTTCAATGGAAATCAGAATCCCAATGAATTGAGCAGAAAAATCACAGCACCTTCAACAGGATCATCTAAACTTTGTGTGGGTTTTTCTGGAAAGGGAGGGTGTGAATATTGTTAATGAGGGATGCACTGCAAGAAAACACCTAGAAGTAATACCTGTAATTTTTTTCAGAGTGCTGTGTTTTGCTGATTTGATTTTGAACTTTAAGGTCTTATTTATCAAACACAAAATGACACTTTGCATCCTTTTAGAGTAATTAAGCGACATGATCCTGCATCTAAATGTTCTGTCAGGGAATGAGAGAGCAAGATGGATCTCTCTCTTTTGGTTGTTGTAGAGGTGACTACAGTTTAGAGAAAGAGGTACTAGAATAGGTAAACAAAATGTGGGTGGGTAATGCACCATGAAGTCTCTGAATTTAAAGACAATCCAATATGATATTCCAGATTTTTAAAAGAGCAAGTATAATGAAGAAAATCAGCTGAAGGCTGGGGAGGTACTTTTTACAAGATCTTGTAATGACAAGGTAAGGGGTAATGGGGTTAAACTGGCAGAGTGGAGATTGAAACTGGATGTCAGGAGGATGCTGTTTGCAGTAAGGGTGCTGAGACACTGGTACAGGTTGCCCAGGGAGGTTGTGGCTGCTCCCTCCCTGGAGGTGTTCAAGGCCAGGTTGGATGAGGCCTTGAGCGACCTGATCTATTGGGAGGTGTCCCTGCCTATGGCACAGGGGGGTTGGAACTGGATGAGCTTTTCAGAGAATTAAAAACAGTAAATCAAAACATCACCAAATTGACCCAAGATTTGTATGGACCTTCACAGCCCCTCCTCATTGCTGTCAGGAGGCCATCTCTCAGTCATTATTCAGGGTCTTTCCTTTTCCACCTTTTTTTTCCCCCCCTCCTTTTTCCTCTAAGTGATGACTCTCCACACAGTAGCAGTAATCCTTTAATAGTTCCCTGATGGCATGACCTGTGGTATTGCTGTATTTCATTCAGTTTCTAGTGGTCCAGCTCTCAGTCACACTGTTCTGTTCAGACAGAACAGTCAGTATTGCAGTCTCTTTATTGACACAGCCTTTGAAGTTTATTGTTAATGTGCTTCATGAGCACACTCTGCCTGCTACCACTATGGAAATGAAAAGGAGCAGTTTGCATGAAATGTGAAAGAAGCCAATCTAAAAAAAGCCAGCAAAAAGTAAAATAGTGCAGGAAGAAGAGAGAAGATGACATGAGACTTAGAAGGGAAAACGGTGGAAGAGCTATAAAGAATTTAGAGGTCGATTCCCAGAGAGATCTGATGTTTTTCAAGAGAGAGGGAAGCAAAGAATGCTTAAGGTGAAAAAGGACAGAATAATTAAAAGACAATGCGAGTAAGAGTGGAAGGGGAAAGCTATCGTGCCTTTTGAGAAAGCTACACTTGACAAAATGAAACGGAACTGGGAGATAAGGCTAAACTTGAGGGAACTTTTAATCAATTTCTATCTTTAAGTTCAAGGTGTAGCAGCAAATCCAGCAGCATACAAATAAAATTGTCTTTAAAAGGTCTAAGCAGCCTTTGCTTACACCTTACCATTCAGTGTCTGAGGGGAGCAGAGTGAAATCTTGTCAGTTTTCCTGGAAGATGACCAGGGAATGACAAACCTTTCAGCTGAGGTCAGATGCTCTTAAGCACACTACAGTGATATTTCACATTGACACTCAGGTTCTCGCTTGCACTTCTGAGAAGAATGAACTCACAGCAGAGGTGGGGGTAGCATTTAGAAAATGAGCTGTTTCTTAGCGAGCTGCATGCTCCAGAAGGCACAGTGACTGAAGCACTAACTTATATCCGTTCTGCTTGCTGAAATGAGACAAACTACATCTTGCTCGTGGAGGACAGGATGGTGCTCACTTAAAGGAGCAATGGTGAAATGCTTCATACATTTGCAAAAGGCTGTGCTTCCTCCTGGAAGTTCAGAAATATTTTCTTTATTTCCCCCTGCATGTTCTATTGATCAAGAGACTGAAGCTATGCAGAGGTATGGAGCCCTGCAGATTTACTGCAGAAAGAGAACTGGTTGTAGGAGAACTAACTCTTGTGTTTTCTAATTGAAAAATCAAGGACTGAGGGAATTTTTATGCTAGGGCACAGCTAAATTTAGGAGAAATATAGAACAGAACTTATTAACTTTTTTCTAATTACCTTGTTAATAAAACTTTGAAGGGGATGAATTTTGGCACAGTATTGACGTGCTGCCTTGGCAGGGATAAAAATGTGAATGCCACATACTTGCAGAATGGAGTTTAAAGTGTTTAGAAGGGAGGAGAGTAGACTGCAAAGAGGGATGGACAGCAAACTGTCCGATGTCTGCATCATGACTGTGTTCTTAGCAGCCACTCAGCTGCACATTAGTAGAAATGGTAACAGAAATTGCAGGTTAGAAGGAAGCTAGGATGCAAATGGAATAAAAAGGGTAGTCTAACAGAGATGCTGAGATTCAGAAATGGAAGTGGAGAAGGCTAAACCAAGAAAGACAAGGATTTTAAGACAGCATTGGCAAAATGAACGAGGGAAGTGTGGGAAAACAAACAGAGTTAAAGAGCAAGTGACAGAATGTGTGAATACATAATATGGAGTCATTTGAATTTGCTGGCATCAAGAATATGATAAAGATGTGGTAGACCAAGTGGATGTAATTTTCCGTGTCTCATTTACAATACTTGGCTGAATTTATTTTGATTATGAGCACTTGTGAACTGAAATGCATTAGAGGAGAATGCAGCTTCAACAGTGCTTATTGCAAATGCTTATTCTTGAAGAGCAAAGGGCAAAGTCTATGTCATAAATTTTCTGTTATTCTCTCAGAGACCATGAATATTTTGATGGAGGATTACTAGGTAGTGTGTGTGCCCCCTTCCACTTCTGGCTAGAGAAGATTCTAATTTTTCCCAGTTAATTAAGCCCATGGCTGAAAACCAAACAGACATGGGACTTGTTTCTGGTTCTTCCACTGCTCTTCAGTGAGATTTCATGAAAATTGCCTTACATCTCTTTGGTTCAGCTTTCCTACCTGTGAANTATATAGTGATAATACATGTGTTAGGTTTATATATCTGTGCTTCTTGAGGATTTGCATGTTAAGAAGCTGGAGTTAACCTTGGAATATCTCTGGAAAGTAGGTTGCAAATTGAGCAGCTTTGCATGGGGCACCCAGTGGTACAAATTCTCCACCAGTTCTGACACTGTGCTGTCACAGGCAGCAGTGGTTTTGTCATTACCTGGCAATATGCTGCCCTGTAACAGGGTTAAATAATTTATTCTCACTCATGCCAGTGAGCTCTTACAGCTCACAGCACAGCTTAGCAGTTGTGAGCGCAGATATGCAAGATCAGAATGTGTAGGCAGGAGCTGCAGACCAGCACCATCCTTCTCAGCAGGCAGGTAACTGTGCCTGAGGAAGTGCATTGCAGTCTAGGAAATTTCTCCTTTTTCTTTAGGTGAATTTGAGCTCCCCTATTGTGTGTCATCCATTACACAGCCTTAAAAGAGAGTTGTCATTTCTGCTAATTTTAACTCTTGTTCACCTATCTGCTCACACTGCTTTTGCCTGTCACTGGCTTCTTAGAAGAGATCTCAGAATATTGGGAATATTTTGCTCCATATTAGACTTTGAACATATAAATTTCTGGAGTTACATATTTAGTTGGTGGAAGTTCATGTCCTGTACATACTCACTGTGACAAATGAGATCCTCACCAAGGGGCGAGCTCCGGAATCTGGCCATGCCCTTACCTAACTTGTTTCATCTTCATGCATTTTAAACTATAATTCTAGTGTTCTTTATAAAATAGATTTCTATTTTCTCACAAAGAATTTACTTCAGCCTGAAAACACTCCTCAGACTGGCATACTTTGATGTCTCTGTGCAGCAGCAGCTGGTTTGCAGTAGCTTTGAGCAAGTGCATAACCACAGAAGCCAATCCCTTCCCCAGGTACACACAGGGGAAAACGTGAGGATGGAAGGCATCACCTTCCTGCTGCCACCTGGAAATGCTTGATAGAGCTGTGCAGAGCAGTTTCATACAGAGCTTTATCTGACAGAGGCAAATTCAGCTGTAAGAGGAGTTCCATTGACTGTCTCTCTTTTCATCACATGCAACAGCTAAATGCAGCTCTTTGGGTTCAAAACGAGGAGTGTGAGAATGCGGCATATGGCTGTTTGCCTAAGAAACTCTGCCTTGTTTACTGAAAGAAGTTGTAATGTGTTGGCACCCACCATAATTCAGCTTAACTGGGAGCCTGCCAGAATCAAATCAAAATGTGTTTGCAGTGTATCCAACATACAACTGCCAACTTGGTAGTAGTGAGATGCGGCAGCCTGCTTCAGAATGAAACATGAAAATCACCCAACATGTAAAATAAAACCATTACATGTTGGGTTTGGCCTGGTTAGCACACCCTTTGCAAAAGAAATTATTTTAATTGAACTTAAGTGGCACAGAGATGGACATTACAAGTCCATTTCAGTAGAAATGCCTTGATTAGGCATTTATAGCTGAAAAGACAGGGGAAAAATGCCTTAATTTGTCCCCTGCTAAGCTGTGCGCCTGGACTGCTTGTTCAGACATGGTTGACCACTTCAGTGGGTCTGTCAAATACAAAGGAGCTATTTAAAGTGTAACAGTATTGTTGGGAACCTCTTCTGCCAGCACAGTGAACAGGTACTCTGTTCTTCTGTCTTTGAGTGAGTAGCATGGGTTCATGTCTTTTATAATTTAGATACCTGTGTGTCACAGATAAGCAGAAATGGATCATTTATTTTCACCCTGGTGGTATCCATATGGTGAGTTCAATCCTCATCTAAAACATCAATATATAGCTTAGTGCACTCTATCTCAGCTCATACACACAACACTGGTGACCTAGAGGTGATGATGTTTACTGATGCTGTAAGAGTAAAGATTGATTTTGTGACTCTCTTTTTTGGCAGAGACAGTTTTGTGCTAGAACATCCCTTTCCAGACTTCCATAGTGCTGCTTGTAGAGCTGTTTGGTGGCAACACCGACTGGTAGTTGTAAAAATAGCCTTCTTCTGGCTCTAAAAGGAGAGGTAGATGTAGCTGAGCTTTTTTTAAAGGTCCAAATGTGTTTAATAATCAAACTCATGAAGACAACATTCATTCAAGTAGCATCAGTCAGCACTGGTCTGCAAGGACTTTTCCTTCAGTCATTGAAAACCAAGTCTTGTTTTGGCCTTTTTCCATATGTTGAGTTACATCTCTTTGGTTTCACTCTGACTTGGTGTAACTACCAACCTGACCTTGCAGAGAGACCTGCCTATGGAAAATGAAGGTAGTTACTGCCTTTAGCTCTCTGCCTCAAACTCGTGTTCTTTGGTAGAGCGCTGAAAAGTTAAAGGCAGGCTACTTCCACTTCTGGGCTCTTCACTGGCAGTAGCTCTTTATAACTGACCAAATCCATCAGGCATGGCCTAGGGGGATTTGTTCTCTCATTCTCATGATCAGTAGCTTCACTCTGAATGTGGCCAATGTTCCCAGGTTTCTTGCCTCCTGATGTTTCCTTAACTCTGTCAACTGCAAAGTTGTGACTAGGTTATATAATATTTGAGGTATGAAAATATAAATATGCTTCCAGAATGCATCTTCACTCAGGAAATTAGCACATGTGTACCAGGCGGTATCATGGGAGACATTAATGCTCGTACAAGACTTTTTTTTTTTCCACAGGGTGGAAGCTTTAAGTGAGGTATAAATCTGCAGGATGTCCTTGCACAGAGAGGTGAATTTCGATCTATGGAATTGAATGGGACCACCTCCAAACCTTGGGCCACTGTGGGCTCATCATGCAAAGCTCAGTGCACTCTGGCTCTGCTCCAGCAGTGCACTTAGGCTTAATTTGAATCATGTGAATATTCCTCTGCAAGTCAATTGGAGGATTAGCAATATACAGAGAAGCGAGGCAGGCATTTAAGTTCTTTGTTGGATCAAGGCCACGTTCACACAAATCATCACTGTAGTGTGTTCTGTATTAAATAATGGCTGGTACCAAGAGTAGGACCCTCCGGGATCAGACAAGAATTCATAAAACATCTATTTTTTCAAACAGCTGTGTCCCAGTAATTTTATTTTTTCCTCTTTTCTATGTGAGGTAGGATCTTCTAGTGGGAACTTCAGTACTGCAGTTTCCACAGACTACAATTGCCTGACAAGCATAAACTGGAGATCTAATTAGATTTCTATTTTACAAGGAATTGTGCTTGAGTTGGTGAGTTCAACAGCCTGATGGATGTTTCAGTTATGAAAATAAATGTAAGGTACATCTTAAGCTTTCCTGTAACTGTCAAGGATTTAGCTGATGATTTAATTCCTAGTGTAACATGTCAGAATTAACTTTCTACCACCTTACACATTCACTGACATAGCCTTTGGTTTCCTTCTCCTTTCCTTCATCTTATTTGTATGAGAAGGACTACCAGTCTCACCAGAGACACATGGGACTAAACCACTTTGTACCTGTTGCAAATGGCCTTGTTTCTGATGCTCTGTTTGTAATACATTTGAAACCTTTTGCTATATGTTTCAGCAGCCTGGTACATCAGAACTGAGCTTCTGTACATAGATGTAGTTGATTAAATTAACTTCCTTGTGACTTTGTGGTTCAAATGATCATTGCTCCATCCACTTGCTTCTACATTTGTGCTTCTTGTGCTCCTCCAGTTCTTTTCCCTGTCTCTTGGGACTTCTGGCTCTGGATTCTCTGCGTGTGTGGCAAACTGGACTAGAGAATATCCACCTGCCAAGAAATAACCTTATTTATTTTCCATCTTTCTTTTTTCCTGGATCAGATGGATCAGTTCTCCAGCTCTAGTCAATATGCAAGCACGAAGACATTTGGAAATAGCAGCAAGCAGTGAGAAGCAGAAAAGAGCTGAAAATGACTGTTTGGTTTCAAAATTCAGCAAAGTTTTTTCACAGGCTGTTGATGGAATAGGTTGAAGTTCCCTTCACCTTCTGCACCCTTCACCTTCAGCTTGCTGAAACAGGCTGATCTAATTCTCTGTGCCACCATGAAATTATGAATACCAATAGGGGAGGTGGAAGGAGGAGGAGTTGTTGCTTCTTTTGGCAGCAGCATGGTCTGAAATTGGCTTAAGCCCATTAAGGAACTGCACCTTCAGTGACTTTTTATTATCAAAAGGAGTATATCATCTTTAGAATTATAGCTGACACATTAGGTACTTGAAAAGGAAGAGCAGCTGAGATGGTGTGAATAACAGAGTGTTCAGTAGTAAGGTTGAGAGACAAAGTACAAGTTTTCCAAAGCAATAGAGAGAGAGAATATAACTCAAAACTCTGGACTAATCAAGCCTAGAATTTCTAGGGCAGACCTGGAAGCATTGAGACCACAAGGTGATTAAATCTGAAGTCTCAACTGTTAGATTTTCTGTTAGTGCATAAATTCTTTGAATAAGGAACTTGGTTAGTAAGATCAGCACACTGCAGACTTGGGGGGAAAGTAAAATAGTAACTTACTTAGTATGGGTTCGGTATGTGCACTGCTTTAGAATGTCTTGCTAAGCTCTAAATGAGTATTTGTATAGTATTTAAATGATCTTTAAAGAAAGGACTGGTTCTCTACAGGGAGCACATAGGCAGAAAACAGAAAGAGGAAATTTATTAACTTCAGCTTTTCTGGTAAAAACAATTATCTAACCAATCTGCATCAGTCTTTTTTGGTCACTTTCCAATAGCACTATATGAAACAAGCTCATCAGTGTGTTATCTCTGCACTTAACTAATCATGACTTATTTTTGATTCTCCAAAGCAGGACTAATCAGAATAGCAATGAGCCTTCCTGACCCATAGTAGTGTAGTCATTTAGTGCAGTGTAACTTGGATGACTTGTGAAATAACATAGACCCTGCAGCCCTCTAGAGGAAATACTAATTTTTCATCCTGTCCTTGAAAATGACTAAAGTAAGTCAAGGACATTCACATTTTGTGAATCATGTTTAACGTGGCTGCAGGTACCTGATTTGTTTGGTTTGGATTTTTGGGGGTTTTTTGTTGTTTCATAGGGGTTTTGTTCAGTTAGGACTTGAAAATTGATTATAGTGAGCAAATAGCATCATTAGATGTGTATGAAAGGTCATCACAAATTGAATTTTTCTGGTCCCCTTTGTGCATTTTTAGATCCAAGACAGGGTGGATAGTGCTGTCAATGTAATCTATATTATCAAGTTACTTAAACTGCATTTGAGAATGTGACTTGGAATCTGACAAAAGGGTAAGAAAGGAAAAATCCAAATTCTATGTTAGGCAGTTACTGTGTTTGAGATCAAAATGGAACCTTTTTGTTCCTGAAACTCTTTACAGACTTAACTGCTGTGAACTAGAGAGGTATATGATGAGATTTCATACTTGAAAAGTAAATATCTTTAAAGCATTTAAAAGCAACAATCATGCTATGCCTTGTATGTAAAATACATACAGTATAGGAATTTTCAACTTGAAAATCATGAACAGTTTGTTCTTCAGGAAAGTAATGCATGTAGTATTTAAAAGATACAAATGAAGATAGTAGGGTTTCTCCCGAAGTGGGGTGATGTGAGTAATGCAACTTGAAATGGTTTCACACAAGGGAATGCATTTCCACAGTTCTTTTCATGCTCTTGCTTTCATTTTCAGACTCAGGTCCAAAAAACTTGGATTTAAGGCTCAGTTGGTCCAAATGGTTTCTGCAGGTGTTGGCGTTTAGGGGCAGTGTGTGTGAGGAGGTTGGTTTGTTCAGATCCGTGCTGAGCCCAAGTTGTGCATCATCTGGAAAAGCAGACAATTACAGCACAACAGTAACTGAAACTACTAATCCAATCTTCTTATGCCATAAAAAGGCATCTGTGCTGCTGGCTAAAGTGAAGATGCAAGTTGCCACCCTTTACCTGTGCAATCCTCTTAATGCAGGTGTACTGGGCTTCCATTCCCAGATAGGGAAGAAGCAAATTGTAGCTCACTACTTGCTAAATCCTCTTAGCGATGAAGCAGCCTGAAATTTTGCTGTGGTCTGTAGAATTAGCAACTGAGTTACATTTGCTCTTTGCCTGCTCTTTTGATTGCATGTGCCACAGGGCACTTGCGTTGCACATTCCTCCAGGCAGCCCTGCTCATCCAGCACTTCTTTGAGCTGCAGCACCTCCACCACAGCTTACTTGTAAGCACTTCTTATTTGTTGTGAGCTGAGTCCCTTTGTTAGAATTGGCAGCATTCTCTTTATAAATTAGGTATCCTAACGCACACATGGAAGCCCTCCACATTTTCTTGTTGCTTTATACACCAGTAAAAAGCTGGAAAAACAAAACCACCTGAGTCCAGGATGCACTGAGCTTCTTCTGTATTTGCTGAGCAAGGCTGGAGCAGCAATATTTACCTATTCGTTTACCAAGAGACAAACAAGGGTGGCACAATGTGTTTTCACCAAAGCTACTAATATCCTAAGAAATTAAATTCTCTTATTTTCATGTTGCATTTCCAGAGATTCAGAAAAATAGCAGTTGAGAAAAAGTTGATGGCATAACAATTTAAAGACTGAATGTTTTGTAAATCTTTAAGTTGTATCAGGCTCACTCTTCTGATCTATTTGGATTACTTCAGTCTGACTTCCCTGATTTTTTTTTTTTATCACGACTGGTGTATTTTATACATAGATCTGTAGTCCTTTAATTTCTTTTATATGCTCACCTCTCCCAGGAACTTGCTGTTTCTGTCTTCCTCTTGGCATAGCTTGGTCCTGCCTGAGCTTTTCTGCCATCTTGTCTCAGGATTGTGCCCAAAGACCCAACCTCCTGCTTGTGACTGTGCTGTCAGGTGGCAGGAGCAAACCCCTTCCTAAGGGTGACTTAAGGAGCTGATGAAGTTCTAGTGTCTTTCCATGTTCATTTCTCTGACATATATGAAAAATAAATGCCAGAGAAGCTAGAAGAGACTTTTCCTTTTTTTTGATGCTCTAATGAGAATGGCTGCTCCCTGAGTAGCCGAGAGGAATGTCCCCAGAAACATTCTGACATATTGTGCTGGTTTTGCTGACATGGAATTAATTTATCCCACTGAGTTAATATGGTGCATTGCTGCAGGTTGTGGGGCTGCATTGTCAGTGAGTTAATGAATTTCCTTTTCACCAGCAGCTCTGTTTAGAGGATTAATGGACAGCTCTTATTACTGGCCCTTCAACATTGTGCATCTCTTACTCCTTGTCTGATGTCTGGAGGGTAAAAAACAGCTTCAACTCTTGTCTTATGAAGAACATAAAAATGACTAGGAATGGTGTAAGAAGTGTGGCTTAGTTCTCTTTGGCAGCAGTGAGCTCTGGGGCTGTAGTAGTGAGTAGGCCTGGGTGGGAACTTTCAGCACTTCCAGTTTGATGTTTCTTTGTCAGAGATTTTCTAGGCACTAGTCCTGACCTGTGTCCCTTTCTGTGTGTTCTTCCATGTAAAAGATTGAATCATTTTAAGCATATTAAGGAATATTTCAAACATGACTGAGTGATATGCTACAATGTTTAAATATTTTACAGCCTCCTGACTTTACTTTTTTTGGTACTGAATCACCAATTGCCGTATTGCTTTGTGGGGTGGATTAAAGATTTCTTATGCATGGAGCTGGAATTGTATTTAATTCATGGACTTTTGACGGTGTATTTTTTCAGAGATGATCAAATCCTGGCCCGCTTCATGCTACTTCATGAAAGTATTTAATCTTGGATAAGCTATGGCCAGATCAAATAGCAAAACATTTAGAATTCAGAATTAAACCACAAAATAATGGTGATTTAAGATGTAGTAATATTTTTCATCATGTAGTTGAAGCCAGAAACTTAATCTATCTTAATCTGATACTGCATGAAAAGTGGTAGTGAATAAAAATTTCCAACTCTCATTCTGTTCAGTTACAACCATAATAAATTCTTTTGGCATCATCACGTAACATAAATATGTAGGATTAAAATGGGGGAAAATAAGGAAGGGTAAAAGCTTCTTTCTTCAGCAGAATTTACAGCCTGATTTCTCTTTTATGGTTTCTTCCCATTTACACACTTTTGGTTGTTTCACACAGGTTGTAGCAATAAAAATATTAATTCATACTTAGGGAATGTCCTGGCAATTAGCAGTGCTGAACAGTGACCAGACTTTTCACTGAGCTAACCTCTGATTGCTGGAGCTAGTAAATTATCTAGTTTGAGATCATCCAGATTTATAGAGTCAACAGGAGCTAAGAGCTGTGTGCTGTACATGACATCCTCAGCATTTTCTTGAATAGAAGGACCATAAGAGCTGTGTGTGAGCCTTAAATCAGCTGATCTGCAGACTTTACCTAGTAGTTCACGGGCCCACAGGATGTTAAGGGTTGGAAGGGACACAGAGATCAAGTCCAACTCCCCTGCCAGAGCAGCACCAGACAATGTAGCTCAGGTCACACAGAAACACATCCAGACAGTCCTGGAACGTCTCTGGAGAAGGAGACTCCACAACCTCTCTGGGCGGCCTGTGCCAGTGGCCAGTGCTTTGTGATCCTTACAGTCAAGAAGTTGCCCCTTGTGTTGAGGTGGAACTTTCTGTGCTGCGGCTTCCATCCATTGCTCCTTGTTCCATCCCAGGAAGCAAGTGAGCACAGCCTGTCCCACTCCTCCTGACCCCCAGCCTTCGGAGAGTTACAAACGTTGATTCAATCCCCTCTCAGTCTTCTCTAGACTAAGCAGTCCCGGGTCCCTCAGCCCCTCCTCATTAGGCACTGCTCCAGTTCCCTCAGCATCCTCATACCCCTCTGCTGGACTCTCTCCAGCAGATCCCTGTTAGTTGACCAAGAGATGCTGTCAAAAAGGCTTCCAAATGCTCCTTGAAAAAGCAAATTCTAGCCTTTGCTTTCAGACTACTGGAAGAAGTGAAGCAGATTCGCTGTGATTTTGGGCAACTTTGTGAGGAATTGCCAAGGCCACCTTCTACTCCTGAAATGTTTATCTTGAAGGAGTTTAAACCCTAACTCGTGAATTAGGTCATAGGCTCACAGTTGCTGAAGAAATTGTGTTGAGCAGACATCTTATTTGCTTGGACATTTCACTATAATCTCCTGCACTGACTGGCTGCTCTTTTATAGCTATGATTTTTAGTAACATGTCACTGAAGTGGAAGCAAGAATTAATGGACTTTGGCACTGAAACATCTGTAGCACTTTTTGTTAGACCCTTCCATGTCAGCTTTCCTATCCCCACACAGCTTTGCAAGTGTCAGCACTTGCTGACAGGAAGCAGGATCTGAGGATTCTGGCCAGCCTGGTACAAGTTTAGTTTGTTGGTAGTATTTTGCAGCCTTATATGTCTCAGAAAATGCATGCTCTGTAGATGTGTTTTAATTGGGAAGCCACTGGTCTGAAACCTCTGACACTGTGCCTGGGTGGTGTTGGCTCTACAGACTAACCTAGCTGAGTCATGGTCAGTTTTCTCTACAGGAACCTTCTTCTGTGAAGGCCTACAGTAGGACAAAGCAGAGCAAGGTCAGCGTGGTTTACCCTGCAAATGGAAAAAGGTTTAAAAGTGGAACAGGGAAACAACCTCTATTGCTGTCCTTGTTCCTTTACTTTGTATTGTCTTTTCAGCTAATCCCCAAAGTGGTGCTTGGTTAGTTATTTTTTAATTTGCCATGTATTTCAGGATGGCTCAAACAGTGGCTGGGATGGTGATCAAAAGTCTGCCATCTCAGCAAGTGAGGCAGAAAGAGGGGAAAAAAGAATTCTCAAATGTGGCTTTCTTACAGTGTAGTTCTAAAAGCATGTGTGCTGACAGTTGTGCCAGCTTAAGCATCTGCTCTTTCATCCACTGGTGTATTCCACCTTGTCTACAGCAGTTAAAAATAGCTGGTAACAAAAAGGAGTGAAGTTACCACGGAACACCTCCTGACCCAGTTCCCTGGGCAGCTACATGCAGCCCTAGGAAGCCTGAGGAGCAGGGTGTACCAGTGTGCCACTCTACTTTGGAACCAGTGCCTCTGCCAGAAGAGATTCTCATCAAACTGGGTCTCAAAGCCATAGAGCAATGTGTTACATGAGTCCAGCACAGGAACAAGATAGAAGCACTTGCCTTGTGTTTGGCCAAAGCATTTCTCTTTTGAGATGAATGCAATGAGACAGGTTCCATGTCCAAGTGTTCTCAGCACTGTCACACTGGAGCATGGAGACATCTAATCAAATAAATTGGAGGTATGAAGGTACTGCTTTCAGAACCTTGCTAGCACTTCCAGGTCATTCTTCAGCCATGCTGCTTCAACAGTGACTGCAGGCTGTTGTTTTTTTTTTTACATTGTTATCCAGCAGAAAATTAATGAGACTGAGGACTTAAATTTTCATTAGCTTGGAGACATAATAAAGGCACTTCTGTTTTTTACCACTTTTATGAGAAATTCATCAGTAATAGCATCGGTGACACATCTGGAGGTTGAGATTGTTGTGAGATGTGACAGCAAGGAGCATGCTCTTGTGTCTGAAAATGTGATACATTCCCTGAGTGTGACACTTTTTTCCTCCAGAGACGTCTTCAAGGTCACATCTAGTTTCAGCAAGCTTCTTTAAAGTGCTTCTTTAGTGTTTCTGTGATTCTACCACAACTCAGGAGCACCTGTCAGTTTTGGAGGAAAAAGTTAGAATATCTTCACTTTCAGTCACAGGTAATGAAGGCAGAACTATATTAAGTCATTTTCTTCCTGTATGGGAATGTAAATTTAAAGGTACTGGCATATCATTAAATCAAATTTTATAAGTACAGCAGTTTGTTCATTTGTTATTAATACTGCTTGGCACATTCTCTCATAAAACCTTCTCAGATGCTCTGAAGTCTTAAAATATTAATAATTTCTGCACAGCTTTTGTCTTGCTGATACAATTAGCTTGGAAAATTGCTGCCAAAGAGAGCTGTAATTATAGACAGTGCGATTATGGGAAAGCCCATTGCTTTGGGCCAGCTAAAATAAAATACAGTGGTGCTGGTGATGTAGTATTCCCATTGGCTTTCATATGGGATAAAGTTGGGGGGGGGGGAGTCTGTGTCTCAGACGTGTGCTTTTGAGGCAGTGGCTGTGATATTTGCCCTTATTAAGAGAGAAGATGACACTCTGGGGGAGGGGGAAATGGTATCTGTATGGTTAGGAACTTTAGATTTTTACATTTCTTGAAGGTTATGTCCTTCTTATAGAATGTGCTGTTGCTTGAGGTGATCTGTGGTTGCATGTGAAGATCTGAGCAGTTCAGGGCAGAGAAAGGGAACTGAGGTTGGAAGCTGCCATCTCCCTCCAGCTTGTGCCCTCACAATACTGCTTCCTTGCTTGTAGAGAGGGGGTGAAGCTGCCCAATTCACATCTCAAAAATCCGAGAGCAGGGGCTGTGTGGAAGGAGAGGAAATGTGTCATCTGGAAATGGAAGCTGGCAGTAAATGAAGGCAGCTGGAAACCTTGCTAGGAGCAATTGCTGGAACAATTGCTAGGAGAAAAGATTTTTGCAGTAAGAATCAGGAGGCTGAGAGGACACTTGTCACTGGGACTGTTGAGCCAGTGATATTGGCTGGCATGTGGCATGTAGCTGCAGGATGAAGACAAGGAGAGGTTGAGAAGGCAGTTCTCCGCATGAACAGCCACCAGTGGGAGAACTGCTCTGTCTAGAAAAGAGCCCAGCAGGGTTGGCTGACTGCTGGTGCTTGAGCATGTCTGCAGAGGGCCGTGAAGGACGAATGTAGAGCCTGGCTCTCTGAGGAGAAGAAAATAGGAGTGAAGGAAGTAGCTTGTGGTGTGTCACACTGTTAGCTGGTGGTGTGGGGCGAGTGGAAGAGCTTACATCCTGCAAACTTCAAACCGTTTTGAACCATGGAATGAAAGTCAACGTTTTTGCTGTCAGTTGGTGTCTGGGAAGCATTTATTCAAAGCTCTGATCCTGCTCTGGTTCCTGCTCAAGCAGATGATGGATCTGCAAATTCAAGTGGCAGAAGCCTGCCTGTATTTGCATCTGAAACATTGTCTGTATCTGGGTGAATATTCGAGTGACGCAGAGGAAACTCAGCCGGGAAGCAACCTTTAAACACATTATACTTGCACAGTCAAGCATTTAAAGGTCAGATAATGCCAGAACTGAGGGATGATTTTTTTTTTTTTCCAGGATAATCTTAATTCTTTCTTTTCTGTGTGTTTGTGCATTTCTACTATGAGTTTTGAATGTCATTTTATATGAAATTTTGTAATCTGGCAACTCTCTTGTATAGATCAAGTTTGCAGGATTAAAGGTGCAAAATAGTGAATGAATACTTTTAAACAGACCTTAAGCTTCAGGAAAACTTAAGTCTGAAGCACTCCAAGCTTGCTGTTTTAGAGTGTTTTCAAACACATTGTCTCTTTCTGAATTGTGAGGCTATGAAGATCCTTTTTTTCCTGGCATTCTAAGCAGTTTGGGCTTTCTCCTCTTGAAAAAGCTTAAGAACAAATAACTGATATCAGAGAGTCAGCTTAGCATGAATGTCGTCCTGAGGATTATGCCTTTGCCTTAGCTGTTGGACCGAATCATTCTTGAAAAGCCTTTAACGTCATTGACAAAAAAACATCCACCTGATGACTTTCATTGTTGCAAGTTACATAAGAATTGGAAAGGATCCACTGTGCCTGAGACCAGTGTAATAAATCAAAGGGGGTTTTGATCAAGAACACCCATGAGTTGATGTGTGCAGTCAATAAAACTACATTTAGGGAAAGGCATGTGCTCACCACCTACCTCTCTCTTAGCTGAACACTCCATTTCTTCCAGATCTTTCTAGCTGGCTGCTACATATTGCCTGAAGAGAAAATACCACTGTTGTGGCTTTCTTTCTAAAACAAAACCAAAAGCCTCACAACTTTTCATTCTGTAACTATCACTTGGACTGAGCCTATGAATGTTGTCAAACATTGGATGTGTTTAGGCAGATCTGAGTATGTAAACAGAAATTTCTAACAGGAGCCAGAAGTTTGTGCTGCCTTCCCAATTCATTGGATAATTTCCAGCAGAGAAATTAATTTCCTTTTTTTTTTTAAGTACCAGTAAATAAGCAAGCTAATTTTCTAGACTTATAAGATGCTTTGCCTAGGAAGAAAAGCTATAGTAGAGTCAGGTGAGATGTCTCAGATGCAATCCTCTTTACTTAGATGGTCATGTGGGATGTCACTTGCAAAAACCAGCAGGAATCAAACAGTGTCTCTTTTCTTATGGTTCCAGACCTCCTTCAGCAGTCTTCTTCTCTGTGCCTTTTGTCAAAGTGACCACTGTTTCTGGTTTTGTTTTACCTTTTCTCTTCCCTTCTGTCCTCTGTGTTTTGGTTTGGGTTTTTGTTGAGGGGTTTGTGGGTGAGTTTTTGTTTGTTTTTGTGTACGTGGGGTTTTGTTTGTTTGAGTTTCTTTTTTTTATTCTTGTCACCCGGAGTTGGTTTCAGCAGTTTTCTTTTGAATTATTAGGTGACCCTGGTGGCTCACAACTCATCTCACCCTCCTGAGACTCATGTGCTGTTGTTGGCATGTCCCTGCTGTGCCCTGTGCTTGTATTATACAAGATATCTGCCCTCAGAAGCAAGCACAGTCACCATTTGCATTTATCCTGACTGAAGGGCAGAGCAGTGTTAGTGGATTTCCTCCAACATCCAGCACACCACACTTGAAAATTGAGTTTGTCCCTCTTTCACTTTGATTTATTGATTTTTCGCAAGTCACCATTCTGCAACAACAGAGATATGATGGTTGTATAGCTTTGATTAGTTAAATGAGAGGCATTAATGGGAATATTAATTTTGCTCTTGGCAGAGCCAAGTGCAATCCTGAACAAGCAGAGATCATTTCATTGACTTGCAGCTTTTGTCCTGTAGACCCGGATTCCACAGGCACTTGCATTTATAACTTGGATTTGCTGTTGGTTATAAACTTCTGTGCAATTGTGATTTTAGTTTTCTGCAATCTGCTTTTTCTATTAAAATTATTTAAAATAGCGGAGGCGGGGGGGGGGGAATTAAATGCTTTCTCAGCTGTTCAACCAAAGTGTGTTTGACTTCCTTGCCAAAGTGGCTGTGAGCAGACTCTGACCCGTCCCTTGCGTCGCTGCAAAGCTGTAGAAGTCAGGGATGGTAAATGTGGTTCTGTTGAGCTGTTTCCTTCCTTCCAGCCTTGAAACCAGAATGAGCAATGTTGCATTTTTGTGGCAGAGCATCTCATTTGGTGTACCCTCTTCTGTCAGAGCAGTCACCTTGTGAGAGCTGTTGTGCTTGTGACAAGCTGAACTGGCAGGACCTTTCCTGTCTGCCCTCCCCCTAACCCCTTCATTT
>VWZI01008677.1:2415671-2506799 GCA_013396835.1 Psilopogon haemacephalus | reverse complement strand
CACAGCCAGAGTTCTGTTGTGGCCACCTGCCATATATTTTCCTGTAGGAATAAGAATGTCATTTGAACAAAAGCATCATCTGGTCAGGAATTTTGGGGATAGCTGAGGAAACCAGCATAATTTGCAATAACTAACAAAAATCCATTAAAATGCATCGAAAATATGATGGTAGATGTACTTTAGTGAAAGAGTTGTGAAAAATTGGAAAATATAGACTTTTATAATTATGAATGATATTTCTTTTGTGATGGATCACACTTGACAAAGTTAATGTTACCAATTTTCCCCTGACACTGTGAGACCTGCCCTGTCTGCATCATTTGACTTCAGGCACAGAGGGAAACAACCTGTGCTATTCTTCACTTAATTTTACAGTTATTTTGGTCAATATCCCTGTCTGATGCCAGAGAGAAAGGGACAGATCTTTATGTAATGCAGCAATTACATTTGTCCTTTTAATGTAAACCAAACCTGATGTTGTTTGACATCAATGCAAAGATTCATTTAAATCTCAGTGGGTCTTATTGCAGCATCTCTCTTGTAATGCTGGCTCTGAGTTAATACTTAAATCTGATTTTAGCCAGCTCTACAGAGAATTTTTTAATAACAGGTTGGTTTGCTTTGCTGTTTTAATGATCCCTTTTTTCTTAATTATGCTGCTTAGCTTGAAAATGTTTATTTTCTAAGTGGCTTTCCTTCTCCTGCCCTTTCTCCTTTTTTCCCTGCTTCCTTTCTGTTCCTGGCTTTCTTTGATATACACAATTTTCCGTGTGCCTTATTTGCCAAATCATAGTTTGCAGTAAACACATTAGAGATGCTTGTTTTAACTCTACTCTTGCACCAGAGAGATAAAGTTTTTGTAGTCCTCATGGACAGAATATGATTTCTTTTACTTAAAAGTGGAAAGTGCAGATATCTCATCATGGATGCTAAGTCTCAGCTTCATTTTAAAGCAGAAACGTTTAAGCCCTGTTCCTTGAAGGAATTACTGCACTATGAAGGATATATCAGTTTGTCACATGCTGTCCCCCAAAGAAGTAAGAATGTGCAGAGAGAGACAGACCTGCAAGCTTCTGTGTTTCTTGCTTATCTCTGACACTGTGTAACTTAAGAATGGTGGTGTAATTTTATTTACTTTTAAAGCAGAGTTGCTGCCCCCTTACTTTGTAGTTCTGCATCTTAACCAATGTTAGTCTGATCTGTAAACAGAAATTGTACAGATAAAACTGCAGGAAGAGCCATCAGGAGCCCTAAGTAGCTCTAGGAAATAAATATTCCATTTGGCTTTGATGAGTCCAGGTGATCTTCTGTACTCTTTCTAATAGCATCTTTGATATTTTCATGCTAGAAGCCATTATAGCCATGATAACAAAGAATGAAACCACTGACACCTAAATTCTTCCTTTGTAGCACCTCAGAGTTATCACACAACATTTTACATTGCCAGAAAAGAAACACTTTGATGCCTTGTTTTAGACAGACAGAAAAACAGAGGGCAGGGGACAAATATTTCTTTTTATGTGCATTTATTCAATGCTGTCATACTAAGAGGCAGCCTGTTCCTTTAATGATACTTTTCTGTGTTCTGTTGTCCACTGCCATGCTGTTTGCACCACTAAGTAAAAGCTTCTAAAGATGCCCTGCGGAGCTATTACTGAGCACTTTGAATAATATAAGCCCCTTATTCTGCTCTTCTGTCACACATTCTCCCTGGCACAAAGGCATGGTTAGTACATAAACTACAGATATCATATCAGCTGTGCCATACATAGCCTGTATGCCTATACAGTTTTCACAGGCTGCTGCCTTCATTTGGTGTCTTCTAAACGTTTCTGAATGGTGCAAATACCTACTCCAGGAAGAGAATCCTCTCCTCCACTCTCACAACACCCCAGCTGCAACACCTGCACCCAGCTCTGGAGTCCTCAATACAGGAAGGGATTGAAAAGTTAGAGTGAATCCAGAGAAGGGCCACAAAGATGATCAGAGGGCTGGAGCACCTCTCCAGAAGACAAGCTGAGAGTTGTTCAGACCGCAGAAGAGCAGGCTCTAGGAAAACCTTATAGCAGCCTTCCAGTACTTGAAGGGGGCTTACAGGACAGCTGGAAGGAGACCCTTTATAAAGACATGTAGTGACATGATGAAGGTTAATGGCTTCAAACTGGAAGAAGCTCGACTTAGCAGTGTGTGTGTGCAGCCAACTGTGTGCTGGGCTGCAGCAAGAGCAGCTGTGGGCAGCAGGAAAAGGGAGGGGATTTTGCCCCTTTTACTCTGCTCTCTTCAGACCCCACCTGCAGCACTGTCTGCTGTTTTGGAGCCCCCAGCACAAGAAGAACATGGAACTTCTGGAGGCTGTCCAGAGGAGGCCACCAAGATGCTCAGAGGGTTGCAGCAGCTCTGCTATAAGGACAGGCTATGGGAGTTGGGGATATACAGCTTAGTGATTGTCTCCATCATCTGAATCTGTTGTTGGCTTTTTTAACCAGGCCTTGATGATTGCCTCCAGCAATACATAAAAAACTTTGAAAGAGAGAAGATCAATGGGGAACAGCTGCTCCACATCACCCACCAGGAGCTTGAGGAACTGGGAGTCACTCGCATTGGCCACCAAGAACTAATACTGGAAGCAGTTGATCTGCTGTGTGCTTTGGTAAGTAATTTCTTGCCTCATTCATTTTATTAATCTGGGGTTATAAGTTTTTGAACCGAAGCTAAATGCATGTGGGCTGCACACTACAGCTATGTGCTTGCACAAACAGAAGTGGCTTTGCTTCATTAAAGGACAGGCATGCACAGGCTTCTTTCAAGCTGCAAAGAAATTATGTATATATCCAGTTTATACTTATGTACAATGGTGTGTTACTGCTTTTCCTCTACCTTCCTCAGTCTTGCATTCAAGTACTGTTGACTATCACTACTGGCATCCATATGTTTCTGTCATTACGTGCCATATGCCCTCTTATTTCACTGACATTTGCCACACTATCCTGAACCAAGTAGACCTGAATGTTTTAGCCATGCCAGCACTCAAAACGATGGTACTGAGGAGCCAGAAGGTAATGCTAATTAGGCTGGAGAATTATTTAAAAGGAGCTTTATAACAAGATTGGAATGATAAAATTGACTTCCTCTAAAGTTCAGATGTGTGTCAACTTAAAGTTTGGGCTTTTTTTAGCAACCTGCAAGCATGCCAATTTGGAACAACACTGTGGGTTGGTTTTACCTTTCATATAGAATCAGTCAGGGTTGGAATATATAAGATGTTAGTATTCCAGGTAGCCTCTTAGCAACATATTTGTTATCAGAAAAGTAATTTTTTCCCATCTGTTTTTCTCTACCAGCTAATAAAATAGAACCTGTTTACTTAATACCAATGTTCAAGAATAACTGTGTGTAGGGGAACAGGGCAAAGGATATTTAATACACCAAAAAAAGTAAGCCAGTAAAATCACGTAGGTAAATTGCACAGGACAGTGTCAGTATTTTACTACTTTATCAGGAGGTCTGCTCTTGTGCAAACTAGATTATCCAGTGGGATTCTGATAAGGTAAATTGTCTCCAACAGAGAAACTGGCAGCAGTAAAATAGAAAATAAGGAGATAAAATGCACTTGATCTAAGCAAAAGCACTATGAAGTACCTTTTATTATGCATATGCTTCTTTGAAGTGCTTCACATTGCAAAATCTACTTATCATAGCTTGAGATCCACTCCTATAAACTAAATATCAATATCTCCAGTCAGGGAAACAATTTAGGCCTGCAACAGCCATGCCCATAAACTGCTGCATACTGCATAACCCAAAAAAAACTGTTTTGGAAGCATTTAAACTTGACTTCAGGAATTTTTTTTTCTCTGGAACACTGTTTTCCACCTAAAGAAACCCTAAATACTCCATAGTGTTGTGTTATGTCATTTAAAAAGCAATGCAGGGCTATGGCCTAACACCAGTCAGAAGTTTCCCTGTGGGAAAAGGCCCTTCAGTCAAGAGTGCTTTTTGGTAGGACCCTTGCTGGGTTTTAATTATTTGTATTTTTTTTTAAACAAAAGCCCTGCATCTCTTAATTTCTGGCCCTGCTGTTGGTCAACAGTGCAGTTCTCTTACTGTTCCACCTCATGACCTTATTTCTTCTTTTAAAGCTGGATGGGGATTTTCCAGCTCCTGGTATCATTTATTTAGCCTCCTGCCTTTCAGCCCTTTCTCTTCCTTTTTCACTCTGTCTCTGAAATGCTTGGTTTTTCTTTTTTTGCTTCTGAAGTATTATCTTTCTGCCCATTCTGTGTGATTCTGCTGAGTGAGTCTGCTGCCTGCAGCTTTGCTCTTAGGGGTATTCTCTCTCTTCTGACATTTCTGCCTTGCTGCCATGCACAACACATTCTTCAATTCCTGCAGCTTCTTCCTGAGCCAGGACTAAGTCTAATATCTATTTTTTAATCTCTAATAATTTGTAAGAATTTTAATCTATGGAATTAAAGTGTCATTTGGATTTCTTTTAATTCTTTTCAACAATGACAATAATTGAATGGTGGGAGAGCTGATGCTGCCTTTGTTAGGAACTGAACTACACTTCTAATACATCACAGTTGTATTGTTACCTTGTGATAAATCTTGAAACAATAATACATGATTGCACTAAAATCTGGCTGCTGGTTAAGTGGACAGTGAAAAGTGTGAACTGAAGTTCACCACTCTAATGGGTTTTTTGATTCCCTATTTAGGAAAAAAACCCAAACCAACAGAGGAAATTTTAAAATTAAGAAAATAAAAGGGGGTATGACCTATCTGAGTTTTGCTGATGCCACTGAACAGGAGCTAACACAAATTCTTTGAATCAAAATGTCTTAAGGAGCATGTGATTTTATCCTTGATTTCCTGAGTTCCATTATGAGCCAACTTAACACAGTTTATGGGAAGCTAGAACACAGCCTTAAGCAGGAAGATGTCAATGGAAGAGTGCAGCGTGTGTATGGGCAGGGTACAGAGAGTACAACGTGAGTGTAGTTGTGAATTCATATCTACACAGTACAGAGGGTACAATGTGAGTGTAGTTGTGAATTCATATCTACACACTTGACAACAAACTTCTACAAGCTTATGAAAACAAAAAATCACAGAGTCACAGAATGTGAGGGGCTGGGAGGGACCTCAAAAGCTTATCCAGTCCAACCCCCCTGCTAGAGCAGAGCAGGATCTCCTACAGCAGATCACACAGGAACATGTCCAGACAGGTCTTGAATATCTTCAGAGAGGGAGAATCCACAACCCCCCTGGACAACCTGTTCCAGGGCTCTGTCACTCTCACAGGGAAATAAATTGTCATCATGTTTAAATTAAACTTCCTATGCTCCAACTTCTACCCATTGTCCCTTGTCCTGTCACTGGGCATCACCCAGCAGAGCCTGGCTCCAGCCTCCTGAAACTCACCTTTACAAATTTATAAACATTGATGAGGTCACCTCTCAGTCTCCTCTTCTCCAAGCTAAAAATTGAAGGGAAGGGAAGCATCAGTTCAAACAGTCTGGTCTAAATTCTCCATGTGGAGGGGTGGTAAGAGCAGGAGCAGTAGCTTATCTCTCCTGTCCCTGCGTTTGCCCCACTAAGCAAGGCACACGTTCGCAGTCCCAGGCTGCACGCTGCCTTGCCTTGCTGTCTGGATGGCAGGGGCCACGAGTTCCCCTTTGTATTGATACATGTCAGTACTGCTCTGGACTCTGCGTTTCATCCACTCACTGGGCTGTGCCGGTGCACATTGATTGTTTATTTTGTGTACATGAATGTCTTAATTGATTTCAGTTTGGCAATTGGCAGTGTCCATGCTAGGTGACCTATTTTTCCTAGGCGGCATCAGCAGGATGTTGCACTCCCCCTTAGCCGCCTGGGTTGTGTAACTCGCTAAACAGAAGCATCTCCAATGTACTGTAGAAATCTCTCAGGTAAGCTTAGGCTCAGTGATGCATCAGGAATTGGTCATGACTGTAGCTGCAAACAGCTCTGTTGCTTCAGGAAACCAAGAGAAATTTGACTGGCTTAGCTCAAGCTCTTGGAACACACTGCAAGTGCATGCTGTGATGCCATAACTTCCATATGCTTTCCCTGAGGGCCTGGCCAGCAGCCCAGTGACTTTTGGAGGGATGGGGAGTAGCTGGTTGGGGTTACAAATCAAAGAGCAATGTCTCTGATGCAAACCATTACACAGCATATAGAGAGCTTATTGCTGACCCATAATGAGATCTAAGGGTGAGAGGGGGAAAAAAAAATAAAAGTAAAGGAGATACCTCCTGTGTTTTCTCTTCCCAGTTCTAAATCACCTGTTAACTGAACTCTCAAATGCAATGTATTAAAGGTAGGGAATGTTCACTATCATACATGTGCCCTCAATATGATTTTGCATAGATGTTACTAAGAATAACCACAGACCATTGTATTTCTTTCAAAAGAAAACTGAATTCAGAGCTCTCTAACTAGGTGTTGCATATGAGCATCCTCTCAAGGAAAGACTTTGTAATGGAAGATGGCCTCAGTAGGAAAGAAGATGTGAGAAATGTCAACAGGGAAAAATAAAAGTATTTGATAGGCCTAGTACTGTGCAGGTGCAAGAGATACATCTACTTCTGTATGGTGATATATAAATATATGTATTTTGTCTTGAAAGTGAAATAATTTCAAATGTTAAGAAAGCATCACTCCTTTTTTAAGTTTGCTCTTGGGGTGGAAATTGTGATATGAGAGAAGTTAGAGGTGAGCCACACTTTCAGCTTTTTTTTTTTTTTTCCCCACCATTCTAAGAAAGAGTTTTTTCGAGTAGTGTTTTAATTAAGAAGGAAATTGGGAATGATAGCTGTAGGGGAAAAAAAAAAATCTTAAACATAAAAATTCTTCCTTACTACTGTGGTCAGAAGCTGTTCTTCAGTTGTTTATTTCAAGTGACCTAAATAGTATCTACAGACTGAAAAGTGCAGGCCATTTAGGATTTGGATTGTAATTTGATTAAAGCCGAAATACTGATCTGGCTAGGTACTGGAGGACTAGTTGCACAAAGGCTGAAGAAGTACTAGGGCCTGGGGAAAAGAATTCTTTGATAGACATCAAAATATACTGGGAAGAATAAAAAGGGTACTTTTGAGGTCAACATGGATAGCTGCTCAAACCTATGGAAGGAAATTTAATTTAATTAGGACAGTATTGGAGTAGGTATATTGTTAAAACCTGCACAAATTAAAATATAAACAGTCTAGTGGGAAGCAAGGCTTTGATAATGAATGGGAAAAAAAATGAATGCAAAATGAAAAGCATGCTCCAATATAGATTGTATCTAAAGTAATTAAAAGTGCTGTTAATTCACAAGCACTCAGCCAGTGAAATTGGGCACTGTGCTGTGATAGAATTCAAGGAGAAAGATAGATTAGAAAATTCCTCTTTCTGCAGCCCAAGCATGATAGTTTCCTTGGCAGAAGAAAAAATCAAATCACCTCTGGGTCAATGTGTTTATAACAGCTGACATGAGTTTAATGTGCCTACATTTTTACTACTTCTTTTTAACAATCTGTGGGATCTGAGAATGTTTTGCACCTGAGTTGGCAATCCCATGCACAAAAACAGGTTGGGAGGAGAATGGATAGAGAGCAGTCCTGAGGAGAAGGAATTCAGCTGCTAGTTGATGAGGCATTAGGAAGAAATTCTTATGAGGGTGGTGAGGCATTGGGATATGCTACCCAGAGAAGTCGTGGAGATTCCAACCCTGGAAACATTCAAGACCAGGTTGGATGGGGCCCTGAGCAACCTGGCTCAGTAGTTTTTGTTCCTGCCTATGGCAGGAGGATTTCAACTAGATGATCTTTGAGGTCTCTTCCAACCCAAACCATTCTGTGATTCCATGAAGACATAGCTACCAAGCAAATATGTTTTTTTATCTCTGACATATTTCTGTGTTAGCCATCAGCAAGAGTATTTTCTGGGTCAGGTGGAAAGTGGTTTGCAGTCATTTGTTCTGAAGCATGCCCTGCTGAAGATGATGCAGTCAGTCTTTCATGTTCCTGGTGTTAAGGTTGCATTAAAATTATTCAGGGTTTTTTCTAAAAACTGATACTACTTTTTAATGGCCATAACTGCAATCATCTCTCTTGAGATCATTTTTGTCTTTCATTCTGCTGATACAATTCTTGATTTGTCATTGCTGTGACTACACTGGGAAATATTTTTTCCTTACACTACCCGATAAGTAATCAAGTTTCATTTGTAATAAGTCAAATGATAGCCCAGAGGCTGATTTTTTTTTTTTCCCTGCCCTGTATTTCAAAGGTTATTCAGAAGTAATTATTCTAGGCTGAAATATTTTTTGTTTTTATATATAAGGTTAAATAGATGGAAATAAATCTTCTTTCTTTGAAACAGAACTCCATCTCTTAGTGAGAGATGAGGAGATTTTCCATCTCCTCAGTATAATGAGCAACCTGGCATGTACATTATTTTTGTCTATACAAACATATATGCATCCAGAGAGCTTGATTAATAGCAGTTGGAAAAGAAGCTCAACTTTTGGCAGTCCAGGGCTATTTATTGTGCTGTGCCAAACCACCAAATGAATGCTATTGAATAGGTTAGTTAATTATTCCACACATCAGAAAGGATGTATCATCTTTTCCTTAGTCTAATTAGCTGTTTCTTTCTTCTATAGCACTTCAAATTGTCCTGCTTGGGAAAATACATTGGTTTAAGAATTTTCTGTTGTTTCTTCTGATTTTAAAGTTCGTTGCCAATTTTTGCACTTGGAGAAATGTTTTCAGACCACGGCACTGAAGGAAGATAAGTTGGCACAAACAGTTCACCATAGTCTAAAGCTATTTTTATTCAAAGGTGGTTTACATGCATGCATAATTGCTTTGTCTCACTGGTAACAAATAAGGAGTTCAAGACCTTCCTAACCTGGTATGCTGTAAAAGGAGGTCCCTGGATGTAATTACATCTTCTTTGTGTTGACTACCCAGCACAAACAACATTCTGCAGTTGTGATGTCAGCCAGTGCTCCCCTAGCAGATGTGAAGGTAGCTATGGGAGTTGATATAAGTAGATACAAGGCAGAGGGTAATTTTTCTTACTGTCATCTCACTTTGCTCTTTGAGGAGCATTACCTCTGCACCAATTGCTCCTAGATTATTGTTTGTGCAGCAAGAATAATTTGGAGTACCACCACTGGTAGTACACGATCTTAGTACGTTAAATTGTCAGAGACACCCAACACAGGATTCTTTTAATGGGAATTTAGAGTCACAGAATCTTTTTCAGCTGGAAAAGAACTTTTAAGATCAAGTCCAACCAAGTCTGGAGCTAAACCACACCTCTCTGTGACTTTTAAACATCGTCAGGGTTGAGGAGCCAATCACCTATATGGGGAAACTCTTCCAGTGTTTGAGAACGCTTTTAGAATCAAGTGTCTTATGAATTTGTTTGGTGTGTTAATTTGGACTACAAACTCATGCTTGAGCTAGCTTTATCCCATAAGAATTTATCTTTCCTGTACAGCAACTGTGCCTTAGCAGTCAAGGCCACATAACCTCTGACAAAGGCACAGAACTCTTTGGTTATAGGATGTCAACACGTCATGTAGCCAAGCACAGACTATCAGGTATTCCAATACCTATGTGGTCAGTGGTCATATAGTGATATGTACAGGGAAGAAACAGAAGAATGGAGGATGGATGACTGCGTCTTACTGGAATTTGAGCTACCTGCCTCCAGCCCAGAAGGGAGAGAGAGCAGTGAGTGGAGTGTAGATCAGGTTCATTCCAGCAGACCACAGGTAATCCTTTTCCACAAAGAATGTATCCAATTTTTGAGGTATCAACCTATCAAACTTCAGATAAACTGCTTCAGCCTACAAGCATATCTGTAGCCTTCCTCCTTAAGAGTGGGGTTTATGTTGAAAAGCATTCCAGGAAATAGTCCTATTTGCTTCTATTTTATTTCTTTGGATTCGTGTAGACCAGGTGCCTGTAGAGCAAGATGATGCTAAGAGACTACTGAGAGGGAACAGACTTTTTGTTTTTCCTGTCTTTTGACATAGCTGAAATATTTCCTTTTGTCATACAATAATTCTTTTCTTCACAAAATAGGGAGAAACATGTTCTATTCCAAGTGTTAAATCTGTTTCAAAGCTTCTAATTTTCTTCTGCAAATGCATCTGTTTAAGTACCAGTGAGAATGAGGATCCTAATCCATTGCAGGCTAGGCTGGTGAATAGGCTACTACAGGAGCTGCTGCATGCTTCAGAAAAGGGAATGTACTTATTTCATTTATAAAGGTATAAAATAATCCATTTACAATAATCCTTTACTGTATTTCACATCAGGCTGTGTCTGGGTAAACCCAGTGGTGTTCTGTCAATGACTGTTTTACTCCTTTTCATATTATGAGTTACTGTCACCCACGGGCATAGAGCAGCAGACCATAATACGTACAACTAAATTGTGCTGCAGAAATTTATGCAAATGAATAGGTAGAGTAATGAGATGGTGCTGGGAACTCACATGTAGTCTAATGGTGTAGACCAGGGCAAGAAGGAAAGTACTAGCTGAAATTCAACCCAAATAGCTGGCACAGGTGAGAATCCATGGATATTCTTCCACTCCTAGTTTGGAGAACGTTAATGCTACGTTCATTTTTTTTACACCTTTTAGATTTGTGGTTTAAATCTGGAAGGGGATGTTTTTGTATGTAATTGCAGCCCTTCTGGTTGTTGGGTTTCCTCAGGGCTGGTGATAGTGATCACAATTCCTGCTATAGACAGAGGATTGGACTTTTCCCTGCACAGTGAAAGAAGGAAAAGCTAAGCAGTAATACTGCCTCACTTTATAGTTGGTGCTGTAGAAACCAGCTGCCATGATATTGCATGTTTCAGTGCTAACTAAAAGTTCATTACTTCTTTTGCTTCCCTTTCTTTGTGTTTATTGCAAAGAAGTCTGGTTTGCTAAAACCAGTGGACATAACCAAGTCCAGCTTTTGTTTTTCAATCTCATTCCCCTTCTGCCTTGCTCCAATATTCTGACTCGCTCTGTGTAAGCTCTCCTGTGTCCCAAGCCACAGATCACCAAGATGTAGATGCTTGATTTGGCTGAGACAAAGTGGAGATACCCTGAGGTCTCCTAAGGATGCTTACCTAGCCTTTGTGGGCTAATTAGAGCTGGCATATCCAATTAATTTATATGAATTATTGCTTTCCATAGAATTTCAATGTGAATCATGTGGAATAGCTTACTGGTGACACATGAACATATTGTGCAGCAGAGGACTCACTTTTCCTCATTATCTGTTCCTACACTAAGAGAATTATAAAGAAAGATGCTTGTAACATTTATGCCCTCTGTCATCTCAACTCATGATAAAAAGTTTTGCTAGGTTTCTGCATTGCTTTGGATGACATTAGGGTGTATTTTTGGTTAAACCTTGCCACAAAAAGAACTCTTGTGAGAGATTCTTGTCAACACTACCACCCACATTCATCTTTATGAGATGAAATAGTGCTTCACACCTTCCTTTTTCCACTTCTGGATAATATTTGTGTGTGGCTTTGAGCTGAGAATGCTTTCATGTTTTCACAGGGCCTTGAAGAAAGTCAGCATTTGCATTTTTGCAAGCCTGTAAGTACAGGAGTAAGAGCCAAGGGTCAAGTACCTTGAACGGATAAGCACTAAGATGCTTTTTGGTGTTGGAATTGGTGCAAGTCAGGTTAAACTTTTTAGATTGCTCTGGGTTTGCAACATCTATTGTTTCATATCACTAGCAGCAATGCTGTCATAGCATGTGTGAAATGGTCAGCTCTCACAGCCTCTTATTTTAAGGGTCCCTGCTCTTGTGTAGAATGCTATTGCCTGAAGAATAGAACATCTCTGGTTAATGTGCTCTTCAGGTACCAGTATTTTGTTATGTGCTCATTGCCACTAAGCAACTGGGTCTGGTATTTTTCAGAGCTGTATAGGCAAAAATATAGGTGTATAACAGCAAAGTCAAGTACCTTTATGAAAAGTGGCTTCGATAACTGAAACCTGGACAAGGGTGCTTGAGCCAGTAACCCTGGCTTTTGAGAGCCATGAACTATCACTGATTTCAGACAGGGAGGAACACTGGCCAGATCTACGCATTTAATCACACGCATGGCTTTGAGATTTGGCTGTGGACTACCTTTGAGGGGGTCATTTGATTTTTGGTAGCTGCGTTCATTGCTGGCACTGGTAAAACTTTTCTGTAGTCAAACGTAGTACAGCTCTGGCAGTGGGAATTCATCATTCTCGAGCTCTTTATTGGCTGACATAAAACATAATTACTGGCTGTCGATGCAAATCCATGTTAATTTACAGTGCTCAGACATCCATGTGTGCACTGACTTGCAAAAACTGGCCTCATGTCAGTGGCTGAAAGAGTCTTTCTCCTTGTTTGAGTTCTCCATGCATAAGCAGTGGCCAAAAAGGGGCTGTTTCGATACTGGTAACTTTTCAGCTCTACTGTCTTGTACGTTATACATATTTATTAGACCACTGCAGATACAGGATTCATATTAAATAATTCTCACTGATGACTTCAGATCATTGCCACATCAAACACAGCTGGAAATGGTTGGCTTGTTCTCACCATGAGATCTGGAAAAGTTGGTTCTCTGTTCAGTAAAGCATAAAAATAGAGATCTTGCCAGGTTTGCTATGGCCTCACAGAAATGCCACTAAAACACCATCCTTTTGCACAGGAGTTAAAGACAGTAATTTGAAATTCCACATCCTGGAGTGTTCAGGGGGATCTCTTCCATTCTGATCTCTACTGTAAGCAGAAATCATACTTCAGGCAGGGTATACAGAGGGAAAATGCTTTCCTAAAGCCCTGTCTCACAGCACAGGGGACTCTTATGCTTTCTGTCCAGAAACTAGCAGATATTTTTGGTGAATTGCTACATAACAACATTTAATTGTATACTATTGCATGAAACATTTTGATATATAATTTAAAGCCATTAGCCAGCTGAAATGGATAACTTGGACCTGTTTGAATTCCCACATGTGTTTGGGTGTGAGAAGCAGCCAAGTGAGCAGAATTCTTAAAGCAGATGAGGTTTTTGTGGCTGCATTGCCCATGTCTGCACCAGTCCGTCCCTCTACCAACCTTAGCAAGGCTTGCATGTTTTAGCCAATCTCAAACTCAACCCAGCAGTAAGCCCACATGGATTCCTGCAGGTGTGGCAGTCAGCAGGTCACTAGAGGAGCATATCCTAGATCAGTGACTTTCTGGGAGAAAGTATGCTTGATCTCTGGATAGAGACATCGGCCATATGGCTGAGACTCTGCAGCCAGCCCAGATGTGGCTCTCCCTGGTTTCCAGAGCCTGTGCCATCAGACGCTGCTCCTATGCAGGTCATCAGGAGAGCTGTGTGATAAGGGGCTGTGGGAAGCAGCAGCACACAGACCATCAGCAATTAGGCCTGTCCAGTGCTGCTGCTCACCAAACAGCTTGTCAGCCCTCACACTGTGAGTGATAGCTGGGCTTGGCACTGCTCTGCTGCTGTGGCAGTAACTTGTGGTGTGCCAGCACTGAAAACCCAATGACTGCAATGTGCAGGCACTGAAAGGCACTTCCCCAGCTGAAGCCAGATAATGGAACATTGAGTCAGACCTAGCTAACTACATTAATACATCTTTCCCCTATTATTTAAAGAGGGTACAGGATGATAGTTTGGGACAAAAAGAGAATAACTTTCCTTTTAAATGGGAGGGGGAAAAAAGATGGTATTATTTGACTACCATAAAATTTCCATTTCTCTGAAACAATCCAAAGGCTCAGTGATATGCAGAATTTTTGTTGGGTTCTCATGTGTTCAAACATTGTTGCCTCTGTAATGATTCATGTGAAATACGTTGGTAATTCTCAGTCTTTAATGAAAAATAATTGCACTGACTTAAATGATATTATTAAAAAATAGGTATAAGCAAGATTGTAAACACTTGCAATTAGCTTCCTAATTTTTTCTCTGTAGGGTTTTATCTTGTTTGGGAAGGATTACGTACTTGTGTGTTTCATTTGCAAAATCTTTCCCTTGCAGACAGCAGGGGTTCACTATTTTCTTTAGGATCCTGGTTTGAAATCTGTACTGGATGAGGCAGTGCAGCTTACATTGTATTGGTAGCAAGGACTATGCCACAGAGTCTCTGTGCCCAGGAAATGGAGGCAGTAGCTCAATGTCAGTTAAGAATGATGACGTTTTGCCCATGAAAAATTGCTTTTCTCATTTGCAGAGAGCAAGTTCTTTCACAAATTCCCAGTAAGTTATTTTTCATACCACTCTGGGTTACAATATCAATTGCTGTAAGCTGCTGAATTCCTGAGTAATTAGGTGTGATCAGTTATTGTTAGATAAATTCATATGCATGCAAATATATGTATGCACATGCATATTCATGTAGTTGTTATTGACTGCGAGTTGCTTGAGCAGCCTTCAGCAAATTCCTGATAAAAATAGATAAATGAACTTTTTCATATTCTCATTAATGCCCATTCAAAAGGATCTTGTTACTAATTTGATTTTGTGTGTGTGTGTGCTTCTCTCTGGATTATTATGAATATATGCAGTAAATCTTTCCTGAGCTGATATAATTGCTACGTGCAGCTACCAGTTCTGCAGGTAGATGCCTGACCTCTGTGAAATGGGCAGTGCCAACGTTATATTTCCATCATTTATTCCTGCAATTCTGAATTACTCACTCCTGCTTAAAGTTCTGATTTTGTGTCATGTACTGAATCTCTTAGCCTCTGCAGTCCTGCATTTCTGCCTTACCATGCAGAGGTACTTAAATGAGAAAATCCGAGGACTGGACAGTTAGTTCTTGCACAAAACTGTTATTAATATGAAATAAATAGCCCAGCTGAATTGGGCACAAGTTTTTAGTAACAAATGATAAAAGTTTATGGTTGTTGAGCAGAATCATCAAGTCCAACTGTTAACCATGAATAGCTTCATTAGATGATGCTGAGGAAGATGCAGCAGAGGAATAAAGATCAGAGAGCACTGAAAAAGTGTAGTAAAGGGTTGAGATATTTTGTCCTTGAAATAGAGCCAGTGGAGAAGCTGCTGGTGGTCTCTTCTCACACGTAGTTGAGACAGAACAAGGGGGAATGGCCTCAAGCTGAGACTGGAGAGGTTTAGATTGGATATTAGGAAAAAATGAAAACTGAACTGGCATCAGGAACTTTAAAGGATGTGGGTGCAGTTTAGGCCTTTTAAAAGAAATATAATGCATTGGCAGCAGCATGTACCATGACATGCACTGACAATCACAGAATGTTAGAGGTTGGAAGGGACCTCTGGAGATCCAGTCCAATGCCTCCACAGAGCAGGATCACCCACAGCAGGTCACACGGGAACACATCTAGTCATGTTTTGAATGTCTCCAGAGAAGAAGACTCCACAAGCTTTCTGGGCAGCCTGTTCCAGAGCTCTGTCACCCTCATGGTAATAAAGTTTTTCCTGTTGTTCAAGTGGATCTCTTCTGCTCTGGCTTGCACTTGTTAATGCAGGCAATACTCGGTAACAACTTTTAAAAGTTAGCAGCTCGTGGTCTAATGTGTTGCTGGAGGTAGTATCTACCAGGCCAACCTTTGCTTTTGTTTGTTTTTCACAGTGTGCTCAATCAGCACACTCCACATAGCTTGGGTTTTGTACACATATGGAAGAGGTCAAGCCATCAGATGTCTGGCTTGCACATGTTTTATTAATTGGAGCCATATGCAGATCAACTTTTACTTAACACTGAAGTAGAGTAGTTGGAAACAATTTATCTCGTGATCTAAAAAGAAGCCACAAAATAAACTGATTTCCCTCCTCCTCTCAGATCTCTTTTTGGTTTGTATCAGAACAGAAATGCTGCCACAGTTTTGTTTTCCTACTGGTGTTCTTTCTGAGAGTTGACACTGGAGATGTTAAATACACACAGATGTCAGCTTGAGAGAGGAGGAGTAATTTATGGAGGGAGCAATGCATTCACCATTTCATGTTAGTACATTTCATTATTTCATGCTGCTGTAATATTAAGGCTCTGCTCAAAAAAACCTGAGAAAACATTCAATACATTTTGAAAGAGAACATTTTTCACTTGCAAATTCACTTCCAGGGAGTTTTGATCTGGACTCTTTGCAAAGAAAGGATTGAGCAGAAAATGTGAGTTAGAGAAGTACAGTGGGAGAGCAGCTACAAACAGCTCAGAGATGCTGCCGGAGTTCAAAAGAAAAGCAGCAAAACCATTCCCTTTCAGATAAACTCAAGCACTATTTTAAGCATAGGTTAGGATCAATCTCTCCTGTTTCTGGACCTGATGGTGCATTGGATCCACAGAAATTACTGTGACAGTTCAGACATGGGTATGACCATGCTCCCCTGGGCGACTGAAATGAGAGAGGAGCTGGCTGGTCTTCTGGTGGCTTTGAGTCTAATTCTACTCAAATTAGAAATGGATGCCTTTATAATGCACTATTCAGGGCAGCTTAATTATGTTCGATTCCATTAATATCTGTTAATTATAATGGAAAGGCTAAACAACTTCTGGAAGTAAAAAATGGAATGCAAATGTTCAGTTTTTAACTAAGGTTAAAATATTTAATCTTAGCGCAATATCTACTTAATGTGTCTATTTACACCATAATAGGAAGGTGGATGAAGTGCTTAGAAGCAGTGTGACAAGCTCCAAATTAGAGAGACAGGAGAGAACTGTGACAGAGTTGGCTTCTGAAAGGCAGGGTAATTATAATGGGAGCACAAGGAGGAGGAAACCTGCACAAAGAAAGGAATGGAAGTGTTTCAGATAATATACTCTAATTTGTGTTCTGATGTGGCATATTTGCATAGCATTACCATAGTTATTAATAAATTCCATCCTTTTATTTTTATGAAGTATCATTGTGTTCCGTGCACACAAACTAGGTTACAGTCCTGCAGTTTAACTGTCATAATAAACTGGTAGGCAAATGTCATTAAAGAGAGTGAGAGGGATTGTGTTTGTCATTCAGGGTTGCTAACTTACTCATTTAGAATGAGAAAAGCTTTCCAAGGAAAAGCTGAGACATATTTGGGTTTTACTTGAACTGCAGTCTCCAGCCACCAAGAGGGAATGTATTCTCAGAATGCATCTCTAGCTGGCAAAACAACAGGGATTAGGGTTTGATATATTTTTAAAACATATGAATTATTGAATATTCTAGTTGAAGTAGCATGTATCCAGATGCACTTTATATTTTCTTCCTTCCCCTAATGCAAAGTAAATTTATTTAGCAGTATAAACTATCTTTATAATTTACAAAAATTATCCTTGTACTAATGCACAACATTTTGATATTAACATTTCAGCGTGCAGTAAGGCACCTCCTTGCTATAGCCTGACTGCAATGACCACTGTAAGAGGAATTCCACCAGACATTTACCACAGAAACTGTGCAGAAGTGAGACTTTGTGATAAGACAGCCTAAGAATTAGGTCGTGTTGGGTTCAATTACCTCTTAGTCAGATGCCTCATTCCTTTGCTCATCAAGTGTGTGATTGTGATCCTTCCCCAATTAAAACACTGCTGTGCAGTGACAAGTCTGACACCCTGTGAGCTACAGCTGACAGAGTTTCCTGAAGGAATCTTCCTCTGCTTCTTTGATTTGTTTTAACTTCTCGTTAAGTGTTGTCAAAGCTTGCATTTTATTGTCATCATTATTACAATATTGCCCCATTTTTGCCATTCAGGAAATGTGTGAAGTTTTAGCTTCAATGTCTAGACCTGAATGTGTGTATTGATTCATACAATCACTCAGGGCTTATGCTGGGTTTAGATGGAGAACATCTGGGGGCAATTTTAGGGCCCAAGTGAACTTCATGAAATCCAGCTAGGCCAAATGCAAGATCCTGCACAGGGCCTGAGACAATCTCCAATGTCAGCACAAACTGAGAGCAGCCCTGCAGAAAAAGGCTTATTTTATCTTCTTCAAATGGCTGCTCATATGAAGAATTTTCTTTTTTAAATAGGGGGCGGGAAAATGAAATGCCTGAGGGAAATGCACTGCCTCAGGTACTTGGAGTTCTTGCTATTTGGATAACTTTGGTGCTAAGCTGTATCATAATGAGTACAGAAGAGGCCACAAAGATGCTCAGAGGACTGGAGCAGATCTGCTCTGAGGACAGGATACGAGAGTTGGGGCTCTGGAGAAGAGAAGGCTTCCGGGAGACTTTAATAGTAGCCTCGCAGTACCTGAAGGGGGCTATAAGAAGGCTGGGGAGGGACTACTGACAAGGTGTCGTAATGACGAGGAGGAATGGATTTAAACTGGCAGAGGAGAGACTGAAACTGGATGTTAGGAAGAAGTTCTTTACAGTGAGGGTGGTGAGACACTGGCACAGGTTGCCCAGGGAGGTTGTGGCTGCTCCTGGGCTGGATGAGGCCTTGTGTGACCTGTTCTAGTGGGAGGTGTCCCTGCCTATGGAGGTCCCTTCCAACCTAAACCATTCTATACCACCACAAAATTTTAACAGATGAAATGATAGACAATATTTTAGAACAGTGTTTATATGTTTTCTCTTAGGCTCTTAATCTTTAAGAAAACGTCTTGGGGGAGACATTTCTGTTGTAAAAAAAAAAAACCAAACAAATCCTATTTTAGTCACTTTCTTTCTATTGAATCATCAGAACTATTTGTGCTCAAATCAGAGTTTGTTTTTTGGGTTTGGGTTTTATTTTTGGGGGGGGGGGGGTTTGCCTTTTTTTTTTTTTTTTTTTTTTCCCCAAAGCAAGCAGTGTTTGCCTGGTTTTCTTCACTGCTTTGACAAACAGTGTGGTTTGGGAAGATGTGGCCTTTGCAGGAGCAGCAAACACAGTGATCCAGTCAGCAGGGTTTGAGGCATCCCATCTGGCACATCACCTTTTCCCAAAAGAGATTCCAAACGCCCAGAGCTGCTTTGGGCAATTTTCTTTCCTAGTCATCTCAGAGTGCTGTGCTGTAACCATGCCCCAGGGAGAGAGGTGAGGAGAGGTCTGATGGTGCTGTGCCTGTGTTTCCATGGGGAGCAGCAGGGTGAAGAGGCAGCCTGGCCGGGCCCAGACCTGCTTTGCCAGCGGAGCTGCATCACATGCTGCAAGTCCGCAAGAAATGCTGCATAATCTGAGAATGGGTCAGAACCTCCCTGTAGTGGGGAAGATGTGCCTGAACATTGAGCTTTCAAATTAATTTCCTAATGCTGCTCACTGTACAGCAGTGCTGGTGCTCTGGCAGCAGGCATGGCAGCATCTTCCTGTGGCAGCTCACAAAAGCATCAGCTTCAAGCTGCTGGGGAACTGAGCTCAGGGAAGTGAAGTGTGCCACGGGGCCAAGAGTGCTGCTTTCTGCCTCCTGTGCTGGGGCAGGGTGGCACTGGCAGGGCAAAGGCACATCTGCCACACAGGCTTGATAACATTCGGGAGCTCTTCGAGGCTTCCACAGTGGGACTGGGCTGATGCACTGTAGGGATGAGTTAAGCATTGAAACTGAAAAATCGGGGAGTAGTGCAGTAGTTTGGCTGCTATGTTTTAAATGCCTGAGCACAGTGAATTTCGTGTAACATGCTTGAATTTCAGTCAGGGTTGTTTCCTTTAATCCCCTCCAACCTATTGCTCTGCACTTTATTTCTCTGAACCTTGTGAAAATGGCAACCTGCTCAAAGCATCATCTGCAGAAAGCGTTGTGTATTCATCTATGTGCTTATACATATTTATACAGAAAAGCTACTGTAATTAAAAATAAATCTATTTTTAAGGTATTACTTATACAGTACAAACTGTTTAGCTAAAATTATATCCCGTGTCCAATTTCAATGCACATACAATATTTTTTTTAACCTCTATATGTCACACTTTAGTGGAACAGTTTCTTTAGATTTGTACCTTTACATATATAACATCGGGAGTTTTTCCACAGAGGAAATAAACTCTCCTTATATCACAGGTATTTTAGGTTCTGCTTTGATCTTCGGGTGTTAAACTGTACAAAACATTGATTAGCATTTATCTCTTTTGTCCAAGGTACTTCTTATTTTTTTTATCTTTACATTTGCTACCACAATTTGGCCTATTTTGTCTTGGTAGCTGAAATTGTCACAGTTTTATTAGCATAAAATACTAATTTGTGATGTTATTACCTACCTGCAGTAAGATGTGAAAACACCCTAAGCCACAGCTGAAGAGTTTTTTCATTCCATTTTGACAACGTAAAAAAAAACTAGAGGTGTGTTAATTGTCCAGTAGATTTTAAAATGTGCTCAATTTTCCCACTTCCTCCTGAAAATGAAATTTCAACCCCCAAATGTTTGCTTGTTTTTCCACAGAGTTTTTAGCTGGAATAGGCACAGGTACAGAGAGGGAGGGGTTACTGTCACAGTGGATTTAGCTATTTCTACGTCTTAGATTTGTGCCATAAAAAGGAAGAAATCTTATTTGGAGGCAGATTTCCTCCAAACAATTTCCACTATGCATTTTTAACTATAGAGAACGTTCAACTCTTCTCTTATATCCTGGCTTCCACGCTGCAGTAGTAGAAACAACAATCAATTTCAGGTTGCTTTAAAAACTGGCATTCCCTCCTGAATTCTAGCACTTCTGACAACAGCCACCTGCTTTGGGTTTTTTCTGTACTTCAAAAAACTGATCAACTGCAGCAGCCCTGGAGGCGATCTGTCCTGTCTCTTCCCTCTCACCACCTTTCAATAACCAGGAACACTGAAACAGGCATCTCAAACTGAGCAGGAAAGGGCAGCTAGGGGGTGGCAGGAATCCTTACTGAGAGTTGGAAGATCAGAGAAATGAAGAATAAAACTGTGAAAAATGAAAGCAGTGTTTTACAGAGACTGAGAAGCTTTGTCCTGAAACCTGTCAGCTGTACATCTTCCCACATGTCACTTTATCCACCTCTTGGATTTATTGCTAATGCTATTCTTCTGTAATAAGCTTGTCTGGCTCTGATCTCACACTTATGTTTAATTTCTACTTCTTGAAATCCTCCTTTCTGAGTCCTGTCATTAAATAGGACATCAGGACTCACTGAACTCCCACCTAAAATACATGACTGACTCAGATTACTTGATTTATTCAGTGACTGCAACTACCCTGTGATACATTGCTCAAGCCCCTTTTGCTGAAATGGAGTCTAATTTGCTTTAGTCTGCTTTCTTTTCTCACAAAGCAATTCCATGATCCAGATTCTGTGATAATTTGATGAACTGAATGACTCTCTAGCCCTAGACAGGCAGCATTTGGAGTTGTTCTGCTAGTATTCATTCTGTGAACCTCTGTGTCTGTTTCCATTGAGTAATTTGGTTAAAGTGACAGTGCAACAACTTACAAGCATAATGAAAACAAAGCCAGGGAATGGAGCAGATCTTACTTGGCATTTTTTTCCTACTCTTTCTTACACTAATGGCACCCTCCTGTTCCCTTTGGAGGGGTTTTCTTTTTATTTCCCTCTTTTTATGTAAGCCAGAAATTGTATCTAGGATTTACTATGATAAAGAGAAATCACCTGCCAGGAGATAGAATTTTATAGGCTCAGGAACATCATTTCTCTGGTGTGTCTTACAATAGCAGCAGCTATTTAACACAGTGAGAGCTGTGAAAACTGATCTCTGATATGGTAGCTGTGCCAATGATCTAGGTGGGCAGGTTTGAGACTATCTCCACTAGCATTATGCAGATGAGACACCTACAGCAATTAGAAGGGATGTGGGTAGATGTACACAGAAGGTGGCCACTCACCTACTCCCTCCTTACCACCAGCTGCAACTCTTCCTCCACGTTTTCAAGCACATTCACCAAATCATGATGGGTGGGGTTCAAATGTCTGTGTATGCACTCTCCTGTGGTCACCTCTGAATTGGCCTCTTCTATATCACATCACCCTGCCTGCTGACTAGGGAAGCCCAAAAAGGGCCACAGCTTCCTTCGAGAGTTTTGCTCTGTGCTACCTGATGGCATTGGAGAGTTCAGCAGACGTGGGGCCTGGCAGAGAGATTGTGAGCGTGGCAGTGGGGAGGGAAGGGTGTGAAGTGACACTAGGGAACTGTGGTGCAGTACATCAGGATGAGGTGCTCACAGGTGGTACTTTCAAGGATTCTTTTTAACTACCCTTTCCAGTTTATAGCTGCTTGTGGTTGTTTCATTTTAAAATTAAGACCTTGGATTGGAGGCAAGTTTAAATTTAGAATTTCTTCTGCAGAGATATCGATTCGCTGTCACTGTTGTAATAATTTTGTCTTTTCCCCTTTATTGGGGCTTGCTAAGTTTCAGCTAAACCCCTAACTTGCATCAGCACTTTTACTGCACTGAAAATTTTCCTTTTATCTCCTGATTATAGGTTTGGATGTATTTTGTCATGCTTTGCAATGTTTTAAATTTTACACAGACGTTAAATGAAGTTGCCATTGGCCTGTAAATAATCAGCTTTAAGGTAAACTTGTTCTCTAGGTGGATTTCCTCAAGCACCTTTTCTGTTCAGTTCTCTGTTTTTTCCAATGACTTGAGAAGCTCACTCCAGCTGCTTTCACTTGCTCGTGTCTAGAAGACTTTCTGGCTTTTGTGGATTTGCTGGTCAGAATGTTTCCTCTCCGTTCCTCTCCCACTTGCCCTTTCTTGAACATAAAGTGACAGGTTCCAGTGTTCTTCTGCAAGAGTGAATCACTGGGAGCAATATTTTCTGCGTGTTTTCACAGGGATAAGCAAGATTAGACTTGGAAGTAAAGTCTGAGGATCTGGTTTATCATCCTCGTAATGTGTTGTTGAGTGTGCAAAAGTAAACTGTCTGAGGGGAAACCAAGCACTGCCTGGCTGGTTGCTAGGTTGGGTGAAGTCATCCCAATATATCCACTTATTTGCTGGGAGGAGTAGAGATTGAGAGGAAAGTGAAGTAGAGGAGGGAATTTCTTCAGTGCTTTAATAAAAGGATGATTAGCCACAGATATGAAGCAGGCAGCACACTAGTATGAAATACTAATTGTTTGTTAACTTGCACTTTTCTGAAACAGAATTACTGTAGAAATAGTGTTGCTAACTGTGCAGTATTTGTTCTGGTAAAGCAATGAAAAGAATTGTTCTCATCTGTAGTTAAACCAATGGAACTGTTAATTGTTCCACTACTCAGCCTTAGACTGAATGTTTCCAAACTTATTGACTGTCTTTGATGCTTTAGATTCATAGCAATGAACTTAATTCTGTCACTAGCTCTAAAAATAGTTCAAATTCAAAGCTGTTTGCAGAGAGCTCACTAAGAGAGTGAAGTGTTTCCGTTCCCTGTATTTTGCCCTCCAAGCAAGGCCTTTGATTTACTTTTCTGAGTGACCTCTGAGACGCTGAATGGCTGGCAGAGAACATCCTAGATACCAGCCCAAAGTGTTCCAAATGCCTTTATCAAACATTTGATTTCTACACCTCTTATGGGTCAATCCATTTTCTTTTTCTGATGTTAGAAATAATGATTTTTAATACAAATATTCATATTAATGTCCATCAATATTGTGTATTGCTTGTGGTTCTTTGCTCTTTGAGGATGAAGTTTAGGTAGAAAAATTAATCTGATAGTGATGATCAGTCATCTTAGAATCATAGAATGGTTTAGGTTGGAAGGGACCTCAAAGATCATCTAGTTTCATAGTTTCCTCACTATAGGCAGGGACACTTCGCCCTAGAACAGGTCACTGAAGGCCTCATCCAACCTGAACCTTGAACACCTCCAGGGAGGGGGCATGCACACTGTTCCTGTGCCAGTGTCTCACCACCCTTCTTGGAAAGAACTTTTTCCTAACAACCAGTTTTAAATCTCCCCTCTGCCAGTTTAAACCCATATTTCCTCATCCTGTCATTACAACACCTTGTTAATAGTCCCTCCCCAGCCTTTCTGTAGCCCTCTTCAGATACTGGGAGGCTACTCCAAGGTCTCCTGGCAGCCTTTTCTTCTCCAGGCTTGACAGCACCAACTCTTTCAGCCTGTCCTCATAGCAGAGGTGCTCCAGCCCTCTGAGCATCTTTGTGGCCCTGTAATGTATGCCTACTTGAAATTAATAATGGGAAATCAATTCATGCTCTGAAAGCTGCTTTTGTTTAAATGCTCATCATATTCTTTGATTTGCTAGATTCTGTTGTGCCAGCAAGAAACCTGGGTGCAGTTCAGTGTTTGAGACTCTCTGCCTGAATCTGAGTGGATTATTTAATGTGCATGAGCTGAGATACCTTTGTGCTTTTTGCCTGAGTCTAAGTGTGGCATTGACTTGGGAATAGAAAGGACAGAAACATGGATGAAGTGCAAAGGGACTTGTGCATGGGAAACTTGGCTTAAAAATACCCAGCCCATCAGAATCACAACAGTGGAAGAAAATCCATTAAGAACTGCTAAATATGAAGTTGCTGCCACTGGGCAAAGCTTCTAACAGGTCCCACTATCAGGTGCCTGCTCCATTCTCAGATGGTTTCGTGTGCAGTCACTGGAAGGAGGAGCACCACCTCTTTGCTCTGACCTGATCTGACTGTTCCCGCATTAGGTTACACGTGGGACAGCTGCTCTCCAACAATAGCAGGGTTCAGGAAGGAATTTGCCTCTAAAAGCTGTCACCAAGGCCGTGTTGGATCAGATACCTTGTTCGCAACCTAAGTGGAAGGGGAGTTCTGATGAGGCTATTACAAGTTAGTAGAGGGACAAATTCAGTTCTCAAATTCAATTCTGAGCACGTGAGATCCAGTGCAGTGGGATTGCTAAAGACTTGCTGTCAGAGGTGACAGAAACACCAGCTGGCTTGTTAACCCTTAACTGCAGCAGGCAGGGGACAGTGAACTGATTCATATAAACGTGAAGAGGGTGACAGAGCACTGGAACAGGCTGCCCAGGGGGGTTGTGGAGTCTCCCTCTACGGAAATATTCAAAACCTGCCTGGATGTGTTCCTGTGTGATCTGCTCTGGCAGGGTGGTTGAGCTGGATGATCTTTTGAGGTTCCTTCCAGCCCCTGACCCCCTGATTCTGTGATCTTCACTCTTTGAAAATGGGAAAACCCCTGGGACCAAACATCTGGGGCTTCTTTTTTGCTTCCCCTCAGTGCTGTGGTTGGGCCAACACGTTAGCGGACTCCAGCATGTGTGCAGTGCAGAGGCTGTCATGCAAACAGGAGGGGTGCATCCTGTATGTGCTGCTTAGCCTAATACCAGGCACCTGTAACTACCCTTTCCTTTCAGCCAGTGCCGCTCAGAATACTTAACCTGACAGTTTTGTTTCCGTTGCTTGACATCATACTATCTCTCTTAATTCTCTATGTTCTTCTTTCCCTTCAGAACTATGGTTTGGAGACTGAAAACCTGAGGACTCTCTCGCACAAGCTGAATGCCTCAGCCAAAAACCTTCAGAACTTCATAACGGGTAGAAGGAGGAGTGGCCATTATGATGGCAGGGCCTCTAGGCGACTGCCAAATGATTTTCTTACCTCTGTAGTTGACTTAATTGGTGCTGCCAAGAACTTACTAGCCTGGCTGGACAGGTAATTTACTATTCCTTTGTAAATGAGAATAAGTTTTTGAGTTGTTTTGTTTCTTCTTTCTTTTTCTCTTGTGCTCTTTGATTCTAATATTCAAAGAGCAGTTCTGGAATTCTAGCTCTACGTTTTGGGTTGCAAATTTCTTAGGTTAAAAACCAGTACCTTTTTTTCTGTTATGAGGATGCTCAATTTTTCACTGGATACGTTTTCAGCTTCTTTTGATAGCATTTTGTATGAAATTAATGCTTTTGTGCCGTTCCAAGTCGACATCTCACTGCCACAACTGGTAATGTCTTAAGTAGTTTCCAAAAGAAAGTCAAGGAAGAAAAGATTCTGGAGTTTGAATTGCCTTTTTGCCATCAAAAAGACAAAAAATGGAGCTGAGCAAATCAATCCAGAATATTCAAAACAAAGTCTAGTACTTGAGTACTTGCTCAGTCTGAAAAGTAATTGCTTTTTTAAGAGTTTTTATAGAGTAGGATTGAGGTGTTAGGTACAGCTGTGGTATTTGTTAATGCTCAACAATCAACCACTGGGTTGTTGAGGTTTTTCACCTGTAGATAGATAATTTGATTTAGAAGTATGTCTCTGAATCAACGTAGTTATAATTTTGACTGGGGAAAGACAGAAACCAAACCATAAAGTAGCATCAGAATGTTTGTTTTGCTTCTCTCTCTGGAGTCACAGCAGTGGATAGCTTTATCCTGAATCTGAATGCTCTTGAGTGTACAAATGGCACCTCAGAAACCACGGTAAGAGTGAATCACCCTCTTTCACAGGATTTGTATAATCCTGGTGACATATTCCTAACCTAGTGCCAGCAGTCATATTCTCTCAGGCTGTGACCTTGTCAGCTCTTATGAATTCAAATGGGGTCAGATTCAGCTGGAATTTAGAAAGCCTGAAAAAAATCCAAGTGTGCAGGAAGCTCTTAGTGACTAAGGAAGTATTTCTTTGCTCCTTGAATTAAGATGCTAACTGCTGCTGAAGAATGATGTTATACTAGAAATAATGAGCTGTACAAAGAAAATCTGAACTGCTTATAATTGTTTGGAAGCTCCTAGTTGCCCTTTCCACAAGAATGATGACTTCTCACGTCCTTGCCAAGATCCAGTTTGCATCCTTCCTGCCTTCATTGCCGCTTCTTGTTTCAAATGCACATTTTACAGAAGCTGCTGGAGATTGCCATGATTAGGTGTTTCACATCTCCCTGGTGTAGAACTGATCTCTAGACTGCAAATACCTGCTTACACTGTGAACAGGAGTTCTAAACCTTGATGGTGTATAAACTTATTCCCACTTTTCACAGGTCTCCATTTGTCAGTGTAACAGAATACTCCCTGCTGAAAAACAACATTGTTCAACTGTGCCTGGAACTAACAACCATTGTGCAACAGGTAGGAGTGGTTATCTCCCATTCTGATTCTTTACCCTCCATACTGTTGCTTAAAAATTACAGTAGTAAGAACATTGCTAAGCTTTTACTTCACCAGAAAAATTGTTTTGGCATTACCTCTCTGTTTGTTGCAAATTCTCTTTCTCTGGGAGCGATGGGAAGATTTGGAGACTGTGGTTGTCCTCCTGTGCTTAGATAGATGGAAGGACAGCATGAAGTTGAAAATATTCCACTTTGCTTTGGAGCAAAAATTCCATGTCAGGTTATCTACCTTCACACAACTGCTCAACAAAAGACGAAAGCCACAGTGGGCAGCAGTGTAACCACTGCTAACAGTTTATTACAGATTAAAATAGGACTGATCAAAACTCTTTCAGGGATGAGTTCTCATAATACATATAAATTTCTCCAGAGCCTGCACTGTAGCTTCTTCTCTTAAAGGCCAGACACTTACACGGAAGCTTTTACCTGAAATATTCATAACATTTAACCAACCAAATGTGGAGCAAATAACTGGATCATCGCTGACATTCATTAATTACTTGTGGTATAATACAGTCCACAGGTACTAAAAGTGAAGATATCTCTTCTGTTGCATTCATTACATACAAATAATAACATTCTCTGACAGTGGTTGCCCCTGAAGTAAGACAAGAGGTGACGCAGGTACACAGAGTGTACAACTAATTTGCACTCATTTACAGTGAGCTTATCCTCTTGTGAGTGGATAAAAATATTGATGAGATAAAACAGTGCTCTTGGAATACATAGGTTAGAGAAGAGGCAGGGCTCGCTTGGAATGAAGCACAAAGATACCATGGGAGGGAAAGCAGGAAGAAAGCTTAGCTAAAGATGCAGCTGTGCAAGCACCTGGAGCTGGCCCCAGACTCCGCTGCCTGCCTCTGTCTTGTGCTGGCAGTTTTGCATCTGACCTCACTGCAGACCAGTCACAGACCTCGTTTGGTTTAAAAGGCTTCCTGGAGTGGTAGCATTCTGCAAAATCTTTTGTTGTTATTGTTTTGTTTTTCCCTTTTTTTCCCTCTGCAATTTCATTTTAGTTATTGGGAAAAAAAAGAACTGAGGCTGGTAAATGTAAGTCTTTGTATTTTACATCATTATCCTTAATTTATAACATTCAGCTTTACTCCTTTTAGAAGTTTTGTCCCTTATGCACTTTTGCAGTACAAAACATCCTTTTTCTCTTTTTCTGGTTTAAAAATTCCTATGTAGGCACTTAATTATTTATGTATCTTTATTAATCTTTCTCTTACAAGGTGTTTATAGCACCAGGCTATTTTTGATGTACAGACTAAGCAAAATTAACTTTTATACAGGATAAAAAAGTTCAGATTTTGATTCTGCCCTTCAGCTGATATTGCGCTTCATTCGTGTGAGTTTGATTATTTTTTTTCCCTCTGGTCCAGGTGGAAATAGTCTAATTTTGAATTGCTGTCTCCATTTCTGTCATTCAATTCACTGCTTTTGGCAGATGAAATTCAGTTCTCCTTTGCCAGCAGTAGCTTGGTTCCTTATTTTTCAAGGCCTCAGCTTCACTGCAAAGCTGTCCTCCTCTTGACAGTTTTGAAGCAGTCTATCCTCTAGCATAAACTCTGAGATGCAAAATGTTCACTTACTCCTTCAGGACAGTTACAAAGACACTTTTGTCTCTTTCTGTCTTATTACCCAATCTGGGTTATATGGTAGTCATACATGAAGATTTTTTTTCAGGTATATTAATAGTCATACATGAAGATTATTTTCCCAGTATGTTAAACTTAGCATCAGAAAGGGCAGATAGAAGAAAATCATTGGTAGGGAGACAGTTTTGCTCTTACTAAAGCTGAGGAAAATTGACCTTAATGTGTGAAAGCAGAAATGTCTCACCTAAAGCAGAACTGCTGTCTTAACCCCAGGCTAAAATGTGAGTTGAAAGGCATAACTAATGGAAACCTAGATCTTGGATCCCTTCAGATACTTCTTGTTTTATGAATGACATCAATTTTAAATATCTAATTTAGTCAGAGTGAAAGTAGCAGCCCAGACTGTGCATTTGCACATTACTTCAGCCTGTGCAAAATTAACATGCTTTGTGTGCATAGTATCTGCCACTCAGGGTGAACTTGCTTCTGGATAGTGGCAGTGCTATGTAACTTCAATGCAGACAGCACTTAGGAGTTCTGAGGAGGCTGAGAAGGGATCAATGTCTATAAAAACCTGAGGGGTGGATGTCCTGATGAAGCTGCCAGGCTCTTTCTGGTGGTGTCCAGTGACAGGACAAGGAACAATGTGTACAAACTGGAACACAGGAGGTTCCACCTCAACATGAGGAAACACTTCTTTATGGTGGGGGTGATGGAGCCCTGGAGCAGGCTGCCCAGAGAGGTTGTGGAGTCTCCTTCTCTGGAGACTTTTGAAATCCATCTGGATGCATTCTGGTGCAGCCTTCCCTAAGTGGTCCCGCCTTGCAGGGGGGTTGGACTCGATGATCTCTGGAGGTCCCTTCCAACCCCTACCATTCTGTGATGTACTTTATGTATCTGAGTGACAGTGCTCTTACATATAATTGCAGAAATTTTTTAATTGCAATTAATAGAAATTGTTGTTTCTGAGTAGTTCCCTGTGCTTGGTCTAACTTTTACAGGAGCCCTCCTCTGTGCAGGTGCTTGGACTAGATAACCCCCAGAGGTTCCTTCCATCTGAGTTATTCTGTGATTCAGCAACTGCCATTAAATTCTGGGGTGTTATTTCAGTTTGAACTTTGCAGACTTCAGCTTTTAGCCCCTCATTCTTATGTTGCTTGTGTTTGCTAAAGAACATTTTGTTATCAAACATCTGTTCACTGTTTTCCAAATATAGACTAAGATCAAATCTTTACCTTAGCTGAACCAAGTAAAATAAGTTACTGCAGTGTGTTTACCATTGTATATTTGCCTGGTTTCAGAGCAACCTCCTTCTTTTAGTGTGTGAGTGCTTGATTTTATGTATGCAAGCAATCTATTGTTCATTATCCCTTTGTCATAGGCACCATTCAAAGATCTTTCCTGCAGTTTTATATAGCAAATGGTATGCAACTGGAAAGCATCAGAGGTTTAAGCTCTCTTCCAAGCTGCTCCTTTATAAGGTCTCTGTTTCTTTTCATTAGTTCACTTGACTCATGCTGGTTTATTGTAGTAAGTTAATGGATTACATATTTTACATGTATTAGTGTTTTTATGTGTTAGTAAACTGTCCTCAGAACTCGTCATAAAACCTTCTTTATGGTATATAGTAACCAGGAGCTAGCAGTGTGTTTCTGTGGCTAAGAAGGCAAATAATCTCCTGGGGCCCATGAGGAAGAACGTGGGCAGTTATGGGATTTTCTCTTTCCCCTCTGTTCTGCCTAAGTGTTGCCACATCTGGAGCACTGGATCCAGTTCTGGGCTCCTCACTTCAAAGGAGACAAGAAACTACTGGAGCATCTCTCTGAGAAGGAAAGGTTGAAAGACCTGGGGCTGTTTAAGCCTGGAGGAGAGCAGCCTGAGAGTGGATGTTGTCAGTGCTTATCAGCATTTGAAGAGCAGAGGGCAAGAGAAAGGGGCCAGACCCTTTCCAGTGATGCCCAGCAGTGGGCCCAAATTGGCGCACAAGAAGTTTCGTTTAAACATAAGCAAAAAATTTTCTGTGAGGATGCTGCAGCCCTGGAGCAGGCTGCCCAGAGAAGCTGTGGAGTCTCCTTCTCTGGAGACATTCCAAACCTGCCTGGCCATTGTGATCCTGGGCAACCTGCTGTGGGTGACCCTGCTTTAGACTAGATGATCTCCAGAGGTCCCTTCCAACTCCCACCATGCTGGGATTCTGTGATCTGTAAATTTCTTTTTCTTTCAGAATTAGAAACTAAAGTTATTAATATAGAGTGAATGAGAGAAGTCCTCCTGACCTTTTATCTTTATGAATATTCAACAGAATGTTGTTTTCACTTTGTCAGCTCTGAAGGTGTACTGTACCTTGGAGAGGTAGGATCTTCTGGGTAGTGCAGAAGCTACCTTAGGTGTAATACTGCTGCTGTGACTGGTTTTGTAATTCCTGTGTTTTGCCATTTTTACAAAGGGGAAACAGATTGCAGCTGCTAATCTTTTTAAGAGTTTTTTAGCCTGTAAGAAAAAAAAAACCCAACAACACATTTTTAACATGTCACCTTGGTTGGAAAGAATATCACTACAACTATTATTTATTTTCCAAGGAAAATAGATCCAAATTCTATAAATGCTATAAATGGAAGACTCTTCTTTTTTGTTAATGAGATCCCTAGTGCATTGCTATGTATCAGAGAAAAACAAATCAGAAGAGTATTGTGACCTACATATCTTAATGTTTTAGTACAATATTGCCAGTGCTTTAACCTCTCAGTTAAACTAGTCTGATGTATTTAAAAAAAAAGGGAAAAAACAAAGTCAATATGCAGCTGCTTTGGAAGGAATCCCAAAGCCATTAACGTTTTTAATGCTAATGTAATCTTGAATGTGCAACATAAGTGTAGCTAACATTAATTCTGCTCTGCAAAACAGTAGAATTTCTGCTTTGCCACACGTAAGTCTTCCATTTTTTGACCTGAAGTAATTAAGTTTGTTTGGAATAAAGCTCATATTGTATTTCTAGCACAGAAATTAAAGCAATAATTTAGAAAGGAGCATTAGCTCTGAAGTCAAGCTGTAAAGCCTCCTGTGATCATTTTGTACTCTTGGTACATGGAGGGTTAAAAGGAGATGGTGGATGTGCTGTTTGAAGTATGCAAACCTTGTAGGAAAGCTGCCTTGGGCATTGCCAACCAAGCTGACTAATTGAATTCTTTTTTTGTGCTGTAGAAAATAACAGTGTGAATACAGAAGAAACATCAAAGGGATACTTGACCATGAAATGCTAATATCAATTCCTGTGTTCCTTGGCACTCATCATCTTCTGATTTTAACTTTCCTATTCTGCAACTGTAATTTTTTTTTAACTGCATTCACTTAAAATTAAATTCTGTACAAAATAAACAGGGCCCTTGGAGCTGAGGGTGCAACAGTTGCCTGTACCCAGGGTTGAGTGGCTCTGCAGCAGCCTCAGGTCCTCAAAGCAACCCTCAAAGAAGGTCTGAGAGCTGGGTATGGCCTCGGTGGATGGAACATAGCCAGGGACTGCAGCTGCTGGCCTAGAGAAGCAGAGGTCTGCTAGTTAACTGCTATTTCTCTCACAGAGTAAATCATGTACCTAATCTACTATGGAAAGATGATGATAGAATTAGTTTTAAAAAAAATAAACAATATGTTTATTGGCAACATATTAAGATACAGGAAAGTGAAGATCTTGAGACCTACAGGGAATCGAGTTACTGGGTGGGAATCCGTGAGTGAGTTAAATTTTCCATGAAGACTTACGGGGCAGGGGGAAAAAAAGACAGACAAACAAGAAAGTTTTGGACTCATCAAAATATTCTCCATTTGCTGTTCCTTCCCATGCTTTGTAGTAACCCAATGTACCTCATGGCAGATCTAATGCAACCACCTGCACCTCACACTACTTCCAGGACAGATAGCAAGACCTGTGGCTCTGGTTAAGGCTAGGCAGTGTATCTCTTGCTCTGCACATCACTGAAATACTGACATGCCAGGCTGATACTCAGTTCCTTTGCTCTCACTATCATGAATCTATGCCCCCTGCTTTACAGTTATATTGTTGTTAGCATTGAGCACAAGTTTCAGAACTGTCAAGGGAAGAACAGATCCCTGAGGGTAACCAGCCACAAGAGGAGCCAAGTTTCCTGAAATTGTAAATAGCCTTTTACTTGTGATAGAAGTCAGGAAATCATTTGTCTTTGCAGGTACCTGTAAGAGAGAGTTATCAGCACAAAGTCTTCTTTTCTTTTGGAACAGGAAATTTAAAATAATGTGCATTAATTGGTTTGCTTTCATTTTGCCACAGGATTGCACAGTGTATGAAACAGAAAATAAAATTCTTCATGTGGTAAGTAATCAAAGTATTCTACTTCAATATTCTCTAATCCTATCCTTTAAGTGATATTTTTTTTAAAGCTAATCCAGAAAAAATAAAGTTCATTACTATTTGACACAACTTCTAATGAATTATATCTGTTACTTAATGTTTCCATAAATAAGATCAAAGAGCCTGAAAGTTAAAAATTCTTTTCAAAAGCAGCAACAGAGATATCCTCTTACATGTTTAGGAACCCCCTGAAACCAACTCAGTACAACTTTAACACTCAAAAATATATATTTTTTAATCATTATGAAAATTGAATGATGCTACTCAAGCAAAATTAATAAAATATGTTTTTCACCCAATATATGGTTTCCAGTATCTCTGAAGACTGGAGGCTTTTGAAGATGATGTCACTCACTCACAAAGCATTCTTACCAAGCCTTTTTAGTCATTTTTAAGTTGGAAAGCTTTCAAATTTACAGCTGTTAAAATCAACTCTCTTCTAGTATTCTCTAAGTTTTGCTTGTCTCTTCTAGCAAGCAAGGTCAGATACTCCCTTCACTCTCCTTACATGGTTTCCTGCAGTAATGGTCTCTGTTGTACCCACAGTTAATTACAAGCAGATAATTATTTTTCTCAGATTGGTTTAGAAGCTTCACAGTACTCTTACTAATGTAATACTCTTACTAGGATTGCTGGTGTGGAATTCCAGCAATGGATCCATCAAACCTGGTCCGTATTAGCCTCACTGGTTGTCAGACTGAGCACTCAAAAAATTTAATGGCAAAAGGTGAGGGAAAGATTTTATACAAAGTTATTGGTTAGACACTGACCTGTAAGTCAAGTACTTCCTATTTTCCTGGCACCAGCACTGAAAACTTGCACTGGCACTGAAATAAATTTAAAGCCTATGGGGGAAGGGGAATCTCAAAGGATTTACAATTTCAGATAAGCTTTTGACAAGCTCTAAGTGCCTGCCTCTTTTTAAAATTTTTTTTTTCCAAGCCCTTTACACATACTCCTCTTCCAGCAGGGATTAAAATTTGCTGTAAAACATTGATGTGCTGTTAAATTCAGAAAGCGTGCAGTGACTTTTTTAGGGAAAAGCTTACTATTGCAAACTTGCTTCTGAAAAGAACTTCTAAAAGCACCTGAAATCTTCTGGGATTTGGAGTATATATACACACACACATCCACGTCTTTGAACCCGCTGCATATGGCTCCTAGAAATACTTCCTGAGCAGGAATGTTACTTTTGTCTTTTCTACCTGCTCTGAATAGAAGCCTTAAAAAGATAGAAGAGATAAAAGTTTCCATTTTTAAGTATTCCATAGGCTCACCAGTGAAAATGTGATGAACCTTAAAGAGCCTGCATCCCAAGGCAGGAGAACTCAGCCTGAGCTGAAATCACCTTGAAATACATGAAAGTGATGATCCAGGCTGTGACAATCAACCTGGTTATCGTTGTAACTCTAAGTGAAAAGAATCAGTGTATTTCTCACAGCATCTTGAAGAAAAGAACTACTTCAAGGACATTGAATTCAAGAATAAGTTTCTAAGTTGTTCATTTATTTAATGGCCACTTTATTTTAAAAGTATTTGAAAGTAACTTTAAATTATTTTAAAGTAATTACTTAAATAAGAAAAATAGTTTTCTTGCTCTAAAGTAAAACTTTGCATTCATAAGGGAGATAATCTATAATTTAAATGCCAAGTGGTGTTTTGTTTTATTTCTGAGACGTATTAAGGGAACTGTGCTTGGTAGTAAAGACAATACTATAAAATGGTGATCTGTGAGTGACTTTCCTCATCATTTACTGGAGAGAGTCGCTGCCATGTAGATCTGTTTGAAAGAACTACTCACTACAGCAGCATGAGCTCAGCTGGTGTGATTGCAGGTGCACAAGTTGTATGACCAGACTGTGTCTACTCTGCCACACAACCATTACAGGAAAAGATGAATTACAGAGGAATGATCCTCGGGATCACTTCAATTGTGTGCCTGAGAATCACAGAATGACAGCACCATGCAGGCTATCAAAGCCCCACAGGATTACCAAGTCCAACCTAGAACCCTACTCTACAAGATTCACCTTAAACCATAGCCCCAAGCACCACACACAAACCACCCTGAAACACAGCCAGGCTGGGGGACTCCACCACCTTCCTGGGCAGCTCATTCCAGTCCTTGACCACTCTCTCCAGGAAAAACTTTTTGCTAATGTCCAATCTAATCCTCCCCAGCCTCAGGTTGAGCTCCCCCTTGTTCAGTCTTCAATTCTATCTGAGAAGAGCCCTGCAACAGCCTCTCCATAATGTTGCTGAATTGGGTTTCTCTCTTTTTTTCTATCTCTTCAGCACAGTGTAGTTATGAGGATACTCAGTTCTTTAGAATATTATAGTATACCTAAGATAGTTATAAATTGCAACCTGCAGGTTGTTTTTCCTCTCAGCAGTAAATACAGATTATTAACTTATAGTCATTGTACCAACCCAGCAGCAGCAGTCAAACTAAAAATATCTTCTCTGATGTTTCTGTTTGTATAGCTTGTTTGAGACTTAATGGCCTCCTAGAAATTCTGTGCTTGTTGTGGCCCACTGAGAGGAATTAATAAATTGGTTTAGGTGTTGCATGGCCTGTAAAATTGTGTGCAGTGTTCCTCTGCAGCAAGTGCTGAACTTTGGGACCAGGGGGCAGGAACACCTCTCCTTTGAGGGCAGGCTGAGGGAGCTGGGGTAGTTCAGCCTGGAGAAGAGAAGGGGCAATGGTTTGAAATTGGGGTAGATTTAGACTGGGTGTTAGGAATAAGTTCTGCACAGTGTGGGAACAAGTTGCCTAGCAGGTAATTGAAGCCTTATCCCTGGAGCCATTCAAGGTCAGGGATGACTGGGCTCTAGGCAACCTGATTTAGTGGAGGATGTCCCTGCTTACTGCAGGGGTCTTGCACTCAATGACTTTTTGAGGTCCCTTTCAACCATTCCATGATTCTTGAAGAACCCATTTTTGTTTTAGATTTTCCTGAGTGCGGCAGTGTGCTGCCATGTGAAGTGTGTGCTTTGCTTGCTGTGCTTTTGAAACCAGCATGCAAAACTTTGGGGGCCCTTCTATTTTATTATTTTTTTTTAATTATTCCAAAACTAATTTCTCACGTCTTAATGCACCATCTCATGCTGCTAGAGCCATATCACTGGAGATGTTTCTGGTGGTGGTGACCTTTAGGCGCAGCCATGCATACTGGAATGGGATGCTCTGTGTCTTGCAGCTGATACAAACACACATGCCACATCCAGAACTCCAGAGCTGTGCATGGTTCCAGATGAGTAACAAATCAGAGAATGGAAATACAATCCATAAATTCAGTCAGTTAATTTATTCACTGTAACAACTTTAGTTGTTTGACTTCAATGTGTAGTGTCAAAAGAGAGAGTAGAAATCCTCATGCTTTTGCAAATGCCTGAAATCAAACTTCCCTTAAGGGATTTTGATGGAATTTGCTATAATTAGGGAAAATGAGAAGAGACCCCAAAGGGCAATAGGTGCATACAGCACAGCTGTGGCTGGAAGGCCATTCTGCAATCCATGCAAGGGAATGCTTTCAGCTTAGGTTCAAATATTTTCAAGCAGCACATGCAAAGTTGGGAATCAACATCTACATGTGCAGATTCTCTGAGAGGGCAGAGCAGCTCCTTTCCAACCCTTCAGCTGACTGTTTGCCCTTGATGGGTGGCTTTGGTCTCTCAGTCCATCTATGCAGGGGAGCTTCTGCTTTGAAGGTGATCCTGTGGATGGCCTTTAAAATCTTGACGTTTTTAAGCTGTAGACATAAAATTATTGCACGGTTGTGATCTAGAATATCAAAGATGTGCTCAAATGTGCATAAGGATTTTAGCCCAGGAAATGGATTAACTAAGACACTTTCCTGCCACTGCCATTTTTAATAAAGGAAATATTTCCTAAGTTGTATAATGCAGAGGTCACCTAATTATCACTGTTGGAAGGGTTGGTTTCATTATTTGGTAGCCAAAATATTAGTCTGGTGTATTTTCTGTTCCATTACCAGGAGGTTACTCTTGTCCCTGGTTTTCATATGCCTGTAGATTTTACAATGCTTAGAGGTCAAATGATCTGTTTATTCTCAATTAGCTCTCATAATGAGAACATCTTCACTTAATAGTCACAGTTGAATATCACAAATTACATTGACTTGTTTTCCTTTCTAGTGTAAAACCTTGTCTGGGATTTGTGACCACATCATTTCACTCTCATCTGATTCTCTGGTGTCACAGTCAGCACATCTTGAGGTTGTTCATCTCACCAGCATCATGCCCAGTGAGGGTCTGGTAAGTAGCAAAGCAGCTTGAAGCGTAACTGTTACAATACAGAATCCAAGCCTCAGTTCTTTGGGGTGGTATTTATTTATTTATTTAAATTTATGAAGCAATCAAAATGTGTTTCCATGTAGTCTCCTACTATTTTGGTAAGCTGTATCAGATTTCTGCAAGTGGTTTAATTTAACATTTATCTAAACAAAGGGGTTGCTTGTTGCTCTCCTTTTTTAAATTAACATTTCTTTTACCTTGGGCTTCAGGTGCAGCTGGTAGCTATCTGAGCAGCTAAAGAAAAATTATAATCCTTGGATGGCCGTATTGCTGTTTTGGGAATGTACCAAAGTAATCCCCAAATACATATTTATATGAATAAAATTAACCAAATACCATTCATTAACCTGCTTTGAAAACCATTAGTGGAAGGTGTGCTTCTTGGGCTTGAGTAGAAATAGTTCTATGCCTCCCTCGTGATTCAGTGCAAATAAAACTTTCAGAAGTACATCCCAGAAACAAAATAAATCCCTTCTATTTGTAAACTGTTGTTTGCTGAGCAGACTCCTTTAGTGTTTCTGCACGTCCCAGCTGCTCTGCATTAGTCACACCAATAAAATTCTCTTCAGAGATGATCATCCTATCTTCGTCTGCCATTTCTCAATATTAACCTAATTTTACATTTTTTGGGCAAGGGGTTTTTGCGAAGCTGTAGGGGTCAGTGGGAAAAGATTTGTCTCCCTCGGTGCTTACTTCACAACCATTCTGATACTGGTAGACAAGGACAGGAATGGTGCCTGGGAGCCAAAGATGCTCATAAAAGCTGGAGAGTAAGGCAGCAATGCAGGCACTGGGGTGTTTTTGCATCTTCTCCTCATCAGACAGGCTGCTTTTCCCAGTATATTCTCTTATACTCTCTCCAGCTGCCTTCTCAGGATGAATTTTTCCTCCCCTACAAGAGGAGAAATCCAAGTATGTTGCTCCTGGTTTGGAGAAAGCCGCTGGAGACAAAAAAAAAAAAAAAATTAAGTAGGGGGAGGAGTGGAGGTTGCAGAGAAATTGGTATCCATGAGACCTATCTGCAGAAAATTCCAGACTTGACAAATTAAAACACATTTTAGTTTCCCTCTGCATGTTGTGGCACGCTTCTGGTTTGGAATTCAGTGTGATTTACAGATTTATTTTACATTTCTGTTAGTTGAGAGGTTTGCTGTTGCTCCAATATTTTACTCTTTGTTCTGACACTGAATAGTAATGACCATCAAACGCAAATCCTGTCAAAGTTACAGCAGCATCATTATTTTGAGGTGTGCATATTGGGTTGATAATGATGTGTTTTATTAAGGTGAAAGAGACACAGCCATGGGAGGCTGTATGACTGTATGCATTTGCTTTATTCTTGGACTGATTTAGGCAACGAAGTACATTACAAGATCATAAAACACATTTAATTTTAATTCTATGGCATCACAGATGCTTAGCCCAGTATGTAATCCTGAAGATGGATATGATTTGCTTGTGCAGTAGCCAAATGTGTTCCTTTCATGGCCCAGTTTTCCTTCTTGGTCTGATTTCTGGGTTAGCACAGGGACACCAGCTCAGAACTGCTGAACAGTCTGTGTAGTGCACACACTGTAAAAGCTCTTGGTGCTTTTAGCTTGCACTGAGACTGCTACATCCAGCATGCTGCTGGTCTGGATCTCTGTACAGCTTCCCTTTCTATCCAGAAGTGTACTTCTGCTGGTGTGTTTAGAGGAGAGCTCGCTGCTAGTGCTGAAGGGAGCACGACCACAGCTAGGAGGTATTTGCCTGGGAGATGATGGAGTATAGCAAGCAGGGCTTGATGTTCCCAGTGTTTCCCATTCAGTGATAGCTCTAGGTCTAGGACAGGGTTGCAGACTACTGGAAGTCAGACGGAGTGCAGGCTGCTTCACAAATGCCATGTCCTATAGCGAGCTGAAAAATTCATGCTGTGAAATATTGGGCAGATTTATTTCAGGAGTTATTTGGTATGAATGGTACTTGTTAGGCAGCTTATCACAGTGTTGGAGTAGAATTTAAACCTTTAAGGCATGATATAAGTGACCAGGATGAGACTTGCTGGCTGTATTGTTGTGTCCTGGCCTGTGGTCCACACTTCCCTGGACCCCTCTCTTTTCTAACAGAGAGTCAGCCAGAGGGGCTGAGCTGTCACAACACTACAGCCTAGACTCCATTGCTGGGTGAGGAATCAGGATGTAGTTCTCCACCACAGTGTACCCATGAGTTTATAGCCAGGAAAACTGCAGTTAAGTGGGCACTGCTGAGAGAGGATGTGAGATAAAGACTGCAATCAAAAGTGCCCATCGATTTTTGCCTTTTTTCCCCTTTTTTTTTGGTAGTTGAAGTGAAATGACAGTGAATGGCTGCATTCTCTGAGCCTAATTGTGAAGGCTCTCCAACATGTTAGGTTGCAAAATTCCTTATAATCAATTTTGCTGACACTGAGTTCTGTTTAGAAGAAGATATGAAAAAAGGACTATAAATGGGAATAAAAGAAAAATCGTGTGAAGAGGAAAAGAAAACATTAATCAGGATCAAATTTAGAACAGAGTAATGAATTACAAATGGCTTTCTCATGATTGTATAGCAGCTTTTTCCACAGGATCTCTGCTTCATTCAAGAGAAAAATGAGCACCATTCACTGAATGGAAAGTATTCAGAGCTCCATTTTTATCTTTACCATTCAGTGTTGTAGGGGTTGAGGTCTTATTTACCATGCTGCTGCTAAGCTCTGCATTCCCTTCAGTTACTAATTTCATTGTGAAATGAGTTTGGTTGGTTTTTGATGTGGCCTTACTGAGTGCTTTACAGACTCTAATTAATTCATCCTCACAACATACTTGTGAAAACAGTCTTATAATTTTAGTTTTATAAATAAGAATCTAATACACTGAGCAATTTGTGTCAAAATCACCAAAAAGCTATTTTTCAGGAGAAGATAGCATCCAATTTTTTCAGAAGCCTTGTTACTTTATAGCATAAATCACAGTCTCTCTTGGTTTGAAGCACAGCTAAGCCTTTCAGGGTTGCCGAGAACTCCAGCTTCAGCCTCACACAGAGTTGGCACCTAGAAAATGAACACAATTATTTGCCTTTGGTGAAAAATCTGTTGTAAATGACTTGGATTTATAGAACAATTTAGTTATCTGGAGTGATATTCACTTGACTTAATTATGAGTCTTCAGTTTCAAAACTCCATCTGCAAACCTGCTGTTATTATATCCCTTCTAATTTCTCCCACAAACGAACCAGCAGTCCTGTAGGCATTGCGTAAGCTTATCCATAAGCTGAATTAATTTCCAGGTCCAAGTCAATACAGTTTCTACACGGAGTCAGAATTCCTGCAGGGCAGTGTCTGTGTGCTTAATTGTTCAAATAAATTCTGGATCATAAAGCATTTTCACAGAGGGGCTCTGTGCCCTTTGGACATGTAACTTCAGTTCTAGCGTTTTCTACCTTTCTGTCCAGGCTTTCACCAACTTCATGGTTGTCTTTTTCTCTTTTCCTCTATAAAGTATCTTCTCCTTCAATCTCTTTTATTGAAAAATAACCTTATCCCGTGCAGTCCCCAGAGCACACTCTCTGCTGGTAGTTCCATGGCAGTTTGCTGGACAAAAGAATCACACGGGGAAGCGCAAGGTTTAGATTCCAGTCCAAGTCCTGATGACTGTGTTTGCATCCTGATGTCTGCAGGCATTTGCTGGCCTCCAGAAGCATACTGGAATTTTAACTCTGTCTTTCTATTCCTTCCCAGGCTGTACCAGTCACTCATACCAATCAAGTTGCTTCCTACTCACTATTTAGCCACTGATTTTTCAGTGATGAATACTCAGTGGCTCTATTTTAGTGATGGAGGGAGCTGGGGATGGTTAGTTTGTAAAAGAGGAGGCTGAGGGAAGACCTCATTGCTGTCTTCAGCTACCTGAAGGGGCATTTTGGAGAGGCTGTCGCAGGGCTCTTCTCACAGGGAATTGGGCACAGAACAAGGGGGAATGGGCTCAAGCTGAGAATGGGGAGGATTAGATTGGACATTGGGAAAATGTTTTGCATTAAGAGAGTGGTCAGGAACTGGAATGAGCTGCCCAGGGAGGTGGTGGAACCACCCACCCTGGATGTGTTTAAGAGTCATTTGGATGTGGTGCTTAGGGCTATGGTTGAAGGTGAATCTTGTAGAGTAGGATTCTAGGCTGGACTTGGTAATCCTGTGGGGCTTTGCCAACCTGTGTGGTGCTGTGATTCTGTGCATACTGAAACGTCCTCCATATAGTTTCTGATTAATTTTAAAGTTACTTTTAAGATTGTTAAACACTTTTTTTTCTCCCAAATTGTAGACTATGGTAATATCCTTTATATCTGAAGTGAACTGCATAATCAGCCAGAATGAAATGTGTGGAAGGCAAAACTTTGTTTCAAACTACCAATTTGACAAACTTGAAATAAACTCCTGTACTGAAAAAGTATTAGACTATGAGAACCAGTGTCAGCTCTGACAGAAATAGAACATGCATGCATAAGCTTTTAAGAAATTGAACATAATTTAATAAAATAACTTCATGGTTTAAGAAAATTCCCTTCCTTGGCTTTTAGTTTGTCAACTCTGATTTATTTATAGCTTCAGCTGTAGCTTGACAAAAGAAACTGGATCATTTTTATACTTCTCTTTCTACTTAGAGAAAGACTAGGTGGTAAACTTCCTTGTGAAGGTACAAGGACTTGTGGTAAATGAAACTACAGCACGTTTTTAATTTTCAAACCTTGTACATAACTGCTCAGTACAAGGCAAGGTTCTTCTCCACAAACGTCATTTTTTAAAAAATGCATTCCTCTGGAATTTATTATGTTTCAAAACTCTGCAGTTCTACACATAAGGGTCCCAGAATTTGTTTGGTTATCAGAAAAATCTGGTGCAGCATCATCCACTTGGCCTGGTGGACTAACATGAGGAACAGGCCCTTCAGACAAGACTTGGTGTTACTGTCGGCAAGGGAAGAGCTGCATCTCCTCAGCTTGCTACTAAACCTTGAGGGTGAGGGTAGGTGAAAGGCGAATCCAGAGCCAGCTTTGAAGCAGTTTTGCTGTCAGATAAAGGCAGGCCAAGCAAATCAGCATTTTGTTTCAGATCATGGGTGTAGAAACCATTCATAAGATAAGTTTGTGGAGAGAATTTTGAGGTTTGGGCTGTTTCTTCCTCCTGCTGCTCCTCAATGATCAAGCAGCGTCAGTAAGGGAAGGCTCATTTCATTGCAGGCAGTATTAGTTCAGACCAAACTTTATCTTCTGCACTTGATGTGCTGTGCCTATATTTAAAGACCCTGCTGTGTAACATGCACTTTAATCTTCTTTGATAAGATTAATGATTACTCTTAAGCTGGAGATTCTAAACAGGCAGGATGTTGGGGTTTGTTATTTGGTTTTCTGCCTTCTGATGTCTGAGGAGTGTTTTACTTCTGGAGTGCAGGAGTACTTTTATTACCCTCCCTTCCAGTTTGTTGTCCTTGTTCTCTCTTGTGTCTTAATTTCCTACTGCTGATAGAAATACTGTAGTCTGTCACACTTCAATTAAGACACACACTGTTTATATCTACAGCTTTGGAAATATATCTGCAAAGGGAACTGTCCCTGTTTCATTTAAGAATTTAAGGCAAACAAAATAAGGCAAACACTTATTTTTATAAGCTGTGCATCACTGGAGAAAAGGAAACCAAATAGATAAGCTTTCAGATGCAAAGACCCTTCTTTATTAAGGATTACTCATCCATCTAATGTATATCCACCCTTTCCAAAAGTCCTTCTCCTTACATGGGATTTGTGGTTTAAATTGATGGAAGCCAAACTTTTCTACTTACACAAGAAAGGAATTGCAAAAGAAAGCAAGGGATGGAAGTCAGATCTGAAGGAAGCTGTTCTGCAGAAATCCACATGGCTGTCTTCAAACTGTTAGGGTGTTCATCTGATTATTTCACATATCTTTTAAAGGATGACAGAAATCTGACAAAGTTCCATCATGCTTGACATACAAAGATTATCTTAGACTACCCTTTTTTTTTTTTTTTTTTGTCCCTGGGTTTCTATTTAAGCAGGATTTAGTAGAAAGTACATAAGAAAGAAGACTGAACTCTTTTGAGTAAGATGGTTCAGATGAATACACACATAAATTTGTAGTAGCAAAGACAACCAATGCCAACAGAGAATCAGTTTAGGATTCCTATTAAATAAAATGGCTAGTGAAAAGGAAACTAAAAAGAGCAATAAATAAGTGAAAATACTAGGAGGTATCTGTAAGACTTTAAGAAAAAAATATGATGATGTTTCAGAATAAATTGGAGGATGAAGGAAAGCTGGAAAAGTACCAAAAAACTAAACCAAACCAATACAGAAGAATAACAGAAGATCCTAGAAATCAGCCTGTTCAAAAGTGGAAGCTGTATTGCAGGAAGAAACTAGAGAGGTTTAGTGTAAATTTGGGTAAAGGTCTGCAACATGAAAGGCAGATAAAAAATAATATATTTTGAGGAGACCTTCTTAATGGCATTAAATTTAAACAAAACCCTCTTTCAGCCACCTTCTTAAAGCATTATCTTGGCAATTGTTTATATGCTTCTGTCCAAATTTCATAGTTAGCACAAAGTTTAAAAAGCTATTTTACATTTGGGCCAAAGGATCAAGGGGTTTAACAGTCCCCTGGTAGCTTGCAGCATTACAAACCTGTATCTTCACTATCGATGCTTCATTGAGCTGTGAAAACAGAGCCTGAACTCTTCTCCCTGTAGAATTACATCTGAGACCCACAAACCATTTCATTGTAGTTTTAAATACCTGAACACAGATGTATTTTTCATATGCCAGCAAAGAAGCTGAATGAAAATGTGACTTATCTGATAACAGGTCATGGTTACCCAAACCCCAATAATGACCTGTGGGTGGAGGCGTTGGAAGTGTGAGCCAGGAATGCTCATACTAAGCGTGTGTAGTCCCATTGCTGAATCCAGAGCTCCTCAAATACTGCCTGAATCCAGGAATTAACCTGCCAGGAGTTGTTGACACTTAAAAAACCACTGCTGTCATTAAACCTTGGTTAATTAACCAGATGACTCTGCAATAAATTCTTCAAGGAAATTCCACTTGCAACTAGAAGCACCATTTTCTGGGGATTAGTCTCTCCAAAACGACTGACTCTCTCCCATATGTCAGATTTTAATTAAAAACCTTTAAGTCACTCTCTCATTAGGGGACAGTGGCAGAGTTCCTCAGGAACAGCCAGTTCTTGGTATAACAGCCTGTGAAACGTTTCCTTGCTCTGTAGCACCTCTCATATCAGTACATGCTTTGGAGTTTCATACCTGACATAGCACAGTTATTAAAGAGCATCTGTTTCTTTCTAACCTGCTAACTGTTGGCTAGTCCGAGCCCTCTTCACAGAGTCAATGAGAACACACAGGTCTTGTCCAGAGATAAGGGCAATAGTTTGTCATTCACCTGTGCTCTGGGGTCATTGGTGCAACTCAAGAAGGAACTAGAAAGAATAAAAGCCCATTCTTGAAACAAGGAGATAAAACATCCTGAGAAAGGGTTCCAGTGAAATGCTGCTTGTAAAGGCAGAAAAGAGACCAGCAATAAGGACAGAAGATCGGGGATGGAGTTACCTGGGCAGAAAGAACAAAATAGGTTGTGATAGTGAAGGATATGGTAGGACAGCCCCGGATCTGGTTAGAGGAGAACAGGCATTCATGAGCCTGAAGAGTAAGAAGACTAAAAGGAAGGCAGTTTGGTGGACAAGCAGCAGCAACTGAAACTCAAAGGAAAGAGGCAGGAGAAACCTGTGCAGCAGCACTCAGTTGTGCAGAGGTAGATATTCACCTTGCCACTCCAGAAGGCTCTCTGTCTGCCAAACCTATGCATATTTCTTGGTTCCTTTGAAGTATCTGAATATTGTCTGGATATCCTTGTTTAGCAGGTGAGCTTCCTCCCTTCTGTCTGGATGCTGATTCTGGGACTAGATAGGTGGAAGAAACTGTTTGTGGGAAGAGTTGGTTTGGGGCACTGAATGTGTTCCAAGAAGGAGAGGCTAGTTGGGAGGAGGGGAAAGAAGCTTGTGTTACAGAGGGTGAATAGACAAGACAACCCCTTTGAGAAGGGCAGCCACTTGTGGTGATGGGGAAGGACCAGAAGACAAAGGGACATGGGAGACAACAGGATTGGAGGGGGGGGGGCGGGGTGCGGGGGGTAAGCTTAGGATGGATGGCAAGATTTTGAAGCTTGCCCATTTATGCCCTTTTTGCCTCTGCACACATTCTTGTGTAACCTTAGTCTGAGGGATTTTGCTCTTTGACAGCTTGTACAGCTGCAATCCATGAAGCAGTTTGCAAGTGGTTAGTTTAAAAAGTTCTGTGAGAATAATTAGCTTACAAGAGTACATCTTCATTTCTGTCAGGTTTTATAACAGAAGTTAATAGGATGAAAATAGCAGATATGTGGATCCTCTTTTAATAAATTAGTTTGCAAATTAAAGATTATGTCTATGTAGAAATACATCATTACAGGAGCGTATGACTCTTGAATATGCTAAATCGATATTAGAGCTTTAAGCCACAGGTAAAATAAAAAATACTGGTACACAAAATAACCATTTCTAGCAGTTTCAGGGGTGTTAGGAGTTGTCACAACAGGATCTACTTAGCTATTGATACCTGGGCTAGGGAAAAAGAGACTTCCTACTTCAATCCTTTAGCCTGCAGTATTAAAGCTGGATCTGCCTGGAGCTTATGTTACCTAACAGGAAATTTATCAGAATATATTTCCATTTTTTTAAAGGCTTATTAACTATTAAAAATGTTTCTATTAGTGAGAACAATGAAACAGTTCTGATAGCCAAGAGCCCACTGAAGTGGCAGCATGGTACAGTTCTTTTGCCTAATCCACCTGTGCATGCTTGTTTGCTTTCCCTGTGTTCACAGAATTATCAACGCTCTAAAGAACTAAGTTTGATGATTTGGGACATTTCTTATGTTCAGAGTAGATTATTTTCATTTTTTGCTGGAAGTTTGATGAAAGTGATCCCCTTAAACTCTTTTTATCAATAAGCCACTTTGTATGTGTATGTATATATATACTTATATTTTTACATATATATGTGTGTTTTTATATATACATATACACACACATATGACATTTTTACTTTTGAGAGGTCCTGCTAATGTCTGCCTGTATTACTTAAAATATGCCTGGAGATTCAAGTCCTTCTCTTTACCAGTTCTGGCTTTAAAAACGAAAATGAGGTTGGGGCGGAGATGAAGCACAGCGGTCACTAAAGCAGGGCTGACACAGATTGCCCTTTACAAACAATGTTTTTCCAAGTGTTGGTGTCTTCTCGTATTGAAGGATAAATTGTCCTTAAAGTGTTCCAAATCTTCCTACCACAGAAGGCAGTTGAGAGCTGGATTGAACTGTACACCTGGGTTACACACTGCATTAGCTGCTGTGAAAGGACAGGCAAGTGGTGACAGCATATCAAGGACAGGGGCAAAAACGTGATTTGAAGCAGAGATGCATCTGGCCTCTAGAATAGATGACACTGAGTAAAGCTCTAACACTTTCTCCCCAGTGGAAAACTATTTTTGGAGCTATGATATTCTATATGATAGGTATATAAGAATATATGTTATATATAAAATATTCCAGGTGTTACGTATTTTAGATAGACTGTAGCCTTTCAAGGGTCTCAAGTTCTGCTGTCCCCATCAAAAGAAGGACACAGAGCTGTTGAAGCAAGTCCATAAGAGGGACACAAAGGTGTTCCAAGGCCTGGATGGAGCACCTCTGCTGTGAGGACAGGCTGAGGGAGTTGGGGTTGTTCAGCTTGGAGAAGATTCTGGGGGGGACCTTAGACCTGACTTCCAGTACCTGAAGGGATCTTACAGAAAGGCTTCAGAGGAATTTATCATTTGAAGCTAAGGGAGAGTAGGTTTAGACTTGATCTCAGGAAGCAGTTCTGCAATGAGAGAGTGGTGAGGCTCTGAAATAAGTTGCCCAGAGAGGTCATGGATGCCTCCTCCCTGGGCATGTTCAAGGCCAGGCTGGATGAGACCTTGAGCAGCCAAGTCTAGCTGAGAGGTGTCCTGGCCCATGCTAGGGAGGTTGGAGTAGATAATCTCTGAGGTCCTTTCTGTTCTAAGCCATCCTATGGTGTCTCAAGCAGATACAGTGCTGCTGTAATGGTCAACAGGGAACCCCTCCCATTATTTCTACTGTGGGAAAACAAGGATGAAAGCTCTGTGTATGATAATTTGAAGGCTGAGAGTCAAAAACTAACATTGTTTTTAATATATTTTGTTCTTAAATATTAATAGCTGAGATGAAAGAGCAGATAGAAGAACATAAAGCCATTAGTGATTAGTCAGATTTTATGCCTCTCAGATGGCATATGTTGAGAGATAAAATACTAATTTGATGAATCTCCAAAAATACACGTAGCTTACCAGGAGGCTAAGAACTTCATGAAAAAATATGTCATAAAATTTAGTGAGAAAGTTTAGCCACTATGTTCTGCTTTGGCTTTTAAGACCTTACTCTGCCAGTTTGCTAAGTGGGGAATGAATCTCGTTAAAACAAGTGGGATGCTAGAGCTGTGATATGAATTTTGATATTGAAAGTGTGGCTGGAAATGTGTTACTGAATTCTACTATGTGTTAGAACAACAGCCTCTGACAGAGGCAGCAGGTTGTGTAACTTTCTGGCTAAAAGTTGACTCTGGCAAGCCAGAGTAACACACACTAGAGGGATTTAAATGCCTATTTGAGGTTCTTAATGGAGACTCAATGTCCTACTGTCAGTGAGAACCTGCAGGTTTTTCAGGATCTGGTGCTCTTGTTATGGCTTTTAGTTGGCAAAGAACATCACATGTTTGTCAGGAACAGCTGCGGGTAACACAGGGACAATAAAGAACCCTGATGAAATCAAGCCAACTGTGTAGAAGGAAATTGTGGCAGACTCCTCAGAAACTTCTTTCTTCCAACTAATCCCATTTTATGAAAGTGGTTTCAGGACTTTCAAGACTTAATTTGGACATCTTTGTTATTTACAAATGAAATAACATAAAGTAGTTTCATTCAAGGGAACAAATAGTCATGCGAGCAAAATCTATACTGGACTATGCTGTGCAGTAAAGTGACTTTATCAGCTGTAGCCTCTCTTTACCTCTAAGGTTTAAATTAAGCTAAACTTGGTGAAATGAAAGTAGCTTACCTGAAGATAGAAGCCAGGTTTTCCCAGGATGAAAAATCAAAGCAGATGCAGCTACAACAGGTTACTCATGTCCTCATCTCACATCCTTGTCCAGTCAAGATTTGACCATCTCCAAATCAGTGTTTCCACAGCCTTGTCTCACCATCCTGTTTCAGGTTTTAACACCTTAATGGGAAAATTGGATTTAAAAAAAAAAAAAATTATTTACAAGGTTTTTTTATCTTTAATTGAGCTCCTACTTGCACACCTTTCTTCTTATCCTCTCAATGTGCACTTTCAAATAGAATTTGGCTCCATCTTCCCTACACCCTTCCAATTTAGGTGGTTGCAGAGTGATATGATCTTAACTTTGTAGTACTTTTCTTTTTGTGTGAAGCCTGAAGATTTTCATCAGTGTTCTGAAATTGATTTCTGAGAACAAAATGTCCTTCCTCATTGCTGGGGGCTCTAAACTTCTGTTTTGACAGCACAAGGTGATGCGGAATTATTGAGAGGATAATGAATCAGCAGTACAATGTACCAATTAGATTAATTAGATTTCAAAATTTGATGGATAGCCACAGTGTATGGAGAGATGTGATGCTGTGACCTTACTCCCAAGAGGCAAGAATGCAGGCAATTGAGTGTCAGTGACATTTAAGGCGCTGTGTGTGCCTGGGTACAGCCAGATAGATACCTACTTAGGCTGTCTCTCTGTATCATGTCCCTTGCATCCTTGAAGCAGAATTCTTGCTGGACTAATTATGAAGCTCCTGCTCGTTCACCAAGCTCATTTTTCTCCACAAATTGGTGATGTGAGCACTGGATCATGCATTTTCTTGGTTAGACTGTGGATTCATTTTTATTGACTCAGTAACTCCCTGAAGATAGAGCATTTAAGTTTAAAGACTATTCCTCTTCGTGGTTTCAGTTTTGATCCTTCTTTTATGTCACTAGTAAGAAAAAGAGGTCAAGATAAATATTTCAAGTACTGAAGAGGAAAGAGCTTATAATGCTAACGTTCAGTGTTGAATTTGATCCAAAGGCTTTGTTGGAATAAATGAAAGAGAGAGCATTAAGTGAGAAAAATCTGCTGTTTGTGATGAGTCTGGGTACATATTTGTTTAATTTAGATTTACAACTGTTAATTGACCATGATGCCTTCCAGTCTGTTCAAATGTTAGGTCCTTAAACTGGAATAGGCATAACTTAATTATCGTGCCAACATCATTTATTTGATTCCTACAAATATTAATTACCTTTGTTACTTCTTTTTCAGGGAATGTACATCAAATCAACATATGATGGGCTGCATGTAATCACAGGAACAACTGAAAATGTAAGCTTCTTTATTCTCCATTACTTTCATCACACATGCAAGTGTTTTCTGTATATCTGCTGTACAGAATATGTAATGTGAAAACTTGCTTTAAATCAAACCACTTCTTTCTTTGTTTTCCATACGTAAGTTATATTATCCTGGTCAAAAGTTGGAGCCCTTGGGCAGCGTTGGAACTGGCTGCACAGGGAAGCAGTGGAGCCACTGCTCCTGAAAGTGCTGAAGAAAAGAGCCTGGCACCTCCACCTAGACACCCACCCCTCAGATATTTATAGAATGTCAGGGGCTGGAAGGGACCTCCAAAGCTCATCTGGTGCAGATGTTCAACTTCCTTAACCATTTTTGTGGCTCTGTGCTGGTCTCTCTCCAGCAGCTCCCTGTGCTTCTTTAGCTGGGGGGCCCAGAACTGGACACAATACTCCAGGTGAGGCTCACCAGGGCAGAGTAGAGAAGCAGGAAAACCTCCCTTGACCTTCTAAGCACAGCCCTTCTAATCCACCCCAGAATGGCTTTGGCCTTCCTGGCCACCAGAGCACACTGCTGGCTCATGGCCATGCTGCCATCCACCAGGGCTCTCAAGTCCTTCTCCCCTTCCCTGCTCTCCAGCAGGCCAGTCCCCAGCCTATCCTGATCCATGGCAGTGAGAGATGTTGATGAGATCCCCTCTGAGCCTTCTGCAGACTGAGCAGCCCCAGGGCTCTCAGCCTTCCTCACAGGAGAGCTGCTCACATCCTGCACTTTTCCTCGTAGCTCTCCGCTGGCCTCTCTCCGTTAGAGCCCTCTTGGACTGGGGAGCCTGGCACCGGGCACAGCATTTTAATGAAAATAACCACTGCTGAAAGAACTGCATTGAGAGGAGCTAAGCACCACTGTGCTTTCATATTTTACATCACCTGTAGTAAAAACACAGAAGAGACCAAGAAAAAATAATGAATGATCATTTTCCTTGTCGGCCTGAAGTGTGAGGCAAAGCACCCTCAGCACACAGATCAGTAGGACTCATCACTGAAGTCTTAACAGCGTGACAGGAATAAAGAAGTAGATTCTAAATATCCTTCTTGTTTCTTAACTTGTAGTTTGTAATTATAACATTGGAAAAGGAAAAAGTTGCCTTTGAGTGCTGCAATCTAATTACTCTGAAGGCTTCGACCCAGGCCCATCTGTTCTGGTTTTCGTGTGGTCTTTTAGTCAGACTCTTTTCCTTCAGCTTTGGGTCTGCTCAACAGCATACAGCTGGGTGGATTGCAGGATGAGAGGTTTTTTGAGTTAATGTTGTGTTATTGACATAATTATGGTGTAATTACTATGAATGCAGTGCAAAGGGCAGGCTGACCGAGGCCTAGTGGAGACGTGTCCCTGCCCATGGCAGGGAGGTTGGAGTAGATCATCTCGAAGATCCCTTCCAGCCTAAGCCATTCTGTGATCACAGCACCATGCAGGCAGGCAAAGCCCCTCAGGATCACCAAGTCCAGCCTAGAACCCTGCTCTACAAGATTCACCTTAAACCATAGCCCCAAGCACCACATCCAAACCACCCTGAAAACACAGCCAGGCTGGGGGACTCCACCACCTCCCTGGGCACCTCGTGCCAGTCCCTGACCACTCTCTCCAGGAAAAACTTTTTCCCAATGTCCAATCTAAACCTGCCCAGCCTCAGCTTGAGGCCATTCCTCCTTGTTCTGTCTCCAATTCCCTGTGAGCAGAGCCCAGCAGCAGCCTCTCCACAATGTCCCTTCAGGTAGCTGTGGATAGAATATGATGATCTTGTGAATAGACAAGAATGATGATCTTGTGAATATTGAAATGATGTGATGCTGACACCCAAGAACATAAAATCAGCTCTGTGCAGCTAGCAGGAGCTGCAAAATCCTTCTGGTGTACGTCCCTGGGTTCAAATTGGCGGAGGGGAGATTTGAACGGGATGTTAGGAAGAAATTCTTCACAGTGAGGGTGGTGAGGCACTGGAACAGGTTGCCCAGGGAGGGTGTGTCTGCTCCCTCCCTGGATGTGTTCAAGGCCAGGCTCGATGAGGTCTTGAGTGTCCTGATCTAGTGGGAGGTGTCCCTGACTGTGGCGGGGGGTTGGAACTGGATGATCTTTGAGGTCTCTTCCAACCTAAACCATTCTATGATTCTATGATTCTATGATATGAGTAAGCTCCAAGTGTGGCCTTTTGTTGTGCTTTGAGTAGTGTTGATCACGCAGCTGCTGCCACTCAGTTTTTAGGTAGAGCAAACCCATGGCAAGCTGAGGAATTTGTGTTACCATTTGTAAAGACAAGTCTGATGCAAATTGTACTTAAAATGGGTTTGCTTATTAAAATCATTGACAGCGTTTAGAGGCCTCACATTGGCTCTGTGTCTTGGGTCCTGAAACTTTTCTGAATGATCCATCTTGATTGTGCTGCAACAGATTTCAGTCACAGATTGAATTACTCGTGGTGTAATTAACCCACTTTTTTACTCTGTTTTTCGTTCATGTTAGAAATTAAATGCAGTTTGTGGGGAAAATATTTGTACATTTGTAATCCACAGGAGGAGTTGCTAAAGTGTCAGTCAGCCACTCACATTTTTACTTTTAACCAAACTTTAGATGTCAAAAACTTTTTTATAAGGCACACATCATAAGAAGTTGCTTTTTTGTTTTTGTTAGAAGTGTAATCACATGTGCTGATAAATCATCTTCAAAGACCTTTAAATTCTGGCATTTCAGCAAATTGATTTATCATTCCTTTTGAAGGGATAATTGACCTCAGAGCTAATGTTTCATTTTAAAAGATAATAATTAGCTCAGCCTCATCAAAGTCAGGCAAGGAGCTAAAAAGAGAAGGAACCAGGCCTTTCCTTTTCCAACTAACATCTACTGAAATTGAACTTTGAGTGGCTTATTTCAGTTTCCTGCTCACCTTCTATGAGGTGAGCAAGTTTCTATTCATACAAATATGTTCAAATATGTTCCTTATGAAAAAATAAGCAAAGACAGAGATAAGAAGCAGGAGTGTGGCTCATGTTGGGAAGGTTGAGCAGAGCAAGATCAGGGATGAGAAGATAGCAGTAGGCTTGAGGTAAAAGCTGTGCTTGGAACAACACCTGTAACAGCTTCAGCACTGTGTCAGATATTGGCTAGTTGCCCTGCTGCCTTTTTTTTTCTTTCTTACTGATTGAATGACTCCTGATGTCTTCTACTGTGCCCCTGTGTGAGGTTACTTCTGTGTGATGTAAATTCACCCAGTGTATTCCCAGCAAGGTTGTGACTGAGAGGTAGAGAGAATTAATGAAGCCAGAATAGTTCAACCAGCCAGAAAGGCTGTTCACCGCCACTGGAAGTGAGGTTCTACATTACTTCATTAAATTGCCATTTGTAACCAGAAAAAATTCTTACAAATACTTTTTTATAGAAATATGATCAATTATTATTTCTTATCAGCAATGCTTTTGCCACAGGTTTCTTGCCTTCTTGAACATTCAATCTTTTAATTTCCACTCTTCCCTTTCCCCTGCATGCCCCTGTTCTAAAGTTATTTATTTTATCTTGTTCTTAGTCTCCTGCTGACCAGTGTAAGAAAATCCATGCTGGTGATGAGGTGATCCAGGTCAATCATCAAACTGTGGTAAGTTGATTCTGGATATTCTGCAGGCTTTGCCTCTTCCCACTGCTGAAACAATAATAACTCTTCTTAGATGGTCACTTTGCCAAGCTAGGTTATTAATTAATCTTTTAAAATAGCATAATTTATGCATAATAAGAAAAGGCACAAGTTGGTGAGACTCTGGAACAGGTTGCCCAGGAAGGTTGCAGATGCCTTCTCCCTGGGAATGTTCAAGGCCAGGCTGGATGAGGCCATGAGCAGCCGAGTGTAGTTGAGAAGTGTCCCTGCCCGTGGCAGAGAGGTTGGTGTAGGTGATCTCCAAGGTTCCTTCCAACTTAAGACATTCTATGGTTCTATGCTTCTATGATTCTGTGAAGCTGAGTCAGTGACCAGCCAACCACAAGCCAAAAGAGCTAAGCCAGATCTACATTCTGCATGGTTGCTGTTCAACGTCATACTCTTTAGATAAGGAGATCCCAGCATTTTAAATTGGAGTTCTGAGACTTGTTGTTATGGATATGGCAGCTAGTCCAACTTATTCTCTTAAACAGAATTTTGCACTCTGCCTCATAAAGGATTCAGATTAAAAATGCAGAAGTATTCTAACAGCCACAGATCTGTTGAGAGGAAAAAAACATTAAAGTTGCGATAGAAATGTGTCAGAGATGTTTTTGTGCATTCTTACATGTAGATTTACTTTTAAGCAGATCAGCAGTTTCATAAAGTTACTGAAACTATTAATCCCATGCACGTGTGTGCAGAAGTGTCTGCTGAGCCCAAGGTATTGCAGTACCTGATCTCTGTTTCTGAGTTCTATGCCCCAATCCTCTTAGAATCGTAGAATGACTCATAGAATGGTTTAGGTTGGAAGGGACCTCAAAGCTCATCCAGTTCCAACCCCTCACCGTAGGCAGGGACACCTCCCACTAGAACAGGTAGCCCAAGGCCTCATCAAACCTGGCCTTGAACACCTCCAGGGAAGGTGCAGCCACAACCTCCCTGGGCAACCTGTGCCAGTATCTCACCACCCTCTCTCTTCCCTTCGTGGACTGCAAATTTTAATGTTTTAGGTATACCTTTGATCTTTAAGTGTGCCCTTTAGTCACTACTGCTACATTTTGCTGCAAGCTACCCTTAGTTGTCTTCCTTCTTAACCCAAGGTACCACAAGTTGCGATGATCAGTATCGTAATTATTATTACCACTATTTCTATCAGTGGACAAGAATAATTCAAAGGCAACAGCTCATTAAATTTCTATGTAATCAATATTTTCAAACTAGCAAGACCAGTTCACAAAACCAGGTGTAACCCACCTGAAATGTAGTGATGAGTGAGTAGTCAAATAACCTTACATAAGTAAGGTTTGTATATTCACATGTTGATCTTACAGCTTTTCCACAGCTGTCACCTGTATTGCTCACCACCTTGAGAAGTGTGCATTTGTGCCTGCACAAGGTCCTCACCAGAACTCCGTCAATCCTTCCTTGTGCTGCTTGTGACCCCACCCAAAAGCAGGCACCACTAGAAGTAAAAGTAGAAAAGAAAAAACACAAAGCAGCCTGAAACTATACCTAACCGAAGTATGCTTGTTCAGCTGTTCTGTGCCTCTTCTCTCACAATATTGTGCAGTCATTTTTCTTGCCTGGCAGTTCGTATGCCATTTGTGCCAGCAGTTTGATTTCTGGACTTGAGATTAAATGCTCCTTTATCCTTCATTCTTTCTCATTCTTCCTTTCAATATTTTATCTGCTTTTTAAGGTTAAAAGCCACATCTTCAGTCCCTTCCCTCCCATTGATAGATTGTGTTGGGTTTATTTTATATAAAGCATTTAGTATTGTCCTGTGAGGAGGCAAATTACTTCTTACTTCAGTGTAGTTGAGAGATGCAAAAGAGTTGCAAAAGCAGCTTGCAATTTATATAATGCAACAGTTGCAAAAGTTAGAAATAAAACAATTGCTACGTGGAATCTGGTCTAACCAAGGAACACTCTCTAATACAATTATAATGATCAAAGGAAAAATAATAGTACTTTAAGCAAGAAATTAATTAAATCAGGCAATTCACCACTGGCTGTTAAGGTCATTTCATCATTACCCCATTTCCTAATTTGCTTTACTGTTTGTCCTTCTTGCTTATTAGATTTTAATAAAATAGCATAAGAAACTTTAAAAATAAGTGATAGATTCTAAATTACTGCCACACTAACCTTATTTTTCCCCTCGGTCACAATAGCCTCCAGTTCTGCCACTGTCTTCAAGGTTTATACTTCTTATAAAATTACACAGAAGTGCTGGGTGTGCCACTGCACATTATTTGTTTGTAAGATTAATAATTACACTCTAGATTCCAAGCATAGTATCTTTTCTGATGCTTAGATGAAATAGTTGATGTCATGTTGTCTTTTTTTTTTTTGGTCAAATGTTATTTTATGGGACCTGATTCTTCAATCAAAGAATTGAGACTGACATGCAGTGAGAGTAGGAAAGTTAAAGCTGAGATGGTCACTAACCAAACAATTGTTTGGTTCAGCTTTCCATAGGAGGGATTAGTATTGGACACAGAACAAAGAGAAGTAAAACCCATAGTAACAAGTATGTAGGTATATAGGTATTTGGGATGGAAGCAAAGTTGGATGATTTACTGCCAAGTCCTCTGCCTCTCAGTGTACTGAAAAGACTGAAGCTATCAATGGCAAATCCCTGAAGAAGCAATGTGTCCTTGAGGCCAAGAAAGCCAATGGTATGCTGGGGTGTATTATAAAGGGAGTGGTCGAGAGAGGTTCTGCTCCCCCTTTGCTGTGATGAGTATTGTGTCCAGTTCTGAGCCACTCAGTTCAAGAAGTACCTCAGGGAACTGCTTGGAAGAATCCAGCTGTCTGTCAAATATTTCACTTGCCTCTCTATAGAAAAGTGTTTGATAAAATTGGGCAAACAGGCTTCAGACAAAATGAGAATTTCCTGGGTTTGGGGTGTTCTTTTATTATTTGAAGGTCATTTAAAAGGACAGAGAGCAGTAATAACACTTAGAGTAATTCCTGTTAAAAGCTAGATGTTACTCAGGAGCAACTGGCAAGACTCCAAAAGTCAGAACGTAGTAATTAATCCCAAATCAACTGAGCGCCATAGAGGTGATGTGACTGAAAATGGCAAAGATGAACTTGGAATTAATCAGGAACAGGTTTCCGAGAGAAATAGATTTTTAATGCCATTGTCTTGACATTGATAATATCTTGTCTGAAATACTGTGAGATGTTCAGGTCATTTACAGTCATCGAAGGTATGGAGTTACATATGAACATTAAAATGAGTGTAGTGGGTAAAAAGAAAAAGGATCATCTGTCTCGTCCAAAGAGAGTTTCTGTAAGGATTTCAATTTGTTTAACCCAGCCAGGTAGGTCTGAGACTGAATTCCTCTTTCTTAAGAGACAGGATTTAAGAGTTCTGTCTAGGATGATGTTTGAAGGACTAATGAAAACGATTGTGTTATAGTTGCCTGCAGCTACGCAGAAGAGTAAGCAAATAGATGGAGTAACCTAGAAGGGCTCTTTCAGTTCTAACAGCTTTGCTTTCATGTGTAATGTGTATGTTATGTTATCTCTAAGCAGCCGTTGTGTTTAACTATTGTAGTTGCATTTTCTTACTGGATAAGGTTACTCTTTGGAATGAAGAATGCTAAGCTTTTGGTACTTACAAGAGGCTTATAAGAAAGATGAGGTGAGAATTTTTAGTAGAGCCTGTTGTGACAGAGCAAGGGGTGATGGTTTTGAACTGAAAGAGATTCAGGCTAGATAGAAGGAAGAAATTTTTTAGTGAGAACGGTGAGACACTGGCCCAGGTTGCCCAAGGAGGTGGTAAATAGTCCACTCCTGGAAACGTTCCAGATCAGGTGGGATGGGACTCTGACCAACCTGCTCTAGTTGAAGATGTCTCTGCTGATTTCAGGGGGATTGGACTAGATAACCTTTAAAAGTCATTTCCAACCTAAACCATTCTGTGATTGTAAATACATGCTCAGAAGTACTCAGACCCTTCCATACTGTTCATGGTCAATTTAAGTGTGTCAGGAACCCTGGCACAGTGAAATAAGTTCAGAGCTAATTCAGTGGTGTTAAACTATTTATTGAAATAGTGTTCTAGGAGTATGTTGTTTGAATTGCAGATTTGAGTCTTAATGAGAGGTCATTTCAGATCGAGGTAAATCTGTAAATGTAGTGCCAGGTCACACCATCTGTTTTTCAGCAGATTTTGTGTTGTGAAATACAAGTAGGAAAAGCAAATGCAAAAGATGTCATGAGAATTACAACTTCTGCCCCCAAAAGATGTCATTCTGTTTTCAAACAAATTGCCACATGTTACTCATTCTCAGGATTGTGCCTTTCAAAAAAAGGCTTGGTAATGGATGCCTTCCAGTAGCAGATCCTGCTGTAATTCTCCACTAGTTAATGAAAATCACTCTGCAAGATAATGAGAACATTTGGGTTCCTATCATCAGTTATTGTTAGTAACAGTTAGGCTACTAATAAGAAGAGTGAATCAGCTACAGGTGTTAATGCTGAGCTTCCTACATAGTGTCAGAAAGTAGGAATCTCCCAGCACATTTCTGTCTAATAATTATTTCTGATGTCCGTGTTAATTAAAACAGTTCCCTTAATTAATTCCCTAATGAGGCAAAGGGAATTATAGACTTACAATACAAAAGCATGTTAGTCTGTTTCTCTTAAAAAAAAAAAACTGGAGTTTGCACAAGCCTTCTTTACTCAATGCAAATATGAAGAGAGGTCATACTCTTGAGGTTCAAGTCAATATCCAGATGGCTTTGCTCATGTATTCGAAAAGCCTTGAGGGGAAACATCTGTTCTGGTTCATGTAAGGGTTACTGCAGTCAAAGCAGAATTCCTTGTTTTCAGGTGGTATGTTCTAACTATACAGGAAATACTTTCTACAACTGGCACAAATGGCAAACGAGGAGGTTCTTAAACTCCTGTTCAGTTACCATCCAAGGTACCATTAGTGCTGGCATGTGATGCAGTCAGTAGCATGTGCACAAGTCTCCCAAGGTGTAACCCACCTCTCTTCTGTGAGGTGCACTTTTTGTGTGCTCATTCTTCAGAGTCCTGGCAGATATTAAGGGTTTGATATGGAAGGCAGCGAAGCAGCTGAGGAACTGCTGCTTTATCCCCAGAATTTCCAGGAAAATACAGAGAAAGGACCATAGGTATCTATCCACTTTTGTTGAACAGATCTTACCACAGCTAGAAACTGCTAATTACTATTATAGAATTATCCTTAAGGAATGAATGTCAAAATCTTTCTCAAGGACCAGTTTTTAACTAAGATTTTAACCCACTCTAATGACTTCTATTTTCTGAAAGATATTTTTAGTAATACAATTTATAATAACACGTCCAAATCCCTAAGAGCATTTTATCATTGCCTACTAGTAATGACTGTGGCCTGTTCTCTATAATGGATCTTGGTATTTAATGGTTTTGTCATTAAGGTTCTCATTGGAATAATTTATCACAAACTTAATTATTTATCATTCTTTTCTAAAAGGAGCTCATCGAACTCCAAAGATTTCAGCCTTCTGAAAATTATATCAATCTATAAAAATAAAGAATAGGTTCATTTTAATTCTATACTTGAGTCAGAAAAGTGGAATGCGTAGCCTCTGTCATTTTCTAAACAAAGCAGAGACTAGAAGAGTTAGCTTGGAATGCAAGTTGACACCTTCCTCTTTGTTTGGCTGTAGCCTGTTCAGAATTACAACCATTTTATGCTTTCCTGTAGCCAGTGCATTTTTAGAAAGTTTTCAACAGAACAGCGACATCAAGAATAGAAAAGAACACAAAAAAGCTCTTAAAATCCTTTTTGGAATTACAACACATTGCAGTACTGCCCAAGACAAATGTTCACCCTTGGGATCCTGGCTTTGGCCCACTGGAGACAAGCTAGAACCTTACAGGTTATATCTTACCTTCTCTCCAGTCCTTAATAAAGGATTTTAAGTGAAGCCTCTTCAAGACTGACTTTATTGTTTTCCTCCTTCCTCTAAGAGGAAGTCATTATATGCTAAACTCAATTTAATATAATGACATCTGTAGACTGCCGTGGTTCTGAGCACCTCAGGTTTTTTTTTTTCCCTCTTGTTTTTCAATATCAGTGGGAATACTCACTTTGGTCAGGAGAGCAAGCATGATTAAAGCACTGCAGTGAACTCCAACAGCTCAGACATAGTCAAAAAGCACAGCAAGTGTAACAGCCCTTAATGCTTGCATATACTTGTCCAGTACTGCTCTTCTATTCCCTCAGCTTTTCACTCTTAAACCTTCACTTCAAGGCTTCAGTGAGGCTGTCTCTACCAACACAGAATTCTAATTCCTGTTCAGTAGTTCTGCCTTAAATGAGGGCTTAAGACTTGTAGTAGTTATAACATTTATGACAGGTTTTTACTGTGGTCATTTATTACTACTGTAAAAATCTGCCACATCTGGAACAGAAAATGGAGGCAAGAGTTTAATGCAGGCACTTTTATTGGTGCTGGGGGCTTAGCTTTGCTGTGAAAGAAGGTGACTTTTGCAGAAAATATTCCATGCAGAGTTGGATCCATAATGCTTTGCTCTCAGAACTGTGGGTAAGGAGTAACCAGCAGTGTTCAAACTGAACCCTGACTCACTCAAGTAATGTTTTGTTTTTTTTTTTTAGATGCAATATCTAAAAGGGTAAGTGAAGAGTCTACCCTGCACCTATTCTCTTTCCTTTAGTGGCAAATCTAGAAATCAGGTGTGAACAGGAGAACATGCAAATAAGGCTAGGAAAATCCTCCACTCTTCTCTATGAATACTTACAAATGCCTTGCTGTGGCCCAGAGCTGAATACGAACCAGTAACACACCTGTCACTTGCAGGTGGTTACTCTTTCCAGTAACTCTTTTCTAGGTAGCCTTGTTCTTGTAATTTTAATTACTGCAGCAAGATCTTTGGTATACATCCTGAAAATAACAAGATGAGACTAAGCTGAGTTTAGCCCTTGGGTCCCAAGGCTAAGGTTAGTTTTGAGTGACTGAGTCTCCCTCATCCATCCCATTTTCCTGACATCAGGGGAAGAGAGAGAGAGGTTTCTAAATCTGTGGTGCAAGCCTGGTTATCTAGATCAGGTCACCAGGATACTGGATGGAAAAAAAGCAAAAAGGTTTTCAGAAGGGAGTGGTAACAAAGCCCATAAGCACTGCAATATAGCTCTGTCTGTCAGCGCTGGTTTGGATGTTACTCAGGATACAGTTTTTGAAGCTGCAATATTAAAGAAACTTCTTCAGTAATAATGTTGCTCAGGAAATAGGGCAAGCCAACTTTAATGATAATTCACTGTGAAGTGGTAACTGGTAGGGAGTTCTTTTATTCATGGAGAACAAGTTAATACGTCAGCTGCATATAGGAAGGGCAAAAGGACTGCTAAATGGAGCCAAATTTATTCCCTTACTTAAACTATCACAATCGCACTGATTTCAGTGCTGTAACTTGGAAGAAAGATGGGATGAGGTTTAGAAAAATATGGGGGTTTTTTGTCAGTTTCACTTTTAGCTCTGAATTTACATATCTGACTGGTTTAATACCGGGTTTTTCCCCCTACTTTTTCCTTGTGTGCCTGTGGAAATCTGGATAGAAATATAAATTCTTACACATTCTTAAATGTGTAAGAAATGACCTGTATCAAAAACATCTCTATATGCTGTCGTTTGTGCTATTATTCAGTTTTAGAACCATTTCAAGTCATCAGGATAATAGGACAGTGTAAACATTCTTTTTTTGTTGTTGCTGTTCTTAAACCCCATAAAAATAAATTTTCTGTTTCCATGTATAAACAGTTAATGGTAAATTCATATTTGGATAATCAAGAATACTAAGAAAAGTCTCTTAAGTAGCTCTTTGTGAGAGACACATATAAAGCCATAAAGCAGAACATCACTAGTGCTATGTTTTCTATTTATAGTACCTTGAATTACTCAGCTGTGTCCAGGAGCCATAAGGATAAATCAAGTAAATGATCATTTATCCTCAGTCAGGATCTTAAAGGTGCTATACACATGTTACATATGTTACAGCATCTGCCTACCTCCACAGCAGTGACTGGTTCAGCTCAGGATCCAGACTGAAATAATTTAGTGACTTCTAAGTCCTCATTATTTGATTAAAATGTACAGTTAACTCAGATTATTAAAAGAGGGATGGCATTCACTGCCTTATTTTGCTGAGAGACATAGCTAAGGAAAAAAACCCAGCTTCAGCAGCACGGTTTCAGTCCAACAGAAGTAATCAGACACAGTTTATAAGAACCGCTTATGTTTGCAAGGAGTAGGCTGTAAAAGAGCTTTTCAGTTAATAGAAGACTTCCTGCACGTTTCAAGTTAAACGAAAAGCTTTCCAAATTCAATTATGTTTTTGTTTTGTTTTTTTTTCCTTAGGTTGGCTGGCAGTTAAAGAACCTGGTAAATGCATTGCGGGAGGACCCAAATGGAGTGATTTTAACCTTGAAGAAACGTCCCCAGAACACCCTGGTTTCTGCTCCTGCCCTTCTGAAGAATGTGAGGTGGAAGCCTCTTGCACTTCAGGTAAGCAGGAGGCTGCAGTGCTGGTGGAAATTCTTTATTCTTTGCCTTCCAGTGCAAGGAACAGGAGTCTCTTAAAAATCCATGATCCCTTTGAAACAGGGTGCTGAGATAAGTATGTGTGGCAGTATTGTATGTGAAAAATGGATTTTGTGGTGAAGTTGGGAGCCATAGGAATTTGTGGAAGGAAAGAGCATGTTCATATAGTGTTAGCAAAGAACAAGGCAGGCTAAAGTTCAGTAGATTGCTTTGGCAGAGGTAATGTTGTCTCCCTGTTTCTGTTAGTTCCCAGGCTGTCAAAACTACTTGCTTGTAATCAAGCGTGACAGACCTTTTAGATTTCAGCAAAAGTTTGTTTCTAATCCACATCTATTGGCAAATCTGAGTTTTTGGGAGCAATACTAATAGAGCTGCTGATATTTTCTGCACACCTCTTTCTTGAAAACCTGTCAATGTGGGGGAAAAAAAAGAAAGTAAATTATGGACTTCACAGCTGGGTCTTCCTACAGCATTCCACAGGTGTAGGGGAAACCTACACAACAAACTCTTCAAGCCCATTCAGGCAAATTTCCTTCTTGACTGGCACTTCCTGAGTCTTTCATTCCTCTAAGTGCTTAAATCCTACATAGCTTCCTCTCCTGGATGCTTCCTGATGACCTAGAATGCAAGAGGATCCAAGGGTGTCTTCCTCACTAGGATATGTTTCTCCTGTGTATAGGATTGACAGGGATTTATTAAAAAATATAAATTGCCTTGGGAAATGATAATAGCATTGCCTGTGATACTTCTTAACAGCAGATTTTGTAACAAGATGCTGGAAACTCATTTTAGATCTTCTTTATCCTTCATGCCACAGAGGCAAGCTCAAGAACCTGGATACATTTCAGATGCAGGTTTTGGGTTTTGCCTGTTTCCTACAGTTCTCACCTGGACCTAGTATAATTCATTATTGCCATTAATGACTTGGAACTGGCATGTTAAATTTCAAGATGACACTAAAGCTTGTGTTTCCTGGACAGCTGACATAACAGCTTGATGCTGCTGGGAAGCAGTGATCTCACTTCCCTCTCCCTATTCTTGGCTACAGAATGTCCTCGCCTTTGCCTTTGGCATTTTTCAGATGCTCTAGATCAGTTTAATTTGTTGCATTGATAGGAAGGCTTCTTGCTTTCTTCATTTGTTTTTCGAGGGGTTTCTACCACTAGTGGATTACACTGGATTTTACAGAACAGGAGCTATCAGAGTCTGTTGACAGGCTTTCAGAAATGAGCAGGATACATTCAGTGTAGAGAGAAGGTGTATGGATGTGGTGTGTTGCACAGTGTGTTCAACAAGGGCAAGCGCAGAGTCCTGCACCTGGGAGGGTAGAATTCCTTGCACCAGTACAGGTTAGGGGCTGACTTGCTGAAAAACAGCTCCACAGAGAAGAGTATGGATACATACATAGATATATATAACACACCATGAAAGTGCCACATGTAAAGCAATTTTTCCATTATGATTTAGTGATGGTAAAAATTAGGGAAGGAATGAAAGAAGAAGGATTTAAGAACATGAAATTCAGAGGTGTTAGCAGAGCATAGCAGGATTTTTATTTTTTTTTTAATACATGTTGTCATGTTTGCTATTATTGCTTAAGGCATTTTTAGATATTAATACTTTTTTCCACAGTGATTACATTAAAAAGTATACTACACTGTTAATTTATGAATCATTAATGAGACAGAACACGTGAAGCATCATAAAGTGTATTTCTTGTACTCACTGTGGTATTCCTTTGCTGTATATAGTTTCCCTTGATGCTTAGTTAACAACAGCAGAATGTTAACATATGCCCAAGCTCTCTGCTAGAGTTCTCTTTCAGTGAGACAACATGTCACTCAATGCATTTTCTCATTTTGTCTCCTTGGCATTATGTGATATTAGAAGACTATTTTCATTTCTTAAACTCTCTGATTATCTTCCCACACAATATGAAATTATTCTTCCATCTGCAATAGCAAACAGTGCTCTGTGTTTTGTAAAAGAGAGCATGCAGCAACTTCACTTGAATACAATACAACTTTTTTTTTTTCTGTTTGAAGAAACGTTCTAATTGCAATCTTCCATCCTGCCACAACTTCTTCATCCAGAACATTAAAACCTGTGATAATTTAGCTTGCGAGACAGGAGCTGTCAGGAGATGGGAGCAGGAAAGTTTACCTATGTCAACAGCGACAACTTCATAATAATTCTTAGGTATTAGAAAACTCATGTTCTGCTCTGCAGCTTTACAAGTATCTTCAGAATAATTCTGGCTAAGTAGCTCGTTTCAGATTCTAAGAAGCATGTGAGTTTGGAGAGCTGTTGCTTCATACTAAAGAGAAATGTCTAGCATTAGCAGAGCAGGTGCCTGTAGAGCAAAGAAAGGAAAATAACAAGTTGGTGTTTAGCACTCCAGTTAGCTCACAGTTCATAGTTCAGGTACTGTACCTTCAGAGAACCTCTCAGATGAACTCTGAAATTGTGCTGTCCGTTTATTTTACTTTCTCAGTGACAGATGTCTTGGGGAAGGAAAGACTTGCAACACCTCAGAAAATGTAGCAAGTAAGAAAGTTGTGTTCTGTTCTCTTAGATGTATCAGAGGAGATGGTGAAGTTATTTCATCTTAATGCCACCCCTGCTTCCATTGAGCTCTGTGGTATTCATATGTATTTCATTGTGTTCTCTTACTCTGAGGACAAAAATTATTATTTATGCATCAGAAAAGGTATGCATTTTAAAGTTTCAAAAGAGTACAAATCCACGAGCCTTGCAAACACTGTGCACACACCTGCTGCTTTACAGCACAGCTCTACCAATTTAACAGTATGGGAGCAACACTCGGCAATGCTGAGCGTTCCCTTTCTTATCGTTAGGAGTATTTGTGTTGCTGAACATTTTTCTGAATAGCAGCTTGTCCAATTAGTCATCTGTATCACTGGCACGACTGAACCTCCTCTGACAAAGATGACAGGCTGTAGGCATTTAGAGGGTGACACAGGGTTGCAAAGCTCCATTTTCCCTTGCCTCGGGCAATCCGTGTAGAAGTTACACCTGTGAGTTTTCTGAGCATTCACCCATCAGGGGAATTCTGGAGATTGAGTTTATTCACTTGAGGCTGAAAGCGAGGACTCAGTAGCCTATCCTTAACCTTCAGACCCCCTCAAAAGGTAAGGGATGTCCATATTCAAGCCTCTCATTGCTGTACCACTCAGCTCTTAAGCACCTTACTGCACCATGTCTGCTGCTTTTTGCAGGACACATTGGGGTTCTGTTTGATGTTTTGAACTGCACTTTGCCAGAATTATCCCCAGTATTTGCAAAACTCAGAATCACAGCAATGTATTTTGTTTCTGAGACGGTTTGCATTTTTCTGTTTGGCAAACAATTGTTTATTTCTGATGAGTGTTGAATNTTTTTTCTGGTATTTCAGCATTGCTTAAGCATTTTACTGGTAATTAGCTGTCTGACCAGTAACAACAACACCAGCAGATACCTGCAATGTCACTTTTTTAGAAGTCCTCTGTAAATAAATGTGTTTTCCTTGGGATATTTTTCACATGTGTCTGTATTTGCACACTTTACACCCATGTCGTTTAATCACTTTGAGTAATCTTATAGAAATTGAGGTATAAGACTTAAAGACTGGACTATGTATGCTTATGATTTACTGTTTTTATTAAAATAACTACCCTTTTCCCCCATTTTGGTACCATATTGAGCTAATACATTAAACACTCTTAGTAAATTAGTGGGTTTATAGCATTAAATATTTAATAAGAACCCTGTGTTATTTTGCAGAAATTCCATGTCTTATATCACAGCCAGCTCTGGAGCGAGGGTACACAACTTTGCTACCTTCCTTCTCAGCTCCAGGTGAGCTGAAACTTTTTGAGTGAGGGTAGAGAGGAGAAAGTGGCTGTGCTTTTTCCTTCCTTGAAGTCTTCCAGGCCTGATGAGTTAAGGTTTCTTGAGAGCAGAATCACCCATTGTGGTTTATTTGGATTGGGTGCATCCTTTCGGAAAGGGTTAGAAACAGACACTGCTCCAGAGACATAAAGGCTGGCAAATTCTTGGAAAGCACTGAAGAGGGTACTTGTTAGAGAGATAATGGAGACAATAGGCAAAGCTGAGAGGGAAAAGGCAGGGGACAGCTTCTCTGAGAAAAGAATCACGAAGCAGTGCATTTTCTTAAAGACACTTATATAGGAAAAAGGAGCTTCAAAAGCACATATTTCTGTAAACTCAGGGAAGGAGCTCTTACGGTATTGCCGATGAAAAAGGCAAGAAGAAGAGCTGGTGGTTTGTGGGGTGGAGGGGAGAAGACTTTTACCATAATTTTTCATATATATTTATTGTGATAGTGGAGAGATGAATGAATTGCTGTAAGGTTAGAAAAGCAATATGAATAATGCTTCTCTTCAGAGAAGGGAAATGCAAGAGCCAGGGACTTGGAAGTCAGACACTTAATATGCACAAACAGTTTGTGAGTGCTTGGAAGATAACACACGAGTAAAAACAACATGAATTTATTATGAGGAAATCATTAAACAGATTTAGTGCTCTTATGTGAGCAGTCAACTCACCAGGTAGATAGGAGAGAAGCTGTATATCTTCCTCTGATATTAATACCTTTGCTCCTGACATTCTCATAAGTATGGCATCAAGAATTATGGACTGGGTGAAACAAGATTGAATGGGTGGAAAATTACCTCACCTAACAAAGAGCTGTTAATGGTTCACCATCAAACAAAGAACATATCAGCTGGTTTTCAATAAACAGGGGGGTATGTGTTGTTTTGTCCCACAAAATTAGGAGGGCCTGCAAATGCAGTGGAGTCTCAGCTAGTAATTAAAAATGTGGAAATTCTAGTTTGGAGAACTAGAAAGGGGGAAAAAGGCTCTACAAATATAATGAAATGAAAGAGGGGCAAATGTAAAGTATCCTACTTGGAAATAAAATGCAGATGTAAAGACTGTAGCAATTGAATCACATGGCTGTAATTCCAAATAACGAGGAAACCATGCAGAGGGTTTGGACTGACCTTTGGAGGTGCTTTCTAACCCAAACCCTTCTACCATTCTATGAAATCATAGCAAAGAAAAAATGGAATGTCATGTTGAAAGGAACTGAAATAGCTGCTAAGAGATGAGAATAGGAACTTGTTTTGCTTTGTTCAATATTGTTATCTTGCTTTATTCAATATTATTATCTTGCTTTATTCAGTATTGTTATGATCTCAGCTGGGTACTGAATGCACCTTCTATGCATCAGGTACATGTACTCTAATCACAAGTACAGAGCACACTGCAATTCATTAGTGCTTTAGAAAACAATCCTTATAACCATTCCCCCTTGTCCTATTGCTAGACAACCTCATGAAAAACCCCTCTCCAGCCTTCCTGAAGACTCCCTTCAGGTATTGGAAGGCAGCTCTTTGGTGCCCCTTAGGTATATTGATAATACAAAAGAAACCTAAACCATTTGATCAGAGTCTAAGAAGCTTGACAATAAGCACAGAAGAGTGCCATAATGTGGGTCCCCCTGCAGTGGAGTCAATGTGCATAATTTTAGGATTGTTGCAGAGTGATATTCTGGTGGAAAAGCCCCCTTTCTGGTGGAAAAGCCCCCTTTCTTGGTATTTAGGGTAGCTTTTACTTGTTGAGTCACATAAAAATCACTTCAGTGTTTATCTTCAGAAGACTGAATGCCTTGCATTTAGATAAAGATTATCATTAGCTTTCATAGGTTACAGGCCTCTGTACCTCATTAAGGCTCCTAATTTATTGTTTTAAATTTTATTGCTGGTCATCACCGAACCCATATTTGTGTCACCAGGGTAGAATGATAGAATGCATCAGGTTGGAAGAGTCTCTCGAAAGTCATCATCATGGTTACGGTTTCAGTTAAAAAAAATGGATGACCACAAATTGTGTTCTCTTTAAAATATCTAAACAACATCTTAATAAATCTTCTGCTGCGTACCAACGTTATAGTTAGAAACACTTTCATTCGACGCAAGTATTGCAGAGTTCTATAATTAATTTTTGTCTTAAAGCATTTAATAGTGTATGTCCTTCCTGCCCATATAATTGATTTTCTACATTGGTTAAAAGTCATCTTTTGATTCCAAGCCTCAGATTTTTCCCTTGAGATGGCTTTTCAATTAATTTCCCTGGCCTTTTATTGGTTTCTTTTGCGACAGTCAAACAGTGTTTCAGTAGACATCTATTGGGAAGAACCTTCAGTAATTTGGGGGGGAAAGAGGCCAAGAATCCTAAAATTATGCACATTGACTTTGCTGTTACTTGTAGCACAGAAACCATGAACTCATCCTCCATGTGTTCTTTTTTACAGCCTGTAATTCCCACCAGTCCAACCAGCAGTTCTACAACACCGACAAGTACAATGGGCATATCCTCCAATATGGAGAACTCTGCACTCCAGGATGTTTTCATTCTGTCTCCAATGTCAGGTCTTTATGGCCCCAGGTATTTGCATCCTAATGAGTCTGAGGTCTTGAAAAAAAAAAAATAAATGTTTGCACTTCCATTTATTAATTGACAAAAACAAGAATCAACAAGCAACAAAATAAGACTAGGTATCTAGTCAGATTAAGAGCTGGGAAGTTAAGTAACATATCATTATTTTGAGAGAAATAATTTTCATTTGGCTAGAGAAGAGTGAAGGAAAAACTCATTTTAATCCTAAATCAAGAAAGCATTTAAGGAATTCTTTACTCATTTATTTTTATTCACTTTCATGTGACCACTTGTACCTTATTCTAAAGCATACATTTCTGTAAGGGTAAGCCTGGCCAATTCCTTATGCTGCCTTTCAGACAGTAGAAAATTCCTGGGTCTGTTTATCTTCCAGTTAAAATGGACTCTAATGATGACTTCATTAATTTACACTTGTGGAACTGAATCACTTTTATGAAGTTAAAGGACTTTTTATCTGTCGTGGTTAGGAGATGCAGCTGTGCACTTCAGCTTTATCCTAAAATCGTTCCTATTTCCATAAGCTTCTGGTTTACTCTTTTAGGGATGAAATTGGAATAATGTCTTGTGATGACATCAGCAAATTTGGAAAGTCTGGGATGAAAGGCTCTGAGTCTCCGAGCTATTTTCTGGAGCATGAAAGTGGGAAATACTACACCTTAATTGAAGGTGAAGGCCACTCTGTGGGCTCTGAGTATGAGAGAAGCAGAGCTGCAGGAGTGCAGAGAAGAGAGAAAACACCCACTCACGGTAGGCCTGGCTTCTGAACCATTTCTTCATCGACCAGATTTACAGATTGTGCTATTAACACTGCAACACTCTCAAATATCTTAGAATTATGTCACAGAATGGCTTTGGCTGAAAGGGACCTTAAAGATCATCTAATTCTAACTTTCCTGCCATCTGCAGGGACACCTCCTACTAGCCCAGCTTGCATAAAAGCCCCATTTGCCCTGGCTTTGAACACTTCCAGGCTTGGAGCCTCCACAACTTCTCTGGGCAGCCTGTTCCAGAATCTCACCACCCTCATGTCTACCCTAAGTCTAGTTTCTTCCAGTCTGAAGCCATTAGCCCTCGTGCTGCCAGTACATGCCTTTTGTAAAAAGTCCCCCTCCAGCTGTCCTGTAGGCCCCTTTCAAATGGCTGTCATTCTTCACTGAACCATGGCCTGATGGCTCTGAACACTAGACAAAAGTTTATGTGGAGAAGTAATTAGTGTAATGAAGATTTCTTCTTTCTCCAATTTTGCTTAAAATAGTTTGTATCTAGGAGAGGGAAAATCTCTCCGGCACAGAATAGTGAAGACAAATGTGCCTGTGAAGAGCACAGGTAATAAAAACATGTTGCTAGTCAATGGAGATAATACCAAAGGCACTTATAGTGAAAGATCCAATAACAGCTGAAATGAAACAGCTGGGGTAAGAAAGAGAAAGATCTTTAAACACTGCAGGCACTGATTGGTCTGCTATAGAACTGTTCACTCTGGTGCAGCATTTGACACCACTGATGTTATTAAATGTCGGTTCTCAAGCTTCCGTTAGTTGTTAGAGATGGTGTGGGTTTCTCTTGCCCGCTCTGACTGAGGTGCTCTTGCCACCATGAATGTTAGAAGGCAGGGCAACTGACAGCCCTAGACACCAAACAATGTTGGTAGCTGATTTGTGCAGGTCTTTTCCTCTGCCAATAAATGTTTGTTGAGGTTTCCTGGCTAGGTGTGAGATATCTACGACATAGTTTATGCAACATACCTCAGTTAAGGTTTCAACTGCAACACCTTTCAGATAAGATCAGCTAATGAGTGACAGTTGAGTCATTTCACCTGCTGTTTTGAGAGCTGAGAGGGTAGAATTCCAGTCTGAAATTGTGACAGCTGCAAGGTTGCATCAAATTGCATCAAGCTGCAATGACAGTTGGGTGAAGCTAGATTTCCCAAACAAAGGGCATCCAGTTTTCCAAATGTTGCTCTCTTTTGTCATTCTGATACTCTAAAGCAATCTTTTCTTTATCAGTTAAACACAACTTTCATCATAGAATCATAGGATGGTTTAGGTTGGAAGAAACCTCAAAGCTCCTCCAGTTCCACAGTTGCCTTGTGCCACAGGCAGGGACACCTCCCACTAGAACAGGTCGCTCAAGGCCTCATGCCACCTGGCCTTGAACACCTCCAGGGATGATGTGGATCACAGAATCACATTGTGATCAAAGATCACATTCTGTGATCCACAACCTTTCTGAGGAACCTGTTTCAGTGTCTCACCACCCTCATTGTAAAGAACTTCGTCCTAACGTCTATTTTAAGTTTCCCCTCTGCCAGTTGAAACCCATTGCCCTGATTTTCTGTTTTGCAACCTACAGGTGGGTTTATGGTAGAAGGTGGGGAAATATCAGTGTTAAAATGGGCAGACTCTTGTACACATACACAGTTCCTTTTCAGAGCAGGGACATTTTAATAGATCTTTGTGTTATACAGAGTATTTTAGTCATTTATACAGCCATCTACTTGGTGCTTGGCAGAGCTGTAGCACTGAAGAGTGGCATTCCACTTTAAGACTTAGTAATATTCAGTCTTTATCTCCCTGATAAGTGACATTATTTTATAATAAAATTAGAATTAATGATAAATCCTAACTGATTAAAATTGGAGCCAGAGGGATATATTTGGCTTGCTTTCGTAAATTCAAGCTGCACGATGACTTAAAATGTTGGGCTCTGTGCCTGACCCCAGTTGATAGGCAAGCTTTTTTGCATGTTTGTGATGGGCAGTTCTGTAACTTTGAAAATCTAGAAGGGATTTGATTTTTTTAAGTCTCAGGAACATGCCTTTACTTCAAAAACAATTGATAAGCCAGAATCTTTGAAACTACAGATTAAAATAATCAGTCAATTAACAGACCTCCAAATCCAAATTTTATTCTACTGTAGTAGAACCTTTTGTACTTTTTGTCTCAGAGATGTGTCTTTGAACCATCCAAGTGACAGTAAATCTTCTGCTAGAAAGACAGGATTTATGGTAGGCTCCCTTCAAATACTGGAAGGTCTCTCCGGAGCCTTCTGTTCTCTAGGCTATTCTTCTAAGGCCAGATTTGAACTTAAGAGTAGATGAGTATCTTTACAGCTAAAGGTACTTTCCCTGCTAGGCAGAGAGGGAAGCTACAGATATTTTCCTCACAATTAGTTATAGACCCACTTTTCAGAAAGTCTTGTTGTCCAGAAGTATACTTGAGTATATACTTCTTTGTTCTTAAGTCCTCCTAACATTTAGTAGCTAAAAAGCTGTGTTTTGGAAGAATGATAAATAGATAATTAAAACAAAACAACAGCAACAAAAAACAGCATACAAATAATCCACAGAAAATACTTCCTTCACTTTAGTCAAGCTGGGGAAATTGATTATGAAAATGTTCACATGTACATTCTGTAATTCTAGAAACAGAACAGTGGCCAACTATGTTAGAAAATATTTGCTCCAGTGTGGAAGAAACATGCTATATTTAGTCAGCTGGCACAGAGGAAAAGTAGTCTCTGGCTTTATGGGTCAGACAGAACTTAACCCCTAATCTAGAGGGTGTTTTTTCTGCATTTTGTGATAACTATGCAGACTGACAAGGCCAAAGTGCTAATGCTTTATAGTCAGTTCTGCAGTGTTCCTCATTTAATGCCCTGCTATCAGTGTTCTACTGATACTGTAGCGGGGAATGACTAATGCACATTAATATCTAACAGCCAAAGTGCCGTAAAATCATATTAATTAAAACCTTAATGTCTGACTCTTTGTTGTTGTTGTTGTTGCTGCTCTTGTTACCAAACTGCACTCCACGATTTCTTTCCAAGGCATTAGAAACTAACATTCCTTGAAATGAGAAGCCCTCATTCCTCACCATATGATTTCCTGAATCAGATAGGTTTTACCATTTAACTGGGACATACCTAATGGTGGATCTGCATTAATTGTCTTTCTACTTTTATTAAAGCATATTAGTTCATTGTAAAACTGCTTCTTTCCTTGTTCCAAAGCACCTATTTAAAGAGCAAGCAGGTTTTTAGAGAATAGAGTTTTAAAATAAGTTCATAATCTGCCTCACATTTACAAGTGATGTCACCCAAATCACTCAGAGCAGTAAAATGCAGAAGAGCATCTGGGATATATATATGATGTTTAACTCATCCTGAACGCTACAGCTCCAATAAGCTATAGGTGCTGATAAGAAGGATTCCTGTGAAGGGTCATGTCATGCCTATAGTTTAGCCTTTTACCTACTTTACTAGCTTCTATTTTTAGTCTTCAAAAATTGTGTTGGTTTATCTTTAATTATTTCCAGGAGATTTGAGGCCTGTTTCTATGCCTACTGAGTACAGCTGGATAGGGGAGTCAAAAGAACAAAACATATACAAGAGGGGAAGCAGAGGTGAGTATTTTTTTTTTCTCTGCTGTTCTCTGAGGGTTATTTTCTTCTTTGATGTTTGAGCAGCATGAAGATATCATCACAGAACCCAAATCTGTTTTTCTTGAGTGCCACAGAGAATATGAAAGAGCCTGTCCAGTATCTGAATTTTTGTGTTTCTATTTCTGAAAATTAAAAGTTTGCAATCAGAGGAGCCATTTATCTAATTATAGTGTAAAGAAAGATAAAGGGGAAAGAGCCCTCTCAGATTCAGACATAAGTTAATAGCAATCAGTTCTTAATCTTCACAGCTCTAGAAAACATTATGTGATGTTTTAGATATAAGGTAAAGTCCTTTGAGATGCATTTTGATTATGAATGAATATTTGAAACTGGAAACATGAATTGCACTCTTGATGTCCAGACCAGCAATCTGAATCATACGTAACTGTATTCATGCCAGTGGGAAGTAGGAATTTTACAAGTGTGGTGATAGTATAGTTCCTTTGTCCCTTTTATCCTCTGCTAAAAACCAATTCTGTCATTCAATAGAGTATTCTTCAAAGTATTGGCATGTCAATTGTTAGAGATTCTTCAATAAATGCCATAGTTCAGAGTCTTTTAGGCATAGTGTGGGTAGTTGAGAGTTCAACCTGACTGCTTAGAATGTGGCAATATTGAATAATGCTCTCAAAAATCAATTCAGGATTTTAAACTAACTTTTCAGTAATCTTCCATTCCAAGAGAAAATAACTTCCACTCAAGGCACAAGCCTTTGGTGATATATTCCAAAGCATTTGATTTATCTGTAGTTTGTAGTCCATGGTTAAGGACAAGTTCCTTCCCTCAGACCTGTTGTCTGGCCACTTCCCATTTTGAAATTGTGCCCAAGTATACTTAAGACCACTATTCCAGTTTGTTAGGTTGCTTGAAATCCAATGCCAGTCTCTGGAATGCTCCCAGAGGTGGTCCTTGCTGGGTACAATCTGCAAGTTTTTGATGTGTTCTCTCTCACCTCAAACGGCAGCAGGTGTCAGTAAATGTGGTGCTGAAGTCTTCTGCAATCCCTCACAATTCACTTGACATTCACATGGCTCTGCCCACTTTAATAGTACCAAGTGATGACCTTTGGCATTTGACTGAAACATGCTTCCTGTAGTTCTGTTTTCTTTGTTATACAAGCCATATGATGTGGGCTGGCTTCATACTATCTGTCACACAAAGATCTGAGTATGCATCTTCTCTGTGCCTGGCTCTTGTGCCAGCTATGTAGTTTGCTTTTGATTGAAACCTTGGTACAAGTAAGGTTGATTTCAGTGGAAAGAGCCTCAGATGAAATGAGAGATACACCAAGATGAAAACACAGATGTAGCTAAAGTGTCTGTCTGGTTGCTTCCTCTTAACTAATGTTTCTTTTTTGTTTTCTTTCCCCTCCAACTGACTCTGAGAATTCACTCCTGCGGTATCTGAGTGATGACAAGATTTTGGTTATCCAAGAAGAGCCTTTGACACAGAAAGACAACAAACGGGACACAGGTCGTAGGTCAAGAAAAAAGGGCAAACCCACGGCCAGTTCAAACTACCCAATGAGCTCATCTGTGTTGACATCTACTATCAACGTTAGGCTGGAACCTGGGCAGCAAGATGCCTTGAATTTCTCGCTAGCAGAAAACAATACAGTTCCACTGTATCATGTAAGTACACAACAAAAAAAAACCTTACTGCATAGACTATGTGGAAAAACACTAAAATATTTTCCTTTTGGGGCTGGTACAGGTATAAAAACATTTTCTTCTACTTTATGTTTCAACGTTCTGTTTTATAGCCCAAGAAAGTTGCTCAATGTCAGTATCACAGTAATTTTCACACAAGAGCAGTTTAGACAGGATGGGAAAAGGCGAGGTACGTGCAGTAATTACCGAGGAGAACATATGTGAAATGATTCTTCATGGGCTGACAGAGTGATAGTGATTCTCTGATCACTATACATTTTCTGAACGTTAGAGATAGACCTTTGCTGTCCCTCAGGAGACAGTCATAGGAATCAGAACATCTCAGGCAGTCAACTGCCTTATGAATATACAAGAGGAACTTATTCAACAATATACAAGAGTTGCTGACACAGATTTTGCGGTTCTTGCCAGCACAGAATCATTCCTATTAACATCTTTCCACTCTGAATACTGAAAGAGTTACACAAAGTGAAGCAAAAAGTAGTTTGGCATAGCTCAGATACTGCCTCCAGTTCTGGTGTCCCCAGAGCTGTTGGACTGATTCCAGAAGAGGCCACAAAGATGAGCCAAGGGCTGGAACACCTCTACTATGAGGATAGGCTGAGGAAGCTGGGGGTGTTCAGCCTGGAGAAGAGAAGGCTCCAGAGCGATCTTAGAGCTGCCTTCCAGTACCTGAAGGGATTCTGCAGGAAGGCTGCAGAAGGACTTCTCACAAGTGTGCCTGGCAATAGGACAATGGGGAATGGCTTGAAGCTGAGGGAGAGTAGGTTTAGACTGGATCTTGACAAGAAGTTCTTCAGTATGAAGGTGGTGCCTCCTCCCTGGGGATGTTCAAGGCCAGGCTGGATGAGGGCTTGAGCAAGCCAAGTCTAGGTGAGAGGTGTCTCTGCCTGTGTCAGGAATGTAGGAGTAGATGATCTCTAAGGTCCCTTCCAGCCTAAGCCATTGTATGATCCATTCTGAAAGACAGTTTCCCAGAATGAGGATTTAAATATCAGACAATATGTAGTGGCATTTTGATCTCAAAAAAACACCCCAAGAGTACAAAATAACAGATAGTGGTATTCCTAAATAGACATTGGAGTTTTAACTTAATCATCTGATTTCCTTCATATCTGAAGGTTTTATCAAGACTTTCTTAAGCATTTCAATGTATTTACTTACTTGGATAATGAGATTTTATTCTGTTGAGAATTAATTCTACAGCAACACTAAGATTAGTCAGGAGATACTACAAAGATTACTATGAGACAGCTTTTACTATTTTAAATTTTTTAAATAAAGAATCTTTTACCCTGCAGTCAGTTTACCTTTTCCTTACTCTTCTGGTCTGATTTTTCTCAGCTATCTGGAGGGAATAACATCTGTTGACAACAGAGTTTTGGTTTTTCGTTTCTTTCTTTTTATGGAAGTAAAAAATGCAGAACTGTTATAGTCAAATTTTTGTGATTCCTCTATACTTAACACATACCCAGAACAACTTTTGAATATAGATCAAAATTTCAGCCTTATTAAATGCTTTGGGAAATGGCAATGGTAATGTTAAATAGGATCTTAATCATCTCCAGTGGAGGAAAGGTGATAGTGTCTTGTAAGCAAACAGTATGGCATGATGAAAGGAGAGATTGAGCCTCACTTAGCCACTGCTTAATTTCCTGACATACTTGTACAAATACCACAGCCACAGGCACTTACTTAACTGTACTTTAAATCACCAGACACAGATGTAAGAAGTTTTACAAAATTGGTAATTGCATGGATTCACCACTAGATTAATGCTTTGGAAGGAATGTTGATTTGGAACCTAAAATTAAACAATTAGACTGATTTCAGAAGTTGCTGTGAGGATGCAGAGTTAGTATATAAAATGGATATTTAGGTAATGCAATATTGGCAGTATGCCCAGGATATAAAATGATGCATAAAGCTATGTGGCAGTAAAATATTGCTGTCAAGAAACACTGCCCCTTGCAGGCTATATTTGTAACTCTGGTTTAATTGGTGTGCAATTCTGTCATGCGTGACACAGAGTCTGAGGAAGAGTCAATTATAATTAACAGGGCTGTTGCAGTTAATATTAATCAAAGGAGTATTTCTTAGAACATGACTTCCTAAGTTTGTTAATGCTTCACTTCTAAAGTGACCGGATTAAGCCTGTAATAGGGATGTGTATGTAAATACCACAAAAATATATTCATTAGAGTATTGCTGCACCTCGGAATAGACTCTGGGCTTACAAGAATGGTGCTAACACCTGAATGTGTTCCTGTTTTGTATTACCAGAAGAGTTTCTTACCAAGTAGGCCTCCTGCACAGCAGACCAGATGTACAGGAACAATTTTTTCTTTTTTGCCTATTAAACAAAACAGAGAAGTTTTGGGTGGGAAATACTGTCCATCTTGAAATGGATATTCATCCTCTATAAAACCTCTAGTGAAATGCACATTTTCTGCTGCTCAGCTACATTTTGCTCTAAAAGAGTACTGGAGTTCTTGTTGCTGACCCATTAGAAAATTCACATGGTGTTCACTTTGTGGTTTTACTGCTTCAGACCTGCTCTAGTCTCATATAACCACAGAACTGTTCTGGTTGGAAAAGACCTCATCATTGAGTCCAACCATTGACCACCATGGCCATTAAAGCACCTCCTGAAGTGCCATGATCACGTATTCTTCTAACATCTCCAGGAACAATGACTCCACCACCTCTCTGGGTAACCTGTTCCAATGCCTGAAATGTAGTTTGATGTTTGCTACATAAAATTCTCAAACACAATCCTGATCTTTCATCTGGTTTTACTTGGCAGTAAATGTTCTGGGCCTTTTATCTACAAAGCAATTGGGTGTTTTGTTTTGTTGTATTGTGTAAACTGGATTAGAAACTATTGACTATTGACTCTCAGTATGTAGAAGAGGCTGTTTCTAACAGAGTTTATGATAGTTTCTACGCAGTAAAACAGAATTAGTGGCTGCTCTAGGGTAGGCATTGAGAGTGCTATGGCAGTAGTCACTCCTTATTTTAAAGATAATCTGAAGTATTATGGTAGTCTAGGGTTGGTCGTTCACAGCCTCTGCTGAACCGGCGTTTTATTTTCTTCCTGCTGATCACAGGAAGTTGGTAATTGATGCCTCTAGCACAGACTGATGTAAATGCTATTTAACTGTTCTTGGAGTTGCAAAAAGACAGCTTGACAAATGACATAAAATTCAGTGGGACATGCTGAGAACTAAAATGTGAGCAGAAACAATGCAGATCCATTTTTCCTCTGATGCATGCATGCTGGGATGGGCCAGATGTTCCACACACTTTTTTTTTTTTTAATGATTAGTCTGTGAGTGCTACTAGGATAAGTAAAATAACCATGATAGTCTGGGAGAAGTATGTGTATTCAGCTCCATGTGACTGAAGGAGGAGTGTTTATTGCCAGTTTTGTACCAAAAGTACTCGTATTATATTTTTTCATTCCTGGTTTTGCAGGAAGAAACAAAACTGTGCTGTCAAGGGTGAGAATTACTGACTTCAGAGTTTTATTTCCTTTCAGCATGGCTGCATAGATTCTCTCTTTGCTTTTTCTTTAAGTGTCTGCAATATGGAAAACCCTGTTTTCCTAACTTGCAGGTAAGTCGAGGATGATTGTGTGGAATCTAGCTGCTCAGAGAGGCTAAGCTGTGTCTTTCTGGCTTCTGTCACTTCAGATTGATTCTGTCCAGTTGTATTGACTTTAAGATAGGATTATTTTGCATTTATCCTGTAACATAACTGTGCACATGAAGGCTCAAGCTGGCAAGCACCTAGCTAGTGCATTGTAAGATAGATTCTTCAGCAAATTAATTTATGGTTTGGCTTTACTATTTCTCTAAGCTGCATGTGTAGTCTAGGGGTAAATTTAACAGGCATTCAGACTGATGTGATTTAACATTCCTTAATAAACATTAGCAACAACGATGTTAATGCTGCCATAATTGCAATATTTATCATACAGAAAAATGCACCAAGTACAAATATGCGAGCTCTTCTTCCTTCCAATACAAAAGCCATCTCCCACTCTTGGCGACAAAGGGATCAACATGCAGGAAGCCAGCTCTAGTACTCTGAAGAGCCTCCTCGGTCTTCTGATCTACTCACTAACTCAGTCCTTGGTCCCTTCACCTTCCCAGCAACTCTCTTTCAAACCTCCCTGGAAAATGAACGAGGAAACCATAAAGCATTGCATGACAGGAAAGGTCAGTCCTGTGTAGGGCAGGGTCACAGGAAGCCTATACCCACAGAAAAGGGAAAATGAGAAAAAGGAAAAGGAAGAAATTGTCTTTTTTCCCTGACCTTCTTGAGCCACACTACATCCTTTCATCTTCAGCCACGGCTCTTCTTCCACTTCCCTTACCTTTCCCATGAAATCTTGTGCAGCAAAATCACTGCTGAACAGTGGGCTCCACGTTGGCTATTTTTAACTTCTCAGCAACAGAATGTTTGTGCTTTGTGACAGCGGAAAGTTGCAGTGAGAAACCCATTCCATCTCGAACCGCTTAATGCCATCCGATTGGATTTCCAACTGCATTAGGGCTCGGCACGCTTTGTTCCTCAGGAAGAGCGTTCTGCTTTTTATGTGCAATCTGTAAAACTTCACTGCAGCTCTTATTAAATGGTATTCAACTCCGCCCTGACATTTTTTCTGTGACGAACTAAGATTGCATTTTCCAAGCTTTAGTTGACACTTCAAACGAATGTCCATTTGTGTACAATTAAGAGTGCTAAGTACACAGCATAGAATTATTGCTCACTCCATAAAACTCAGTACTTTGAGTTACTTTGTTGCAACAAATTCTTATCTCGTGTCTGTTCCAGAAATACTTAATAGTTTCAGAGAATACAAATTCATTTACAGTGAAATATGCTGGAGTTTTGTAACCCCAAGCCCCCAACGCATGCCTTTGGGGTGCAGTATTTGTTCTTAGATTTGACAAAAAGAACTTTTTCATTATGGGTTTGTTTTTTGGGGGGTTTATTGGTTGGGGTGATGGGGTTTTTGGAGGGGGAAGGGTGAATATTTTTGTTTGATTATTTTTTAGACCTTTGACATTCAGATTAAACCTCTCTTAAGTTTCTTCACTTTCCTTTACATTAGAAGAGTGGCTAGATGAGGACAAAGGGAGGCTTTGGGCAAGATGAAATAGAGTTTATCCATTGTTGTGATTTTTCCCTTTTTGGCTATCTTCATAACATTAATTTTTTTACCCACAAGGCAGTCTCCCTGTAGATAACTTAAAGAATATTTGGTTTAGCTTCATGTATAATCCAGGATAGTTTCCTCTTGGATGCAACATTTTTCCAAATCCAAAATTGCTGTTCTGTTAAAATGTTGCTGCTTTCTCTGTTGCCCACTTGTGCTGACATCATGTTCATAATGTGCCAGATAATTAAAAAATTATGAGTGGATGTTTTTCTTCTGTCTTTAGTTAATTTTCTCACCTGTCATCTTGGTTTTTTCAGCATAAAAACCGAGCACTTCAGAACTGCACATGGATGTCAACTGCATGAGATTATTTCCTGTCTCTGTTATCTCTTTGCTTAATAAGAGTTCGGGGAAGAAAGACCTCAAAGGCTGCTTTCATTTTTAGCTGAGCATAATAATTTTGCAAGTGTATTCAATGGGTTAAGCGTCAGTTCACTGAGCTAGAGAGATAAGTAAAGCCCCTGGCAACAAAGCTACTGTTTCACTTTTGAACAAACATAATGTAAGGAGATGCTTAGGATAATGAACATGTGAGTTAAGGAAGCAGAAGAAGAAATCATTTTTGTAGGGAATTCGATATCTGAGTCGAGAAGAACAGCAGAACAGTATTGATACAAAAAGTCTCTTTAGCCTTTATTATCTGAATATATGACATCTAGATAGAATGAATTTATTGCTTTTGACTACTGAGCTGAGTAAACTCATTATCAAACTATTCTACTCCCTTCCATCAGTAAACAACAGGTAAATAATGACTTTTGAATGCTTTCACACTATCTCTGCAGCTCAAGGTTTTTCTCTTTTCTGTGATTTATGGGATTTCTTTGTTCCCTAGGGGAAAAAAAAAAAAAAAAAACCTTCTTTTCATTATGAAATCCTGATTCAAGGAAATTATTTTTTGGTGTCAGTTATTTACAGGAGTTTCAGGTAAACAGATTCTACAGGATTTGCTTTGGGAGAGGATCATCACATCTGCTTGTTAAACCATACAGATCTTACTGCCCTTTTGTTCCTACTTGTGCAAGCCAGAAGCAGATCCACTGAAATCCCTAGAGCTACAAAAATATGAAGCTGACTTAAAGAAGGCTGATAGGTGCCAGTGACCTGAATTTCACAGAATTTGTGGTTTATAGTCTGTGACAGCATGACAAGACTTGTGCCTCCTGAGCCTCCCACATGTCTACCAGCCATGAAAGTGGCCTTTTAGCAAGAAGGAAAGTTGAGGCTTTTTCTTTTTTCCCAAATATCAGGAACTGAAGAAGCAACTGCTCAAAAAAATGTGTATATAAGGTTGCTGAAATTGTAAATAGGAGTCTACCACATATCAGGCAGTGTCAATGCTGTGTCTGTGCATGTAATTGCAATTGCACAAGGGAGTTATTTCAAGCTATATGTAGACATTTGTAGGAATGCCAGTGCATTTTCCCATATATACTATCAGAAATCTATCAGCTAGTAACTAGCCTGTACTCTAAAGGCAGCTTCTTTGAGGATAAAGTCAGTCAAATACAAAGTCTCTTATATGCTGTGTCGGTAATAATCCCTAATATCCATCACTAAGTACTAGTAGTAATACAGATGAGTCAGAATGAGTCAGTCAGGAACAGAGATTTTTTTTTTTTTTCTCAAATTAAGCATCAACCAAAACTAAGAGATCATAAATATGTTTTCTACCTTTCAAGTACGCATATCAACTATTTTTCCCATTCCATAATGGCCAGCATAGTGTGAACAAGGAGGTTTATCTTAGTTTTGTCAGGGAAGGGTGTGTGGTGTGGGTCTTGCTTGGGAGAGAAAGCAAATAAACTCCTATCTGGAAATGCTTTGCTTTTATTTTGGGAGCACTTCTGAGGAAGATGGGGGGAAAAAAAAAAAAAAGTCCTCTACTAATTAAGAAACAGAATGGAAAGATTTAAGCTGACTGAATGATTAGTCCTACTTTTAGCTGCTAAAATTAGTAACACTAGAAGGCAGAGGGATCTGAGAAGAAAATCTCTGAGCCTTTTAGTATGAATAAATTCTATTTTTGTAACAGTGGCATGGGTAGTACTGCTGTCAAAGTTCTTTTACTCGGTTGGCCACACAATATTCTGCTAGGCTGTATTTCAGGGATGATCAGACTGGTTCATTCGTATATAATAGTGCATTAGCAGCAGAAATCTGACATTTACTATGCAGAATTTCACTGAAGGTCTTCAATGAGATATTTTGCTTTAGCTGTATGCTGTTATCTCTCAGAGTCTGCTTCAGGAAAACGCCAATGGTGTATTTTCATTTGTATAGCTACTTTAGGCTAGGTTTCAGTGTATCCTGAGGAGAATTAAGTTGTCTAGAGCAGTCAAGAAAGTCAGTTTTGTGTTCTTGGTTACTTATTGGGGAGCTCCTGCCTTTGCCTGGTTACAACCAAGTACTTCATTCCTTTTCATAGCTAAGTTCTCTTGCCTGAATGGTCCCCAACGTCAATACTTGCAGGTGATGTTTCAGGTGAATCAATTGCCAGATGTAAAAGGCCAATATTTAATGTACCAGCAAGAGAAAATGAGAAGGTACTTGTAACATTTGTCGCATCTTATTACCATGGAAGAGAAGAGACAGGAAATCGATCTAAGGGGAAACTTTTAAGTGTGTGTCAGTTACACTGTATTGTTCTAGACAGTTTTGCCATGACTCTAGAGGGCTTGAGTGTGGGCTGACTGTGCAGATGTTTTGTTCTAAACATGAACATGTCCTACAATGTACCAGCAGCTACCTTCTTACCAGTCTTTACTTTTCAGCCCTATGATCATAGAACCATAAAATCATAGCATGGCCTAGGTTGGAAGGGAACTTAGAGATCAGCTACTCCAACAGTGATCATTATGAAACTTCATGTATTGATTTAATGATCCACTTTTGACTTTACACAGTCTGTAATAGTCTGAGAATCAATCTTTGCCATCAACAACCTTTGGTATGTTCCCCGTGTTCCTGTTGCATGTTGATTCTCCTTTGGATATGAAGATTGCTTTGGATAAGAGGAATGATTAAGAGAAGAAGTAGTTATGTAGATCTATATGGTCCTGCTGTGGCGGAAATGTCTTTCTGATCTTAGGTCAGATAAGCAGTGCTATTACAAGCAAGGAAATGACAAACAAGCCTCCTGAGATATCTTAGTGTTACTGTGCTATCATCAATCCCCACCAAACTTATTAATTATCACCAGGGTAACTTGATCACCTAGGGGTGGTTGTGCCTGCTTCAAGTGGCAAATGATCTATTACCTATAGCAGAAATAGCATGGTAAAAGATGATAAATGATTCTGTGCATGGGTACACCAGGGAGATATGTGAAGGTGGGAGGCAGCAAAACGCATGCTTGTCCTCTGAACATTGTAAAGCTTTCTCAGAAATGCTGTTAGAATGTACCTGTGCTAGAGCCTGTGTGGTTAAACAGCCCCAGCAGACTTCCTGTCTCTTACATGTGCAGTCTGCATTTCAGTTTTGCAGTTCTTCTCTGAAGCCTCTTCCTGTATGCCTAAAGTAGTGAGATTAAAATACAAGCATTATACTTACAAAAAATAATCTGGTTCATGTTTGGTGTTTCAGAAAGCATACAAAGAACTTTCCAGTGCAGATTTCTGCATTACCAACAACAAACAAAAGAAACTTCCGTTTAAAAACATTTTCATAATTTCAGGATGAGAAACTGGTTTTAGCTTCTCTGTCAGAAAGCTTGGTTTAGAGTAATAAAAACAGTTTGAGGATTTGATTTTTAATTCTGAATTACTTACTGCTAGAAGAAAAGTTCCCTGCCCAACCTCAGAGTAACATCCAGTTCAGTAAATCAAATTGTGCGCAGCTATGTAAGAAAGAAGTGTTAGAATGCTTTGACAGTTTGCTCTTCTGAAATGCTGCAGTCTATATTACAAAATTGCTCCTTTACACTTAAAAGTCCCTTTCAAATACTAACAGTTTTGCCGACATTGACACTCTAACAGACTTTTAGCTTTTCTCACAACTACACAGCAGCTGAAACTCTTCTCTAAGTGCAGATGCCAGTTGCTTTAAATGTGATCTTCATTGTGAAATAACATTTAGTCAGAAAATGAAATGAATGTTCCATTTCCTTTTCCTCAGAGTTACAGACTGCTGTGGTTTACTTCTGTGACTTCTTTCACTGCAGATACCACAGCGATGAGTGTACCAAGGAAGTCTTTCGTCCTGCTTAATACTATTTCTTTTTCTTCCACAGAGAGCAGGGGACACAGTCAGTGGAGATACTGAAAGGTAATTACTTCTGTTCTTCTACAGTTTAATATGTTCATCACCTAACTTCATTTCTTCATTTCTGGAAATTTTATTTGCAATATTTAAGGAACAAATTTTCAGGGTTTAGTGATATTGTCATTAGTATCCTTCAGTAAATGTCCTAACATCAGATGAAAATATAGATTGCAAAGGCTGAAAATATATTTCACATGTATGTTTATTAAAGATCACCAGGGGGGAAAAAAAAGTAATACTACCCACAGCAGTAGATGTTCTCCTCCATCCTTTTTGTTTGTTTGTTTTCCTTCTGAAATTTAGGATCTCAGCATCACCTTGAGGATGAAAAGCAGAACGTGTGGCTAGATAGATACTCTTTCTTTTTTTTTTTTTTTAATAGCAGGCAGAACACCTACATGCTAATTCAGTCTGGACCAAAAAAATGCTGCTCAGATTTGCTAACAATGGGAAGTTCGGTTTGTCCCTCATGTTGGAATTCAGTCAGCCAAATCTAATCAATACAGCAGTGATTTTGTCTTTCTTTCCTTTGCAGTAGATCTGATAAAGTATTTTCATATTCTAGCTGCATCCAGTAAGTCATATTAAGAGAATAAGTTTGACATAAAAGACACTTGGGTATCGTAGTACCTCATAATTATGTGTTTAACTAGAATCTGTTCATATGGAAAATTATTCTTTTTTACTTTTTTTTTTTTTTGGTCCTGTATATGGCCTAAACCTATTTAAGAAGCTAAACCATGCATGGAATATAAAATAATTAACTCCATTTACAGTTTTCATCAGCCCAAAGGATTTGCAATCAGTGGTGGGTTTCTTCAGTGGTATAAATGCCACATTGCAGCTTGAAGGCTGAGGTACAACACTACTAGTTGTTGCTCACCATCTACCTGCTCTCTCAAGACTTTACCTTTTAACCTCTCTGTATCTGTTTATACCTCTTTTTATGTCTAGAAGCATTGCATTGATTTCCAAGGCAGGTGTAAGGGTAAGAATTTAGTGGTTTCCCCCAGCTGTAGGGTGCTGTGCATATCAAAACAGCACACGACTGAACTGAGTAGCACTGCTATCACAGGTGGAGTTCAGGCAAAAATGAGTTTGAAAAACTTTTTATAGGGTAAAATTCAACTACATCTTGTAAAAGTCTTGTCTCTCCATTGCCACCACTATAATAGCCCATTACCTCATCAAATACACCTCAGCTAAATGCAGATTCTTCCTTTTGCAATAAAAGTAGTCCTGCTTAGCAGTTACAGTTCAGAGCGGAAGCAGCACCCATGTTGTATAAGGTAGGGGTTACATGGAGGAGAAAATGTCATCCTCAGTCACTTTTTAACTAACAGTTAGACTTCACCTTTTGCCTTTACCACTTACATTGAAGTTCTCAGAACTTTGAATTTTCTCTAAATCTGATGCATTTACTTTTTTCACTTAGCCTCCCAACTATTTCACACCAGGTGCTGTTGTCTTGCTTTGCCCTCACACTTTTTCTCTTTGGTTTTGGTCACTCCCTTTTCTCACCCTCATTATTCCAGTATGGCTGCTCCTTCCCTCAGGTCTTTCCTACCTGACTTTCTCCAACAAAAAATAAAAAAAAACTCACAGACATCTCCCTTCAAAAAGTCATACTTGGCAGTCCTTTTTTCCCTTCCTTCTCTACACTCAAGAGTTTCTTGTGACCACAAGGAAGAGCTGCAAAGGAATTTTGTTCTTCCTAGAGTAAAGCATGTCTAATTATTTTGAGCAGCTTGCACATGCTCAGTTTGGCAGGGACATTATAATCCAGATGGAACATCCTTGGCGGACAGGACACAAGTCTCTGCTGGGCATCTGCCAAGAGATATTTTCCAGGGACATATGACTTGATGAAATTTTGGCAGACTTTCATAGCAAAAGGCTATTCTTTTATATTCTAGCAGAAGGCTGTTCTTTTATGTTTTTATAGAATGACTCTCCCTTTCCTAATCCTCCCACACATTTTCAACTTCAGGTCCAAAACCTGACCATATTATATCTTCTCAATATGTTCAAAAATATTTTAGAAGTGGCAGAATGATATCTTCTTGCTCCTAATAACCTTCTTTTTGGTCGCTAAAGCCAAAATAAAAACATTTCAGGGTTTTATCCCATATAGTTGACTGTGTGGGGAACTGGAGACAAGCTGTGTGAATAGGTTCAGCTATTTGGATGGCAGAGCATTGTCTTCAGTGAGTGTGCAGTTGTCTATTGACTTTCCATTATATGATTGCATCTTTTGTTAAAAAAAAAGCTTAAAAAATCCCAGAAGACAGACATTCCTTGCATGTGATAGGATGTACTGTGTGCTGCAGGGAATATAGAGCAAGAACACCAGGAGTTATGTGGGAAATACAAGACTACAGAGTGTTGCTATGAATAGCTAAGGTTTTTTAACTCATCAGATGAGGAAACTGTAAAGCAAGTCTAGCAGCCTTTTATCTAGCCTTGAGCAGAGTAAACACGAGGTGTTTCTGTATTACAACTCTGCTTTCTTCCTAATACTTTTGGCACATCTACATCAGATATTTGGCCCAGTATCATGTAGAGGGCTGGACTGTCAGCATCAGTGCAGAGCACCCACGCCCCTCTTTACAAGACACTGTCCTTCCACACATTAAATTCTGCCCCTCTCTGACCAATGCAGAAATCTGAACTCCACTTTGAAGCACTCGTGTGGTTAGAAAAGTAGGGCAGCCACAGGCAAGTTGTGACTGCTCACTTCTGAGCAGGTGGCATGATTTAGGAAATGACATGCTACTGTTGGAGGTGGAATCACTAAATGTGTGAGTGTTGAGAGCTTTTAGGGAGGCAAGCTAAATTAAATGCAACCTGGTCTAGTGGAAGGTGTCCCTGCCCATCGCAGGGGGGTTGGAACTAGATGATCTTCAAGGTCGCTTCCAGCCTAAACCATTTTATGATTCTATAAATCTACAAAATGCTTCCTTTTCACCACAAGCAGCTTGCCCTGTTCATTTTGTTTCAAAGATGAAAGGAGTAAAGGGCATCTAACATGTAGTCGCTGCTGCAGCTTCTTTACAGACAAATATCTATCTGCTTAGCAGGGCTCACTATGTTCTTTGATCTTCTTTTCACTTTGTGAGGGTTTTTCCTAGTAATAGCAAACCTTGACATGGGTGGATTCAAGATGTGCATGCAAAGTGTAACTGGAACATCATTACAGAGACCTTGGATTTGAAGGCTCTGCTTAGCCAACCACAAAGGTCTGCCAGGGAAAAAGAAGGCAGAAAAGAATTTTATCAATCATCCATTGCACAACTGCTAGTTGATAGAACAGGGTTCATGAACTTAGTTTCCACATGAAAATGCTGCTGAGGTTCTTTTCCATAACAGAATTTGTCTTTGCAAATATCGATGCTCACAAATTGTTTTAATCATGTCCATGGGGGCAGGCTTTGGAAATTATTTAATGCTTAATAATGATTAATGCTGGAGAGGTAAGAAGGGATGAATATTTTGAAAACACCTTTTACTCTTGGCATTGTTTTGCCAACCTTGCATGTGCAGCTACACCTGTACTGCAGTGACTGCAGAAGAGATGCATCTGAGCTAGCTGGTGATTACTGAAGTATCAACTTATAGCCTGTGACATAGTCCCAGGCCAGTGGCTGAGCCAGCATTAAACTGAGGAGGGATTTCAAACTCACTACAAAAGGCTCAATAATTAACTCGCAGCAAGATTTTACTTGTTGTGATGGGAATATTTTACACAAGCTATGGAGGTTCTAATAATATAAATATAAATCATGAACCCCTGCAAAGTGGTTAAAAATGCATTCCTGTGACCAGGTAGATACATCCAAATTGGTGAACCAGCTGCAAGAGCATTTCACTCAAAGAAATTATTAGTGACCAACATTGTATTATAGAATGAGTATTGCAGAATGAGCCTTATTACAAAAATTAATCTAGTGTAGAGTTCTGCAATTATTTGCTTAATATTCTGCTTTTTTATATATCATATTAGGCACTGAATGCCTCTGCAAACATTTGTAATTTGTTATTGTGGTTTTATTGTGTTCATTTGTTATTGTGTCTTTAAGCTCATATAAGTTACTACTAAGGGGCTGTTTGTCTAAATTCTGCAGTTAGTCTCTAAAGCAGTGTTAGACATGAACAGGAGACCATCTCTTCTCTTATAGTAGGTGATCAACTGTTTGAAATATCAGTCCAGCCCATTATACCTGTATGACTGTACATGCCTCCTCCACCCACTCATTTTTTTCCCTTTCTCTTCTGTAACAACTCTTTCCCTAAAATAGAAAGGTGAGGAGTAATTCAACCAAATATGACACGGAGTATTTCAAGCAGAATAGACAACATTCTAGAGCTCCTTTATGTCTACATTAATTGGTTCTGTCACTTTCTCAGAGATAATTGACTTGTCTGCAGAGCAGAAAAGATCAATATTTCTTCTTCTGTGACCTGGAGATCTGCATATCTGAAAAATGCTTAGGTGTGGGGAGGGGTATTTGATAGAAAACCTTTTCAAACAAACAAATAAACAAGACCACCACCAAGCCAAATAAAACCCACAACTTCCCAAACCCCCAAATCCAGAACACCCTCCCTGCATACTGTTGAAAACAATTCCCAAGTAAAAACTTAAGCTGACTGTACACTAGAACACCTATTCCTGACCTTTCATAAGATGCCAGCTTTTGAAGAGCTGCCACAGGCTTGACTGCAGACTGCTTTTATAACTGTACAATATTTTTGCTGTTAAGCCTGTGGTTGCTGTAAGGTGACACATTATTGGTTTTGCATGGAAGCAAATAAAACTTGACTATGGACCTTTGAGATAAAGCCACAGATGTATTATTCATCTTGTGTATTGGCTGAGAGAAAGGATGGAAGCATTGTAACAGACACTTTCCAGATGGGTCAAAGAAACAGACCAGAAATCAGGGGGGCAATGCCCAGCAGATCTGGAGCACATTTATGGCATTCTCTTGGGCAGACAGAAACGGAGCACTGATGACTAAATCTGCCTTGCACCGCTGGGGGCGTCTGTCCCTTCCTTTACCAAATGTTGTAAAACAAACTTTTTTTGGGTTTCGGTTGCTTCTTTCAATCCTTGTAATCTACAGAGAGCTCTGAACTTCTGAGGCTTGCTTATTAGCTTTTATGATCTTAACTTTAACATTCTGCATGTCGTCTTCTCACTACACTCTGGAAATTTCCCTCAGCTCTGGCCCAGTAGCTTCTTTAACTGACAATGAGCAGTTGTTTCTGCTGGCAAATTTGATTTCTCGTAACTATCAAAAGAGAACATGCCACTTCCTCTCTAGACGACTTGAGACAGGATTTGAGTACACATTTTAAATGTCCACAATCTTTTTATTCCTTTTGAATTTCCTCCCTCAATTCCTTTCCCATTCTTGCAGTCCTTTTTTTACATGACACACACAAAAACATTCACAGTTCTAAAGTATTTCCAGTTCTCCTTTTTCTTACTTTTGCAAACCTGAGGGGAAATTGTCTGATCTAGAACAGAAAGTCTTAGACACACAAAGTTGACCCTGATCCAGTGTCCTGTTTCCATCAATGGCCAACACTATTTGTAATTGTGTAAGAAAAGGCCTCTAGTGATCCTTCCCTGTTTTGTTCTTTAGCCTTTGCAGCACTGCAGGAGAAAGCTGAGGTACACCACAGACAGTGCATTTGCACTTTAAAGGCTGTGTAAACCTTTGGTATCCATCACATCCCACAGCAAACTCTTGTGCGGTTCTTCACTGCAGAGTTGAATACTTGTGTGTTAATGAATGAAGGCTCAACACAAAGAAGCTGCTGGTTTTATATCATTCACACAGCCCCATTATTCAAGGAGTCATTGAATATTTGGTACATCTTTACTCTTTTCAGAACACTCCTGAGTTCATAACCCTCCATGGTGTTGCCCTCAGAGAGAGCTGAATGAGTTTTCTTTCAGTTTCCCTCTCTCGTCTCTAATGTTTCCCTGTAATGGGACTATTGATGCTTAAAAACATAAGGACTACACTCTTGGTGCACTTAGTACCTACATGGAAGTTACATTGGTCAAGCTTACTTGGTCTTCATTTTTCTGCTAAGACTTTCTAAACCTTTCCACATCAAGATGGTTTATGGGCCAATAGAAAATGTGCTTATATATTGCTAAGATACTCAAGAAGTAACTGAAAGGAAGACAAATACTAATCCGTTTGGATTATCCTTGATTTGATTCTGTGGTGACACAGGAAGGAACCCACTCTGCAAAACATGGAACACATATGAGTCTTTCCTAAATGTCAGACTACAAGCCCAAATACATATCTGCAAGCTCTTACATTTTAAAATGCTAAATTATTCTTCAGGCAAAATTGCTGAATTTCTGCCTTTTTCAGTTTATAACTATTCTTTCCCATTTTTCACCTGGATGCTAGGAGTTTGCTGTTCCTGTGTCAAATGTTGGTGCTGAAAGGAATTCACCAAAGGAGCAATGATTTATGTGTCCTAACACTGTTGTTCCTAAGAGGCAGGAATTGTATTGGTTGCCTTCAAATAATAGCTGATGAGGTCTGAGTATTTTTAGGCCAATGATTGAATCAGAACAAAATATTCCCAAATGATTTTTTTTTTTCCCTGTAGTTACTTGACACCTTTCTTCCTCTCTGTCCTAGATATGCAAGTTCTGCCATTGACCATCAGGGAAGCACATCCATGAGGAAGGTAATGGTTTATTTATGTACTTTAAGAAAACAAAAAAAATCCCCAAGAGTTCATTGTCAGTTTTTTAAAGGATACTTAAGATGTCACAGGCTTTGAAATGTGACTATTTTACAGAACATCTGAAAGTTAAAAGCTAGGAATAATTTACATATTCAGAAATTGGGTACTTTTAGTTGGCAGGAGAGTCAGAAAACCTCCAGGTTGTAAGGAACCTGTGAAAGGCAGGTTGCACTGAAAGTACAAAAAAAAAAAAAAAAAAATTAA
>VWZI01008677.1:2344153-2415351 GCA_013396835.1 Psilopogon haemacephalus | reverse complement strand
CATTCTGGCTCCCAAATATTTATAAAAGTGAAGCTAAACCCCAGTAGCCACAGTAGATGTATGACTGCATTTTCTGCAGCCCGTGGGAACTGCAGTCCTGGTTGCACTCCCCAGTCTGCCAGTCCCTACCTTGCCTGCTGCCTTGGACCCGTGGCTGTTCCTGGGATCGTGGCACTGCAAATCGTCTAATACATGGGATGCTGTGTGCTCTGCCCTGTGCTTTGCTGCTGAATGCACTGATGGCTCCGTTTGGAACTTGCCAATGGTTTTCCTTACCGGCTCCTAAGGTTCAGAACGGCAGTGGTACCTGCAATCAGTTTTCTCTAATAGCTTGGTTCTTTTCAGCCTGACAGGTGACTGAACCTCTGGTCTCCAGGGCATCTTTGGAACACAGCATAACTTCTCATTTGGCAATTCTGTGACAGACCTCCTACTACTGCACTGGGAATATGTTGATTTAGCCTCACGTAGCACAGATTCAATCCTACCTTCTTTTTTTCCTTTCCATGACGTGCTTCTTTTTGGGTTGGGGTGGGAGTGCATTCTTCTTTGTGTTGTGCTTTAGAGATGAGAACTTAAATGCTGATAACCACAGTATGTTCTCATATATCTGTTTCCCATAGCAACTCTGAGTCATTTTGAAGTTGCCAGTTCTGATGGTTTCCATACGGTGTTTACCACAAAGTTAATTATAAAGTAGTGGCTTTGTCTCTCAGAGTATTAATGCTGAATTTTAGAAGTTAGCAGAGCTAATGAAGTAATGAGCCCAAGGCATTGCATACAGAGTCACAGGTTGCATTGGGTTGGAAAGGACCCTCAAAGTGCATCTTGTACAACCCAATCAGGCTGCCCAGGGCCATATGAAATCTGAATTTGAGCGTCTCCAGGGACAAGGCTTTAACCACATCCCTGGGCAGCCTGCTCCAGTATTTCCCCACTCTCGCTGCAAAGAACTTCCTCCTAATGTCCAACCTAAATCTACCCTGCTCCAGTTTCCAACCACTGCCCTAACACTACAAGCCCTTTCACTTTGGTTAGCTTTCTTGCTTTGAATGGATTGTATGTGTGCAGAATCACAGCACAGTAAGAATACTTTGGTTTTGGCTCTGCTTGATTTGTTGTGCTTCTGTTTTCCTTAGTTTTTTAACTTTTCTACTGAATGATGCACAGCAGTCTCTGGTGGGTATGCTACTCTCTCTATCCTCCACTGGTGCCATTTTTCTTACTGTTCTCTAAATTTAAACGCACATGAAAACTAATTTAATTACAGGGTTTCATTTCTTTCTGATTTTTTTTTAGCCTAAGTTGTGGACAGATTTGGTGATCTCTTTTTCAGAAACAGACACTTGCTCTGTCCTAGGCACCTTGATGTAGAAAAAGGAACATACAGTAGATTGTTTCAGTCACAGTCACCTCAGAGCTTCAGCTGACACAACACCGACTGACCAGTGCTGCTGCAGTGACTTGCAATACATCAGTACAAACCCCCAGTGCTGCTGAACACCTTCAATATTTCCTCTTAGACTTACTTTTGCTTGCAAGCATTTATCTTTGTCTTCTCTAGTGCTCAAAACAAGGAGATAAATTTGCAGCTATCAGGTTATGTCACCTGTCAGAATTACAGCAGGTTTGTGAAGCATCCATACACTGTGACTGGCTGGGAGCACAGAGTGAGATAACAGAGCAGGGAGAGCTGCTGCTCTCTCAACCAGCTCTCTCAGAAATCAAGAATAGCTGATTTCCCTCAGTCACTGGAAGATGTTGATGCTGTTCCACTCTGTAAACTGGATAACTTGCAGAAGGGTTACAAATAGATCCATGCATGTGCAAAACAACTCCCTCCTCCTCCACTTTCACTCCAAATTTGCTTTTACAATAACTGGAGTCCTGTTTTCAGCTGTTGCTTTTCTCTAGTGCTTAATTCTGGAATTAAAACATTAAAATTTCTTTTTAATTTACATTCTAATCCTCAAATATTTTAAATTTTAATTTTGTGACATTTAATCAACTTTCATGTTGTGACATTTATGTAATATAGTGTACCACAGTTGCTGATGAGGGTTTTTGTAGCATGTGTTTGCTTTTTGACCACATGGTGAGGAGCTGCACTAAGGTAGAGTAAGCAGCCAGGTGCTCTCTGACAAAGATCTGTAGTCTAGTAGGTGTCACTATTTAAAGCAGTATAGTGTTATGTCAGTGTCTGTGACTGAGATGTCCTCCTTCCTTCTTGGCCCTCTGCTGAGCTGGTCATTGTAACAAAGGAAAAACCAAGAGAATTAAAATGGTGATCCTTTTTGTGCTACCCTTTCCTGGGATCTGCTGGGATGTCACACTGGATTTCTGCTGGGCAGCATCAGATACCCATCAGGCAGGAGCAGCATCAGTTACCCACCAGGCGGCTCCTTCCTCCTGTTGACCTGTAATTTTTCCCCCTGGCATTTATAGGTTTGAGGGAAATCTTTGCCATCTTTGGAGTAGTATCCTTGATTTTAAAGAGTTTAAATAATTACATGCTTTGGGAGTTTCTAATTAAGAATCTATAACAATTTTACAAATGAAAGAATTATGTTCTCCTCAGAGTTACTCTGTCCAGTAACTCCTCAGAGTTACCCTGTCTTGTTTCTTACGGTTGGAAACAGTTAAAGAGCCTGGATTCCTAATGTGATTGAACACATGGCTTTAAACATTAACTGTATAATGGTCGTGGTGGATATTTCTCTTTGAATGAATATTCATATAACTATCTTGTGTGTACTTAAACTGCAAGTAGCAGTCCTTTTGCTAGGTCATTTCTGTGAGTTTATATCCTCAGTTTTCAAACTGCTGCATAACCATTCATGCAAACATTCCTCAATTATTCTATTGCAATTGTAATTAATAGCTGAGGGAAGTGGGATTTTCATTTGCACTTTAGCACTGTGTTATGATATTGATAACAGTAGTAAGAAAAAAGTGGCAAGAATCAGATCCTGTGACAAATGATCCTCTAATACCTAAGCTGGAGATGGTAGCAAATGCCAGCTACCAAATGTTTCATGTTACCACTATTACCAGCACCACTGGTTTTTCATATTTGGTTTTGTTTTTTTTTTTCTCCTTACAGTCATTCCATTACGCCTCCCTCAGGGTAAAAAGCAGAAAATGGTCAAAAGGTAACTTACTTAACATTCTGAAACTAGAAAATTAGACTTCTTGAATATCTCCAGGGATGAAGTTTCAACTACCTCCCTATAAATTTATCCTTCTTTGATAATAGGCAGGATCAAATGGCAAAGCTCAATCTAATTCAAATATTTCTAAATGTTATCATTTAAAAAAAAATAAATAACATGTCAGAAGGCATAATTTTGCTAGAGTTGGTGATAAAATTTCCTTTGGCTTAAGCAGAAAGAAAGTATTGCCTGTGTGTTTTGCCATTTTCTTCTGCCGTCTTTGTTCATGGTCTGTTTGAGACAATGAACATGTGAAAAACAGTTACACATAAATTCATGTGAAAATATGTGGCCAGTGAGCTCTTCTGGTTCTGTTCATTGGTTTAGTGTCCTTTCTATGAAAGCTGTCCTTTTGTTGTACTCTGTATTTTTAATATTCTAAACCTGACCAAGACCCAGCACAGTATCTTGTTCTAAAGACAGTAAAACCTTGTGGAGTGTGGCAGAAAAAAGGACTAGGGGGTTGATGTTATCTAAATGTCTTCACTGATAGCTGTAGGGCAAACATCACCTTTGTACCAACAGAAAGTTGATTTTTCACAGAAATGTGTCTAATATTTTAAAGAAATGTCCTGGATAGTCTATTTCAGGAAATGTGATGCCATCATTAGGAAAAGCACTTACTGTTACTTACAGGGCACACTACATTTTTAAGCCCTTCAGTTATAATGTATTGAAATAACAACCAAAGAAATCTTTTCCTACTGATGCGACTTTAAACAGGAGGCAGTCAGGGTGAAATATTGTTGCTCACTTAAATTCAGGATAGAATAAATGTAAGCAAGTGCATTTTTTATGGAAGTGGATTTTTTTTTTCTTTTTTACTGATAACAAATATTGGCTATAAAGACTTAGTTTAAAAAATTCCCAGAATGTGTCAGGCCTTCTAGTGCCAAAAGCAGAAACAGGAGACATAGAGAATGACTGTTTACATCTGTGGACAGACTGGGTCACAGCCTTGAGTTTCAGATTGAGGGCTACACGAATGCAGTTTCACTTTGGAATTATGATGCCCATCTTTGATAAAAATGCAGCCCTGACAGGAAGAGGCCCTGTAGATATTCAATAAACCACTGCATAAAGCAGGCCCCTTTTAACTTTGTGTTTCTGCTGAAAAAAATTGCAGAGCATTGTTGAATTTGGAAACTGGAGGGGCTTTACCTGAAGGATTTGGGATTGAATTGTCATTAAAAATTCCTAGTGTGTTTATACTGAGAACAAGAGCTCTTTCACAGTCCTTCCACTCTCTCATTCAGTGAGATGTCTCACAGCATTGTCACCTTCTCAGGGAGCTCTCTAACGAGTGGGAGCAGAAGACGCATTTCCTGCAAAGACTTGGGGCATGGAGACTGTGAAGGTTGGCTGTGGAAGAAAAAAGATGCCAAAGGTTATTTCACGCAGAAATGGAAAAAGTACTGGTTTATTCTGAAGGATTCATCCTTGTACTGGTACACAAACCAAAACGTAAGTCCGCTCTGCTTGGAGAAAGCCCAAATTACTTCTTAAGCTTTATAATTCTTTGAATAAAGTCTATTTTTCCACATGATAGCATATGTTAGTGAACTGCCACTTTAATTGCCAGGTAAGTGTCACTCTACCTGGAAACAATTCCATTGAAATTGTTGTTTTAAAGTCTCCACGTCCAAGGTTCATAAAATGGCAGATGTTCATGGCACTCCTAAAGAAATGTACACATCAGTAGTTAATACTTTTCCATAGGCTGTGTTTATTTGGACTAGCACCATGTTCACACTCAGCTCTCCTTGGTTTCAGATGTCTGGGGATATGCAGACAGCGTAACCATGGATGTTAGCTAAGCATTATGTGAAGCAGATGTGAAAATCTGAATTTGTAGATCTCTTTATCTGATGTTCCTTTTGCTTTTTGCTGAATTAGTCTGGAACTTGCACTTTCTCCTGTATAAAATGCTGTTCTTGGCAAAATGCTATTGAAAATCACTGGGCTGTGCTGGTGCAATCTGCATAGATGTAGGAAAAATAATGGAGGGAGTAGCCAAAAATGGTTGGACTGCTGGTCTTCCATGTGCACACACTGAGCCTCAGCCCCTGACCTAAGCTGTCTGTGCACAGCCTGCTTTGATTGCTGATTTTTTACCCTCTATTTTCCATTTTCTTCAAGAGGACAATTTTACCAGTATAATTATCCACAGTTTTAATATTTTCTTGTCAGTTGCCTTTGGCTGTTTTGGCAGTCTTGTTGCAGGCTGTGGGTGCTAAAGACCTTCAGGTTTGGTGTGGTGTGTTTTGCATGCAAGGTGGTAGTCATTGTGTGTCCTGCTGATTTTCAGTCTGTTGTTTACAGCCAAGCCATAATTCATAGTGCACTTGCTAATACTTCCCAAAAGTCTGACTGGTATTAATATGTCTCCTTGGTCTTTCTGGTAAATCACTTCAAAAGAAGCACAAAGAGACAAGAGATACTTCCTAGTTATTATTTCTTCATTTCACTGCTGGTGAGCTTGCTGTAGGAACTTCCCTGGATAATTATTAGCAGGGCAGGTGGTCTGCACAACCATGGCTTGAAAAGGAGGCATCCACAAAACACCTTTAAAATGTAGCCTGTCTGATGAAGAACCTAAGAATTCTCTGTAGCTCTTCATGTCTCATATACCATTTTAGATGCTGTGTTTGGTGCTGAAAGTTTCCTGCATCTGCAGCAAAAAGGAGTTAGGGTCACTGCAGCTCCTTTAAGCAACTGTCAGTTTAGTTACTTTGCAAAAGTTATTGACCTTGTGTGAGGAAAGAAATACATTTTAAAAATAATCAATATTATGGGGAGCGTGTGACCAATATTTTAATTGATTGGATGGTTGCTCTTAGTGCAAGGCCCAAGAGACTACTGCTTACTTCTCTCTCCCCATGTTGTTCCTCACCATCACTTTCTCTTCTCTCCTGACAGGATGAAAAAGCAGAAGGATTCATTAGTTTACCTGAGTTCAGGATAGACAGAGCAATTGAATGCAGGCGAAAACAGTAAGTAAAGTCTCAATTGTGGATTCAAGGGTTGCTCTTGGAAGTGTACTGCATGTAGTACTGAAAATGCACAAAGCCCAGAGAGAGAAGTTAAACAAAAGCCCTTGAAATCTGTAAATAATACATGAGACCCACTTCAGCTTTACTGTTTCTCTTTATTATAAGAGATACTAATTAATGTAAATTCCATAAACTGTCTTACAAGAATTGGGCAGCTCTGGTCAGCTTTCCAGATAGACCACCTACAATTTAAGTAAGTGAAGTAAAAACTAATGAATACATTAGGAAAGAGATAAAACTTTCCTAGGTGCAGTACTGTCATCTTGGTAAGGATCACATGTGCAAGAAAGGATTCTCATAGGAAATACCATTAAAATACCATTGCAAGAGATGGTGAATGTAATCTCCAGTTACTCCTTTATGGAGGAACCTTTACTTACCCAATATCATGTTATTCTCAACTGCTAAAATATTTAGGTTCCATATGCAAAGTGAACATTGGGTTGCTGCTTCTGTGCATATTGCTCCTACTGCGTTATTATCACAGTAAAAAGCCTGCGCTGGGTTCTGCCACCTTTGGAGGCATATTTAATAACAAACACTCACTGGAAATTCTTTGCAAGCAGTATTGGGATTGGAAATTGTAGCTGTCCAACACCAGGGTTAAGAAAACAACTCTAATGCTTTGGGACTGACAATTTGTTGTTATTTCTTGAATTGTCTGGATGTGTCTTCTGCATGCTGCATCTGGATTTTCAAACCTTGCTGCCATGAGGAGCTACACAGCACAGTAACAAAGATACTCTCTTGCTGAAGCTTTCCTATTTATAACTAGCATCCTGGAATTTCGGTGTGCTATTCCAATCACTAAATGCAGTTTCAGTCTGCAAAACGCAAGTCCTGAGACTGTGAACACATGTACAATAAAAATGCTGAAGATATGAATAACAATAGAGATTACTCATCAGAAAATCAAGACTCTTCACTTGCTTGTTCTTGTCTGGAGGTATCATTGCTGCCTAAGATTAGAAGATTGTGCATTTGTGCTTCTGTTACTCCTTTCAGCTGAGGGTATCACTACAGAAATTCAACATGAACTGAGCACTGTAAATTCCTCTGAGGAATGAGTAGGTATTAATAATGATATTGAACAAAAATACAGGAAAATAATACCCTTTTGTTAGAATATAAAACACTTAACAAATTTCAGTGAATTAACTGAGATCAAACAGAAGGTCATTGTGCACAGCTAGAAATAGCTTTCAGAGCTTTGCTTGAAGCATTAGAACACACTTCCTCAGAACACTTCTCAGAGAACAATTTCTGTAGGGTGTATGCACAGGAAATAGTCTGATTAACTAAAAGTTTGCACACTGCTGAAAACTGAGTTCCTTCAGGCTTCAAATCCATTCAAAAAGAGGTAAGTCCAGGGGTAAAAGTATAACGAAGATGCTAATGGTATTCTCTTTGCTCACAGAGCTTGATCTCCCTTTGAATTCTTCCTTCCTGTGCTATCATTTAGGTGTTTCCCCCATCATAAACCCCACACATTTGCCACTATTTTAACTACCTCTGCAAAGTGCAGAGCATGTAAATCCAGTGCTCTGCTCACGTTTTGGTATATGCAGCACGTGTGAACGGAGGCCCTGCTTTGCGTTACAGCTCTCACCCACAGCCTCTGCCAAGTGCCCTGCTGAAGCACTGCCCTCTCCTGTGCTGTGATACTGAAGGGACTGAGCATGACTGCCATTGCATGATCCCACTGAACAGCTAAAGGTTCTGGTGAGCCCAGGGACTGCTTCCTGTGGTTTGATTCTCCTGCATTCCTTTCAGAAATGAAATCGAGGTTTTGATCCAGCATATTCTACAAGAATTCCAACTCCCCCTTCATTATTCTCTCTACTAGACCAGAGGGAAACATTTCAGTTAAGATTTTCTTGCCTCCTCTTCAGAGAGCTAGGAAAGGCAGATTTTACAAGATCAGTTCTCACTGCTTTTCACTTTTGGATATCTTTTCCATTTAATAGTGCAGTTTTAGTAGGTGCTGGAATGTGACCTAAAATTCATTGCAGGCTTGAAATCTGAAAATATAAATCTCATGGTGTTCTTACTTCTGTACGATTTGAGTTCGTTTGAACTGCAATGCAAAAGCTGGTGAAGCAGTTTTACCTTGAGAGTTACTAAGGACAGGGGAAAGAAGCTCAATTCTTTTTTTTTTTACTTTTTTTGTAGATTCATTTGGTTTCAAATTAAAACTACCTGAAAAGTCTGCTAGGTATGTTAGTGAATAAAGAAATCCAGCTAAAATCACAGTACTGCTTTTCTTCCAGCCATCTAAAAGCCAGACTAAGAACATTTTGAGACTCAGCTTAGATTTCCTTTCAAATTCCTGCTACTTTTGGAGCCATCAATCTGAAATGTTCAAACCTTACTGAACACAAGGATTTGGGATCTTGCTAGAATAACAGATAGATTTGTCTTTTCCCTTGTTCTGTCAGATGGTGGCTGCTGATTGTGATGTCTATAGTGGAGAGTGAATGGAAGAGCCTAAAGAGAGCTTTCACAAGAATATATAGCAATTGGATGCATTATTCTGTCTGGTTTGATGATTTGCCTCACTAATGTATTTAATGAAGGTACCCTGATGATTATACAAATCGTGGCATCATCTCAGACTGGTTTTAGCTCTCTGCAGGCTATATTTGGATGTGGAACGACCTTGTCCCTGCAAGATGAGGTTTCTTGCACCGACACTGAAAAACTTTCCACTGCTTTTTGGCAAGACCTGCATCTTCTTGATTAAAAATGATCACGCTGCTTTAGAAATCTTAATGATTTAAGTTAGTGCGATGTGGCATGACATGAATATCATGCTACTTTCAAAGATACTGCCCCATGATGAAGCTGATCCACAAGATTAATGGAGCTGGGCATGTAATTAATCACTCTTAACTAGTCCTTAGCCTGAAGTTTCAAAAATTCTCCGAGCATAATTAATGCAAATTTCTGAGAGCATGTGGCATGCACTGGGCACTTCACATTGAAACTGTGCAGTCAGACTTCTGTAGGTCAGTGATAGAGTGTAGAGAGACATGAAGTTATATCTCAAAGGCTGTAATTTTTATTGCTGCTTCTGAAATGAACTCGAGAGTCTCAGCAGACAGCAAGCCAAGCCTTGGACACCCGCAGGCCCCCATGGGAAAGGTGGCTCACAGCTTCCTGGGCTGCTTTTGCTGGAGGGCAGCCAATCGATGGAGGCAGTGGTTAGTCCCTTATACACTCATTACCCCACATCTACATCGCTGCATCCAGACTTGGGCATTTCAAAACAAACCAAAGGTGAAAATATAGTTATCAGCCATGGGCACTATTCATATTTCTCTATACATGTAGAATTGTTCCTCTGGAGACTTTTCTGCAGTTCTTAATGCTAATGTAGCTAAATGCTTCCCTAACAATAATTTGTGTGACACTTCTGGCAGATGAAGATGGATTTGTTGTCATGTTTTGCAGCCCAGTAGCAGAACTGTCAACCATTTAAACCAACAGTTTCCAGAGGATTTGGATCTGTTTCATAATAGCAAAGTCCTGTTTTCTTCAGAGTATGTAAATATGTAACAGCACAGGACATTATTGCAGCTCTAAGCATTCCCCATCAGCAGAGTACCAGGCAGAAAAGTATTAAGGAACATTCATGTAGTAACCAATTACCACATATTTTCGCTGTGACTTAGCACATAAGAATCCTTTGCATAAGCAGGAAGAGCTGCAGCATTTAACTGATTTACCCTTGGAAAAAAAAAAAAAAATCTTACTTTTTCTGTTTTATGACACAAATCCTGTAATAACCAAGACAGGAGTCTACAGAAAGCAGCTGTATGTTGTATAATCCTGATTCATCTCTAGCAAGTCCACTCTCTGCCTTCACTGAGGCAGAGTTCCTGTGAGGAAGTAATATTCAAATAGATGAGCATTGGTTGTGTTACATCGTGAGAGCATAGTGGAGCCATTTTAAAGTTCTGACACATTCTAACTTTTAAAGGGTTGACTTTGAAACCCCAATATTGCCATTTTAATGCTTTTGTGCATGCAAATTTCCTGTCTAGGAAAATAATCCTATTTACAAGCAGAAACTGCATCATGTGATATTCTAACAGGATTAATCAAGAGGATTAGAATCTTCAGATCCACACATAATCCTCTCCAATTCAAGCCAACACTTAAATCCCAGGACTGGAAGACAGTTGGGCAAAGTGGAGATGTTGCACAGAGTCAGACCAACTGAAACCAGCACACTGACATCACAGCAAAAATACATCTGTGCAAAGAGCATCTTGTGCTTAAAGAGCAGAGCAGTGCAAGAGTGCTTCTTTGGGAATTACTTCCTATTTTCAGCTCTACAAGTACAGTAAGAGGCTTCTGAAGGTGGCATAGTACTTGTTAATCGCTGTGTGATCAGCAGTGTGCAACGTGCCACTCTAATGTCTGTGTGTGCAGGAAGACGTGTTCAAAACTCTTGCACGTTTCTTGTTCACAGACAGAGCTCCCCTGTTTTGCTCGGGCAGTTGTAGTTGCTCTATAAGGGGGAATCAGGAGGTATCATTAACAAGCGTTTGCCATCTAGTGGGCAATTGCCTCCCACTCCAGCAGCTCCCATCTACTCCATTTGCAAGCTACAAGCAGCTAGAGAGATGGAAATCTGCAGGTAAAATAATCGATGTCCAGAGGCCAAAACAATACTTAAATACCTCTTGAGTCTTCTCCTTTGGAATTAAGATGTTTTATGACGATCCTTTGTGCAAAGGGAAACTTACCCTTTACTCGGCTCTAATCTCAGGAGAAAGGAAGCTGCATACAAAGACAACTCTGCTCTTATCCTCTTCTTCTGTAGAACTCTTGTTAGGAAAGCCTGCTACTGTATGCATTTGTGCTCCTGATATGTGTAAGAAAATCAGTGTGTCCAGCCAAAGCTTCCTCAGCTTTCGTTTTTGTCTCTGAAAACTGCAGTAAATCACAGTAATTAATAAAACACTGGTTTGCATTGAAGCTATTAATAGGAGAAAGGTTGTATGAGAGGTGTTTCGTAACACCGTGTGTAATGATTCCTAATCTAACTCTTACATCTGGTAATTACCATCTAAATGTCAGTATTTTAACACCAATGTTATGAATGGCAGCGTGAGGTTTTTAACATTTGCCAACTCATCAAAATAATAGTCATTAGTGCTCGAGTTTGTGGTCTCCTTGATAGCAATTCTTATTTTAATGACTGTCTCTCCAAAATGCTGCAAGAAATCTGACTATCACTCCTAGCAGCTTTCAAATACCTGCTCAGCTGAGGGAGAACTTAGAGGTTATAGCACGGAAAAGCAGTAATAAAAAGCATTTTGATGTGAACTAGAATCACTCAAGCAGTAAGATTTTGAACTGATAATTATCTCATGCCTGTAGTCTGAACAGAGTGCCATGTAGTGGTGTCTATGTGTTGCTAGCATAAAATGAGAATTAGACCTTGTCTCATGAAATCAGTCCGATAGAACTGAATTACACCAGTGCAAAAAGGGACATCTGAGGAAGGAGGAATATTAGCAATGTCTGTCCACTGCTAAATTGTGTTCCTCAGCACCACCACATCTACAAGTCTTTTAAATACCTCCGGGGTGATGATTCAGCCACCTCCCTGCAAATTAAACTTTGCAGTTTGAGACTGGAGATTCAAAGTGCCTATGAAACCTGCAACATCCTGAAGAACTGTAGAGCTGGCCGGTCCTGCATATTCATAGACAAACTGCTTGAAAGGAAAGTGGGGTTTATATTCTTTCTGCTTCTTTTATAGTGCCTTCAAAGCATGCCACCCCAAAATAAAGAGCTTCTACTTTGCAACAGACTGCCTTGAAGAAATGAATAGGTAAGCTATGTTTCCTCTTTCTTTATCATGGTAGTCCAATAACTGAAAATAGTATGTCATCTCACATGGAAATACACTCTTGGATCATGAGATAATGCTGGTACTGTCCTCAGTACAATCCACTTAGTTTCCCTTTGATTTTTCATAGGTGCAGCATTCCATTGTCTGCCTCATTTTGTTTGCAGAAATTTTCTGTTGTGTCACAAGGCACAGTTCTGCAGAGGAGTGTTAGTGAAGTTAGTTGTGCTGGGCTCATCTGCATTCATTACAATTTTTGGAGGTTAATGAGCATAAACTTCATCACACTGCTAAATTTTTTGTTCATCAAGTCTAGAAAGATTAAAGTGGGATAGGATTTCCTGGTATATAAAAGCAATGCATACATACCATAGCTCACACATGATGGCATAAGATAGTTTTAAGTTAACTCTGCCAGAGAAAAGCAATTGGAAAGCAATTCCTTTGTAACGGGAATGAGACTGAGCTAATGAGATGCATTTATTGTCATGCCAGAAGTTTTTCACAAAATCAACCCTCCCACCTAAAAAAAACCAACAAAAAAACCCCCAAACAGAACCCCAAAAAAAACCCAAAGAGCACAACCCCAACAACAAAACTCCAATGCAGTAATAATCCATTTTATTCATTGCATCACTTTCCTAACAAGGAACAGAGACCGGCAAAGTTGAGTTGTGGGCATTGCTGCGTCTTTGAATGTCCTTGGATGTGTTGGGAAGCCATTCACAACTTGACTGGACAAGGCCATGAACAACCTGATCCAACATTAAAGTTGGCCCTGCTGTGGGAGGGCTGTGGGAACAGACAACCTCCTGAGATCTCTTCTAAATTACTCTGTACTTCTCTTGTGTGATTCAGTGATGGAGGCAGAGCTTAGATAAAGGTGGAGAGGTACCTTTGATCCCCAAAGGCAAAGCCAAATGTTCTACCTCCTCCTGTCACTTCAGTAAATTGTTTATTCCCAGCTGAGGTGAAAAGTGAGGACACTTGGGACAATGTTACCATACTTTGAAGTCTTAAATCTTTCCTGGCATAGACTGCTGAAACTTTGAGGTTTAGGTTCTTCTTTCTGCTTGCAGACTTGGACGCAGCTACCTCGGGATAGAGCTGGGCTGTTTTCTTTGGAACACTGATGTCCAAATGTCAATTTTATATTGAACATTTACATTCTGTGGACTTCCCAGAAATACTGTACTGATGTGCATGACTGGCTGTACCGAAACGTTTCAGACCAGTTGATCACTCACTGCTGAGGGCGATGACATTGAAGGTGTTTCCAGGAGCATCTCACTGTGCCTACCTGTCATTTTTACCACAGAAATTCGCTGGAAAATATTTTTTCCAACATTAAAAATGTTCCCTTGTTCAGTTATGCAATGTGGCTGAGGTTTGGTTGGTCCAAGTGACTTTCCCTGTTTTTAGCCATGCGTGGTCTCTCCCTTGCTTTCGACTCCTTTACGATTTGCTGAAGCGCCATCGATCATAGCTTTCTATTATACCATAAAGTGTTCCGACTCGAGGAGAAGCAGGAAGCCTTGACACGCATTCAATAAACTGCTCTTACAATATTCATTGATTTTCCTGCACTGGGGAGCCAATGAAGCTGTCTTTATGACAGTTTACAGCCTGTGTGGAAAGTAACAGTTGGAAAGCTGCCAGGGTATTTTCGTATCATACTGCCATGTTAGTCTGGAATTTACAACAGCCTTTTTCCAGACTTTTTTTGGTCTGCTTCCCATGAGAAGAGACAAAGGGTGACCTTCTTCTTGAAGTACTTCTTGCAGTATTTTTCCTTCAGAAATGCTGTTCCTGTAGAGTAATTGTAAGTGGCTCCCCAGCCCAAATGATGGATTACTCTGTCACATCTGTAAGGTCCCTGGGCATCCCCTGCAGCCTTTACACGCTTCCTGGAATTCCTTCTCCCAGATATCTGGTGTGAAATTTGAAATGAGTAAGCAAGACTCACAAAAATGAAAAACATACTTAAAATACTAATTTCACAAGTCTCTGTCTTCCCAGCAAATTGCTAAGCATGTAATCTGAGGAAATAGGGCAAATGCTCTGCATGGTATCACACAGTCCTGCTGTCACCACAAAGCTGAACCACATTTTCTGTGCTGACAGAAGGGTAGATCTTCCATGCTGAAAAGTGAGAGAGCTCTAATATAGAGAGGAACATTCTTTAGCCACTATGTGGAGAACACACATCCTTTCTTCATCTGCATTTACCACCAGCTTTTGTGGTAACAGCTGTTTGTACAGTTTCTTACTTCAGATTCACTGTTTAAATATTTTTTTCCCATTCCAAAACATTTAATCTTCCTTTCATATTGCAATGCTGCTGAAAGAACTCTATACTAATTGATTTGTGTGTAGCAGGTAAGAGTTACTCTTTGCAGCTGAATTTTGCCTGCTGTGTTGCACAGTGCAGACTTCGGTTTGCAAAATTAATGCTCATGCTGCTTTCTCAGGTCTTACACGAGCCTAGCTGTGTTCTTACAGATGAATTAATAATGCAATTGATGAACTCATCTTTTGCTTGCCATGGTCACAGGGCACTCCAAGCTTGTTCAGGGCCTCATTTCCCACAAGTGCTCCATTTATTACCACACCAAGCGTAACCTCTTTATGGTTTTAATACTCCTAAGGAAATTAGCAGTGAATTTAATATTCAGTTGTTTTACAATATCTACTTTACTTAAAGCTGTCATCTGACTGAAGCAGCACATTTCCAATCACTTCGTGGACTCCAAATATTAAATCTCCAAAAGCTCCACATTTAAGCTGCATTAATTGATCAAATTTAGTTTGAAAAACTGGGTTAACATCACAATTTTAATAACTCACATAAATATTTTGCATTCATTAAAAAAAAAAAAAACCAAAAGCCAACCAACAGATATCTTCTAGCCACTGGAAAAGAATGATGGCTCACTTTGTAAGGGCCACCCCCACTATTTTACAAGTAAAGAGCTGACACACAGTATTTCCATTAAAGGAAACTGTTTGAAAACTACAGTATTCCAAATTAAATCGAAGGATTCTAAATGAATCAGTACATGTTGATTGTAAGCAAATTCCGGGGTGCACATGCTCTGGCTCTGTTATGGAATATGTGGCATACATGCTGGTTGTATGGAATATACCTGAGTTGCTCAAGGCTTTCCCTAAATTCTCAAGTTTATTCCTGAAATCCGTTCAGCTGTCTGCCTTCCTTGACCAACCTTGGCCAAACCAGATGCTGGGCCAGTATTAATGCATCTTTTACAGCTTTCATTTGCTTTCAGTCTTCAGTTGCAAACGCATACCTAAGATCTTGACAACTTAAAATTTCAGAGTTACGACCTTATTAAACAAGAATTCCTGGGGAAAGGAACAGGAGAGTAATCATCTCAGACATTTCTGTCCTAGTTTAAGTCCTTTAATAAATAGAGCCGAGTAAGTTATTGAAGAGCTCTTCCTTCTCAGTCCCTCGCCTGATAAAAAAGCACAAAGATAATTCTGCAGAAAAGAGACTTCTCAGCTAGGAATCCCTAAAATGGAGATTTGCAATGTAAACAGCAGGTTTCTCTCTTCTTTTAATGTTTCTATAAACTTGATCCAAATCCAGGAGAAATAGCCAGTGCCAGAGGCCACCTCACTTCTCTAATTTACTGTTGTCACATAAAAGCTGCATCACAAGTAAAATCCTTTTCTGATCAGAATTAGCTGCAGGCCACAGAGTCTGGATGGAACCATGAGGACCAGGGGGGTGAGCAGTGCAACAGCAGAGCTAAAAATGCTTGCTGGGAGAAAACACTGCACCAGCAAGTGCTGGGGCTGAGACACAAGTCTTCAAAATCTCCTTTTCTTGGTTAACCACCTAACTGCTCCATTCTATGATTTATGACCTATTTGCCATAGGCTTGTGAGCTGCCATTTCCCTCAACACAGTTTGGAAGCCACTGGCTTATGGCATTGCACTAAAGCTGTTCAAAGGGGTTTACAACACACAACTGCAATTACCCCAAAGCAATCCAAATTAGCATTCAGGTGTGAATTTATCCTTAATGCAGAGGAGCTGGGATTTGCATTAGCTTTCTGCACTGGGTTAAATTGCCAAATTAACTTAATCAAACTCTGCTGTAAATAATACCACTGTGAACTGCTGCAGTTGTTGTGGGAGTTAGAGAGTTCAACTGCATTTAACATAGCAGATCTTGTGATTACAGTGCTGGACCCCTCTGTGAGGGGTGAGGCAGCATTGCAGGCAGATGTCCTGACCTTATATTGGAGATCCCAAATCCACTCTGCAAAACAGGGAGCTTTTAGTAAAATAAGTAACAGACATAAACCATCAGGCATTTAACAGTATTGATTAAGAGTATGTGGAAAGAGAATTACAGAATTTTTGCTGTGGCAGGGGGGTTGGACTTGATCTCTTTGGGTCCCTTCCAACCCCTGACATCCTGTGAGCCTGTGAAATCCAATAGGAGAAGGTTACAGCAGGGTGAAGTTCAGCAGCCAATGAAGAAAGTATCTTATTGTTATCTTAGAAGATTCCTTTCAGCATCACCTTGTTTGACATACCAGTGGCCATTCTTCTTTGATTTGCCTAAGCACTGTTAGTGCTGCCACAATGGTGTGGGTAAATGTGTTTGCAAAGTGGCAAGAGAGGTTCCAACTGGGCCAGTTTTTATGGCAGTTTTGGTAGCTATCATTAGGGTTTATTGTAGGTTTTATCTGAAATGATAGTTATCATCAAGTTATTATGTCTGTATTCTCTGTGATACGCAACCAGACTTGTAAAGATGCTATTTCATTTGGTACCAGGAGAGTAATTTATCTGGGACAAAAGTAGTGAATCATTCTGTGGGGGAAAGAAAAAAAAAAAAAAAAAACCAAAACAAGCACCACCAAAGCAGATCTGTGATTCCAAAGACAGATGGGGTGAAGATGGAAAAAAACTAAAACAAAAAATTGTCCCATGAAGTGTAGGAAGTAGATGCACATGCAAAGAGGGCAGAAATTGCCATGGTTCATTTGTCAACTCTTAAGCTGTCTGAGGCTTTTCTCATATTTTCCCAGCCTGACAAATCTAAGAAGACAATGCATGAAACAAGATCAACAGAGTCATGTCACATTACCAAATCAGAGAGTCCTTGTGGCTTATCCCATGAATGATTTTACTAAACAAATTCCAGCCACTGTGACAAATAAAATAGCAGAAATAGTGGCTGCTGAGAGCTGATATATTTGGGGAGATGAGCTCACTGAGAACACTCTGCTCAGTGTTCTATTTCACTGTGACACACCAGCTATGCTTTTGGGCTTCTTTTGTGCTGAGGAAAATCAAGGCATCATTTTAGCCATTCCTATTACAGGAACCTTTATTCTGTTAAATTAGGATTTTACCTGTATAACCTTAGAAAGGACTGAAAATAATGTAGTGAAAATCATCTTAGGAGCCAAGATGGGAAATGTATTGATTTCTTAAGTGTCCGGTAAGAAAGACTGAGGAGGAAGAAGCCAGCATAACAACTAGAAAATCAATTTGAAAATATGATTCTGTATTGCAAAGAATTTTACAGTGAATCCAGTTAGCCCACCGATGCAAGAAAAAATAAAACACATAATGAAAAGTTTTCAATCAGAAATTAAATATAAATTGCACCAAATACATTATATGTATTAAATAAATGGTTCAAGGGAACTTATATTTTAGCAGACTTAAAGATAACTTGATTCATTCAAATTTAACTTCCACTTTAGCTCTGGGTGGGTTTTTTGGTTTTTGTTTTTTTATTTCTTTTAAGTAAACAATCCCATGTACCACTGCAATCTCAAAAGCAAAGAAAGGTAAATTTCTGCACTGGAATATTTATAATATGAACCTGAGATGGCAGGTAAGGATGGGTAGTAACTGACTGAAAGATGCAAGAATGATAAGAAGTATATACCTATTTATTCTATTTATTAAGGCCTTTGAATTCTATTGGCTTCATTTTTAATGGAGCATTCAAGGAAAAGAAATGGTGAAAGTGAACAGACTCTTTCTTGAATTTCCACCTTTTCAGGGTATATCCTTTACTTGCTTTTTCACTTAAATTAAATAGTTTTTCTCATGTAACAGCTATCTTGTATGTGCTATCTAACACTGCGGATAGTAACAAATAAAACATTTGAATCACAGAAACTTGCTGCTTCCTGACCTGTTCTCCATGGATTTATGGAGCAGTCTTAACTACAGCCCTAAAGATAACAGCCTTGCACCTCTTTCTTTTAAAAAATACAAATGCTTAGCCTCTTGCCTTTGGCTTTTATTCTCCTACCCTAAGTGTAATAGTTCTCTCAGATTTATTATAGCTGAGGTTGTCCAAGTTGTTTTGCTTTTTTTGCCTCTGCTGTTTCACTCTAGGCTGTAGAAGGGATTAACCAAGTGGGCAAAGTGTGCTGCCACTATGGAAACTATTGTTGCCCTTAATCCCAGAACCTGACGCTGACCTTGGGCAGGCTCCTTACCATACTTGGCAGGAGTAAATAACAGCAGGCAGCAAACTTAGTGCTGCTGGAGAGTGAGTTAGGACGTGTTCTCAGTTTCCTTCTAGTCTGTTAGAGGAGTGAAGCTACGCTAAACTGCTTCCCTGGTTCTTTGGTCCACTTCGACATTTCCCAGTGCTTTTGTTAAGTGATCAGTAAGGGAATGTGCTCCTGACAATTCGGGGCATTCGAGCATGACTCACTCTTCAGTATCAAGTTTGGATTATTGTCACAGCTACTCAGTTCATCACTGCCCTCAGTGACTTTGTAATCATTGCTTTCCAGGCCTGGGGTTAGAATCAGACTCTCAGAAGATGCCCTGAGCTGAAATCCTCTGGTACTAACCAGAATTATCTCAGTAAATTTAACTTAAGTTCCTCCAACACGGCTCTATTTTATCCCAAAGCAATGGCAACAGTGCCTGTTTGTACTTCACAGAATTAATTAAAGCCAAGTCTAATTTGTTTAAAATGTAAACCATTGAGACAAACTTACTTGTGTATTTAGATGACTTTACTTGAAGCTTACCTCTCCCTGCATCTGCTTTGCTAAGGCACAGGCAATGAAAAATAATTAATACACTCCTTGGTCCCTTGTAAGCTATTACAATGTAGCTCAGTAAGATAGATGAAGATATTGTACAGTGCTGCAGGTAAACTGTTGTAGCAAAGTATTCTTGAGACATTCAGCACATCTCCACATCATCACAGCTGATTTCTGCCTAGAATGCAACCCCTGTTTAAGCCTTTTAATTAGCAAAGGAAAAGAGTTGTTGAAATGATCCACAAAAAAAGGTTGAGTTTTGAGGGCAAGAAGAGTCCAACTTTCTTGGGGGCAAGCGAAATAGAGGTGTGCTTGTAAGACTGCTATACGTGTACCTGCCAGAACAGCTCGTGTCTTTTTGTGATCACATGGAATTCAAAGAGCTATTAGGGCTACAGCTATTGAAACCAAATTAGAGAAATGGTTTCCTGGGGTCCTTCTCACTACAGCTGCTCATCAAGTGTAGCATGTAGTTTCTGCACTGCATGACCCTCAATTAAACATGAAGTCATCTACCCCTCAGAGCTCAGTCCTGACACACTGGCTTCCTGAAACCTGACATTTGCCTACAAGGCATTCATTGCAGAGTTCAGAACCAAATGGCTTCGGTTCCAAGCTTTCCACTGAGAACTTTTTATAGCTTTGACTGCCTGTTTGCTTAAAATGAAAGTGGTTTGCTCATCAAGCAAATTCATCAAGTTTACACAGCGTTCCTTTGAACTGAGTTTGCATTTCCTTGGGAAGAAAAAAAATGTGTTCACTGTAAGAAAAGGATCTGTAATCTCAGCACTTGTATAACTCCTGATTAACCTCAAAAGCATTCACCCATGCCTTTTTAAAATGCATAAAACCTAAAATTGAGATTCTTTTTCTTTATCAGAAAGGACTTTATCATTATAAGTGAGTGAGCACAATCACATAACCCTTTTTCTTGTTTTGACAAAAGGACTAACTCTAGATTGTGGTAAATGGGATGAGAAAGTACTTGTAGCTAGAGCTGGGCATCTTGCTGCCCTTTGGAAGAAAAGTACTTGAGCAGTCTTAGGGAAGGAAGAGTACCTCTGCTAAAGCCAGATTTGGAGGTGATATGAGTAAAGCTGATACCCTGTGTGTGCTAAGAACATCCATGTTCTCCTCAAGCTTATACATTATCACTTTGCCTGTTAGCATAGAATGGTAGGGGTTGGAAGGGAGCTCTGGAGATCGAGTCCAACCCCTTGCCAAAGCAGGATCACCATCCACATGTGCTTCCAAGGTCTGAAACTCTCAAAATAACATGGAGCAACAAGATAAATGTAGCAAGACATTTAAGACTGTTTGGATTTCCATGCACTGACCATCAGAACAGCCAAGTCTGGTCTACCTTCAAGAACAGTGATGAGTCCCAATTTATCATTGGTGCTTAAGCAGAGCCTGAGCTGCAGTCACTGAGACATTCTGCTTAATTGCCAAAGGCATATGGTAAAGTATGACTAGAACTATTTTGCTCCAGTGCTAATGGGTTTAGAAATTCAGGGAAAACTGTTGAAAAATAATGAATACAAATGCTTAATAATGAGCAAAGGCATGATGGTGTTTGAGTGCTGCAGTAAAGAATGTGCCTTTCAAGGGAAGCAAATGTCAAGCGATCAGCATGGTGGTTGTTGAATGAAATTATGGTGGTGAGCACCACAGAAAAGCCTTTCTGTAAACCTGCTAAGGCACTTGAAATTTACTTCCTTCATGATGAAGATGAGTTATTGACAAGCTGATACAAGTCTCTGTAAGCCATCCTAACCCTGCAGCTCATTCTTGTAGAAACTAATCATCATTTCCATTTTTATTTCCAATTTGCTCACTTCTGGTTTAATACTGAAAGGCAAAGCAATATTATTGTGCAATGCTTTATATTTTCATAGTTTTGCAAGTAAATTAAACCCTGTAACAATTCCCTGTGAGTAAGAAGTAAATGTTGTTGTCCCCTTCAGATGCTTATGAACGTCATAAGATATGTAGAACGATTTGCTGAAGGCCATGCAATGAGTCAGTGTTAGATCCAATATTACAGATTGAGATCATTGGTCTGAGTGATTGCAGAGCACTGCCTAGATGAGGAGATCAATACAGGCTGAACTCTGGGCTAATTTCAGTGGAGAGCTCACTCCTCGTTCTCTGCCTCCTTGCTGTGTGCACCATCTTCCACACAGCATGCTCTTAGACCATATCACCTGTCACACATGTCCTTAGAAGCTTTTTCCTGTCCTACAAAAAGTGGGAGAGAATGACACCACTTTCCTTGTTTGAATCTGCAAAGCCCTTGACCTTATGACGGAGTATCTGTTGTTCATCAATGGCTTTCCTGAAATCTTTGAAAGATGTTGTTGTCATTATGTGATTCATTAACCAAGAGCATCATTGCTAACAATTTTTTTGTTGCAGCATTAATAGAAGAGCTGCTTCTAGAAAGCACTTATGTGACAGTCAATACTTTAGTCACTGAGTAAAGGAATCCTTACGAATTCATCCCACTCATTACTGATGTCTATTAAAGGGCTTTTTTCTTCACTTATATTTCCATGTTGATGAAAGAAAAGAGGCTGGTTCTTGAGTTTACCATTTGCTGAACATTCAGAAGTTACTCTTTTCTCTCTGTAGTATCATGGAACCATAGAATAATTTGGGCTGGAAAAGACACCTAGGATCATTGAGTCCACCCATCAACCTAGGCCACCATGCACATTAAACCATGTCCTGAAGTGCCACGTCCACCTGTTTCCTGAGCCCCCTCCAGGGATGGTGACTCCACCACCTCCCTGGGCAGCCTGTTCCAATGCCTGACCAATCTTGCAGGGAAGAAATTTTTCTTAATATTCCACCTAAACCTCCCCTGGTGCAGCTTGTGGTCATTTCACAGAATACAAGGGGTTGGAAGGGACCTCTAAAGCTCATCCAGATCAGCCCTGCTGTCAAAGCAGGATCGCCTAGCACAGTGTCTCACATCCAGGAGAAAAAAGACCTCATCCACCTAGCAGTGTGGCTTTGCTGAACTGCCGTGGGGATGGGTTGGCTGCAGATGCTGATCTTGGAGGCTGAGCTCTGTTAACTGTTTCCTGTCTTGCAGTTGTATTTTGTATAAAGATCCAGTAAACTTACACAAAGAAATCTCTGGAGATATTTTCCCAAAAAAAGAAACTGTCGTATTTTACTAATGAAACAAGCAATCATATTTTTCATAGAATTAGTTAACTTAGGGGCAAAGAAAGAAACCAGCCTGTCTGATCTGAAATGCAAATATTGATGATGGGCTTCCAATTTAATAAGTCTTATTTTAGAAACCTAAGATCCTGTGTAAAAAAAAAAAAAATCAAAGGAAAATAATGTTTGTATCACAGCTCAGAAAGCCTAAACACTCATAATGCCTGTCATGAATGAAGACTAGAAAATAACCAGTGAAAAGCTGTCACAGTCTGGTTTAGCTTCTTGAATATACACAGTTAGTACAACTTAGTTCCTAAGACAGGTTTGCATACAATTATTATCATCATTCTGGTTTGCAGTGCTTTGACACTTCAGGCAAGTTGTTGAAATCGATAGCTGTGGCAATCAGAATAAATGCAATTTGCTGTTTGACTCAATGTCTCTGGAAACCATTTTACACAAATAGTTTGCAGGTGCAGCTTAGAGAGGATTTGATCCTGCTTAAGGTGGAGGCAGAGCCGGACACCCTCTGTTCTGTGCAAGCTATTCAACAACTTCATTTAGCCAATGCTAAAGATAGCATAATGGCATCTATGTTTCACATTTTCTTGATGACATACAGAAGACTGATGTCATGATTTGGCAATTTTCTAAGCAGCAGAATAAAATGCAATAAGAAATAAAAGGAATAAAATGCAGTCTGATAGTCCACTAGGCAACCATCCTCCAGCAGATGCAAACAGAAATCCAGAAGTACATCTGAGACATCCTGCACTTAAACCTTTCAACCTCTGAACACAAATGAAGTGTTTTTAACAGCCTGAACAGTGTTCCGCTTTTGGGCTGAGCACTGTCTCTGACTTTTCCAAACATGTCTGTGCCTGCAGATTTGCACTAGATCTTTAAGTGTCTCTCTTCCTCATTTTCTGTTGTTCTATTAGATGGATGAATCGTTTGGGTCTGGCAGCAATTGGTTACACACCTGATGACAAGGATGTTCATCCAGATGAAGGTAATGTTTCAAAGCTTATAACTAGGAGAAGACAGCAGCAAGTACATATCTGGTCATTATTTGAACAAAGTTGGAGATGTCATAATTAACTTTTTTTTTAATATAAGTGTAATAACTTTAAAATATGGATTCTCATGAGAATCCACATCCTTAAAGAACTCTACTTCTTGTTGTGTCTTCCAAGCAAATGACACCCTGAGTAATAATTTTAAGAAACATTTAAGACAAGAGAGGTTCAGGGTGAGGTATGGTCTCCCAGATCACAGCCACTGGGTATGCTCCTCACCCTAAAGTGAAGCCATCACAAGCATAGGTCACTTTGTCCTTTATCGCTTGAGCTCAGGTGCCAGCCTTGGTATTTCCCTCCCTGGCAGAATCTGTTATATAACAAAATTAAAGGAAGGGTTGATGCTCAGACCTACTTTGGCATCTAGAAGGAAGCTTCTCTTTGGCAGTCAGTGACCAGCAGCTGGTTTTCGCATACAGTGGGAGTTAGGTGCCTAACCTGCTTTCTGTAATGCACTCCCAAAACATTTGGAGGGTCTTGTACAGATGTGTGTATCTCCAGTGACAGACATTTTTCATGACTATGCTCCTTAGGGACTGCCAATCCACCTAGGTGACCAGGAAATGCCTACCTTGGCATGTTAATGCTGCTTTTAAAATGTGAGACCCACTTCCCTGTGGCACAAGAGTGAAACCCCAAATGCTTTGTTAGCAGATTACTGGAGTGAAAGTGACCAGGATGACATCGAGGGCTCTTTGACCCTGAAGCAGGAAGGCTCCTCGACACTTTGTGACACCTACCATCGAACACCCTCAGTGAGTTACAAATATTGCCCTTGGCAGTAGGTCACCAAAAAATATTTGTGTGCCTTGAGTTGCATTTCTTGTGGTTTGGAATATTTAAGTACCACAGTGGCAGAACAAAGGCAGATCTCACTGCAAGAATTATATTACTGCTGCTCCTAGTGAGCTGAGGCCTGAATGTTTCCATAACAAGTCAGTTACAGAGAAGGAGAGGTAAGTGTCTCCTTACATAGATATGTCACCAGTGCAATGACATTTTGTGTAGGATTTGGGAGACTACACCTAACAGTACAAGCAGAATATTCTGATGTTGACTTCAAGCTATGAGAAGAATGGGGTGGATGGGATAGTTTGTGTTAACTGAGGCTGGTTTTCAAGTATGAGTACTGGATGCTGGATGCCAGAGGTGAAGACCAGGTCACACTCATGCAATAAACATGTTTTGGTACAAACACTTTATTTAAGAGCAGCTCTTTAGAGACAAGGGCATTTTTAGAGCATGAACCATTATGCACCATAATATAGGAGCAACAGAGTCTTCTGTTAGGGTCATAAGATGTTAAATAGCTGGTAAAAGTACTTCTAGTAGACTGTGTGCAGACAGGGCTTGATAACTGAGGGAAAAAACCCAACATTTTGCATATTAAGAGGCTCTAGCAGCAAAGAGGAACATTAGTGTGACAGGGCATATAGGCTGTGATAATGATTCACTGTTTCTAAGCACAGGTAGGACTGATCTCTATTTTTCTTTCAGATTTTTCTCCAGCGTGAATGACACCATCCTCACACAGCCAGAACCACAGAAAGAGTGACTGAGACAACAGCATCACATGGGTGAAGTTCAGACTGATTTTCACCCATGTGATGCTGTTCTATCAACTGAGACACAGGTTAAGCCCCTCCCTTTCTGTTTTTACTTTTTTTTTTTTGCCTTTCTCTTTGTTTTTGAACTTAAATTGCATACAAACCCAGAAGAATTAATCAGAATAATATGGGAAGTTCATCAGTCCCCTAAAATTCAAAAATCTTCCTGGGTGCAGAAGGCTGTGGTTTTTTTTATGTTTGGATGGATGCTTATCTCCTAAAAAAAAAGAAAAATAAAAAGGAAAGAAATCCTATCAGGGATTCTTTTGAGGACTTTCATTCTTCACAGCACACTGCTGGACTCGAGTGTAAACTGGGCAGGTCCTCAGGAACCCTGTACCAGTATTACACACTTCCTTCCAGCAGGAGCTTTCTCATGAGCAGAGAATGCACAAAACAAGAATAGGGAGTGGTTAAAACACAGCCCTCACATCAAAGCTCTCACTGCTAACTCTGTTCTGTTCACAGAGGTTTCTGTTCTGGCCCATCAGAACGCACACCAGCCTGCTTTACTGGCATAGCTCACGCCATGGTCCACGCTACAGCCATCTGCATGGCTCTGGCCAAACGGTGTCTTACAGTCAGATGCTTTGTATCTCTCCAGGTGAACTCTTCAAGCCCATTCCCTGACGCCAAGCACGGGCGACACTTTTCAAGCGAATCAACCTACTCTCACTCTTCGGCAGAGGACTCTCGCCAAGACCTAGCAGGCAGCACACACTCCTCAGGCTGCAGACCTCCCTACCGAGAGAGACGCTCCTGGCAGGATCTGATCGAGACTCCACTGACCAGTTCAGGGCTCCATTTCCTGCAGACTGTGCCTCCCGAGGCGGAGTACACGAGCGGCCGGCCTGGAATGTCGCCGGAGAAGCGAAGACAAGCCACGCTGCCGGTGCAAAGGCGCCACAACTACGAGCAGGATGGGCCCTTCCCCTTGGTGGAGTGTCAAAGGGGACACAGCTCTCACGGCAGGCCACAAAAGCAACGCAGCCAAAGCCTTCCCCGAAACAGAGATGTCAGGGGTAAGGGACGTGTAAAGTCCATAGAAGGAACAGATGACAAGCTAGAAGAGAAAGTTCCTATTAGAAGGCATAATAGTTTCTGTGCAGAAGGTGAGCTTTTGAAGGTGTTCTGATCCTCTTCACTGCCATTGAAAGCCAGAGCAATGCTGCCATTATTCTCAGCCAGGTTTTTGCGGTCAAACTGGTTTATGTTTGCAGATACATCCATTGCTACGCAGGAGTTTGTATCTGGAATGCTTGATTGTAGTGCTGAGCATGTAGCTCTGGGGCTGATGGAAGTGTTCCTGTTTATCAAATCATTGGAAGGCCGTGTTGCAGGGTTACCTTAGACAGGATTGCTCGCTGGTTTTACAAGCTCCACCCGAATGATTGGATTTGTTGTCAGGTCTCTTTACTTTCTTTCAGAAACCACAAAAGAACTTGGAGAAAATCCAGACGGCCTACAGGAGCTGTACAAATCCCTGGAAGAGGCCAGCCTCTCAGCTTTCGGAGAGCAGCGTCCTTCCACCAAGCAGGAGTTCCGCAAGTCCTTCGTGAAGCGATGCAATGATCCGGTGATCAATGAGAAGCTGCACCACATCAGAGTTCTCAAGAGCACTTTAAAAGTAAGGCTTCATCCTTCATTTTGTATCTAAACAATATAAACTAGCAGAAGTATCGTCTGTTAATGCTTTAGAATTAAGCTCCAAAACCCCTAAAAACGGCTGAAAGCAAACGTGTTGCAGCTTAAGGAGAAAGAAAATTAATTATCTGGCACTCCCTATAGACATGATGCAGAAAGAGCCCAGAACTCGACTGTCAGACACTTCTGGATGTAGTAGTTCCTGAACATAGCTAAAGGATTTGAGTGTCCATAGTAGTTTCTCCAATGCTTTCAAACGAAAGAAAAGAAATAAGGTGCTGGAATGCAAAATGTGTCCTAAATGTCCTTTTGACATGTGCTGTGTCTTTCTGGAATTTGATAGGCCAAGGAAGGGGACCTCACAGTTATCAACAGCCTTCTGGACGACCCCAACCTAACATCAAAGAAGTTTAAAGATTGGAAAGTAAAGAACTATGAGTTTTTCCTGGACATTTGTGAGTACAGTGCTGCTGTGAAATCTCAGAATGGAGCCTCTGAACTCGCGAGCTCAGCGCCAATGCTGACACACACACACTCCTTCATTGAAACTCACGTGTGACAGGGCCTGGCTCCTGACTCATTGCTGGGTGCCCTGAAAAACAGAGTAAGGCAAACACTGTAATATTTATTGGTGACATGCTCAGCAGTACTGTAAATAAATCGGGTAAGAGAATAGTGCCACAGGATGCCTCCTACATTGCATGATAAGACAATAATATCCTTTATAAAGTTTTTTTTCTTTGCTGTTCTCAATCGATGTCCGTATCAAGCTCTGCATAGAAAGAACCAGTGCAGAAGTGTAACTGAAGATCAAAACCAGTATTATTTAAAGTACTGTAATAAAACTAAGCTTATAGTATGAGCTCCCACAACCATTTTATATATTTAGATATACAGCGAGACCTATCTATGTATATAAAATGTAAGGTGGTATTTGACATTTACTTTGAAAATGCCCTAAAGTTCACATTTCCACACATCTTTTCTTGAGCAAAGGAGAAAACAAATCAGTTGGCCACCCTTAGCAAGGAAATTTTACTTTTGCAATATTTCCAGGTAGTCATCATCTTTGCAAATACAAGGACAGAGTTATCAAAATGTAAACTCAATCCCTATAGTGTGCCTTAAAATGTACACTGTACATCTAGCAACTAGACCCCACTCTGGCCCTATGGGCATACTGTACACGCCATGTAGGTACTGTGTTTGTAACAGACTGTGCCTGCCTTCACAGGGGATGGAGAGAGGCGAGCAGGTACGGCACAGGGCTTCAGACACGAGCAGAACAATGCTGGTTGTTCACTAATGCTGCAACTTTAACTGATTTTAATATAATTTTAAGTATGTCATGGTGAAAGGAAAAACATCTGCGCTGGATATGCTACCCACGGCAGGTTTTCATGGTTTCTTCACTGTGAATTTAAGTGACGCGTGACTGTGAGTCACAACCTTCACAACCGCTCTGATGCTTCAAGGATGAGAATGGAGTTGAATGAAATCCTGAACTAGTCAATTAAATTCTGTACTAGACTGACATCTAGAGCTGAGTGAATTATTCAGGATGACGTAATGTCTGGCAATAATTTTTAACTGTTAGTAGTACATCAGCAAGTGGCTGAAGTTATTCAGTGCACTGTTTGAAAACCAAGCTGTATAGATTGGTTTGGGAGACACAGGAGTCACACAGTCTGTTTCGCTTCCTTGCCTGGATGAGAGTGATTTCTAAGAACCAGGTGTGGGACAAAATACTCATATTCTTGGGGGGGAAAAGGAGAGATTGCTCTGAATGCTGCCCAGTGTAAAGTTCAAACATCCATTCACAATTCTCTTTGACTGTGCTGGATAGAATATTTCTAGAAGGCAGAACAAAGAGAATGTGAAGACAGCTGATGTCGTTTCACTTAAAGACAGATAGTCACAGATCATTTTTTCACAAGATAAACTTTCTCATCTTTCAAAGAGAACTGTATGATATTACAGTTCTCTGTGATGTAGGAAAAGATGTTATCTCAATGAGGCCCTGGTATCCAGGAAGAGAGAGAGTCACAAAGCCAGAGCTGGGTGAAAGTATCCTGTTTGTTCAGCTCAGAGCTCACAAAGCAGCTAGCTGGCTGCCTGCTGCCCTCCAAGAGGCACTCATACCCCCTGCTCAACAGGATGGCAGAAAGTATGATGGAAAAGCTTGAGGGTCAAGTTAAGGACAGGGAGATTGCTTACCTGTGACCATCCTTGTGTAAATCAGACTGGACTTGGGGAAAACTAATTCAGATTATTGCCAATTAAAAATACAGCTGTGTAATGAGAAACAAAGACAAAGCTAAACACACCCTTCCCCCAGCTTCTCCCTTCTTCCCAAGCTCAATTTTATTATTTCATTCCCAGCTTTCTACCTCCTTCCCTTCTCAGTGGCACGTGGGGATAGAGGACAGAGGTTGAATTTAGATCACAACACTTACCTGCTGCTCCTTGCTCACCCTCAGAGTGGGGTCCCTCCTGTGGGCTGCAGTTCTTCAAGAACTGCTTCAGCATGAGTCCTTTCCATGGGACAGAGTCCTTTGTGGACAGACTGCCTCCCCCACGAGCCTGGCTTCTTTTCAACTCTCATCTCTAAAAGTTAGTCATTTCACCATTTTTAAATACTGTCCTTCATATAATCTAGGAGAGAAATTAGGCAGTGAAGGAAGCAATGGGGGGAGTTACAGAAGCCATTCAGAAACCACTTTCATACTCTAGGTGCAAGCAGTGATCACAGCATCAGTTAAACAGTTTGAACTTTCCACATCCTTAAAGAAATTTAAACATGGGCTTAGTTTTGGACCCAAAGCATGCTTTGTGCTTTCTTAATAAGCCAAGCTATTTCTCTTCTAAAGTGCCACTTACAGGTACAGCTGGAAATGACAAACATCATTAGGAAGATTTATGCCTTAGGCCTCACAAATAATAAAGAAAACAGACAATCTCAGTTTGCATTTCTGAAAGGTAAGAAGATAATTTTTAAAATCTCTGAAATATGAGTGGATGAGATAAAAAGTTGAGTGATCATACTTTTGCTCAGCTTATCTTTAAATCTTTCAGTGTCATGAGTTCATCTCTTCTGAAATTCCTGGAGCCATGAGTCTGTGTTCTGCTCTTAGAGAGCTGTTCTCATCAAATGTGATTTGCATTGAATAGTCAAGATAAATTATCCGAGAGATTCATAAGGTGAAGGGAGATACACTGGAGAAATTTGCTATAATGAGGTTGAGATTAGCTGGGAGAAAAGTCTGAAAGATTTGTCTAGCATCACTTATGCCTCAGAGCAAGCAAAAGCTAATTGTTAAATTAAGCAGTACGAAGACTGTTCTTTCAAAGCCATCAGCTGGCATTTGAAAGTCATCTCACACAAACTTTGTCATATTTTTGCTTGCATTCCACCCTGCAGCCCACAGTGAGATTCTACTTTCTGGATGTAGGTCCAGCTTTCATGATCATTGAAATAAGTGAAATGTAAAGTGCACCCAAGTCTGCTTCTGTTTTAAAATACATCAAATTCTTCGGGGCTGGAAGGTGCTTGCCAACACAGCCACTCTCTGACTCGAGGTTCTCTGCAGAATAGAAAAGGTACCTTTGAAGGTACTCTAGAGAGGCATAGGGAAGTGCTCAGCCTCATCAGAAATTGTAAAATTCTACTGCTGACCTTTAGAAGATTTCATTTTTAATGTTAATAGGGATTCTGTAAGAAAAGGCAAGAATCTAGTAGAAATTAACAACATTAATCTGAGAAGGAAGAAAATGTTTGTATCTGTCATTATCTCAAGTCATATAAATCAGGCCCATGACTATCACACACTTTATTGGCCACATTCCTCCATCACATGGTCGTAAGTGTCTTTCAGGCTAATAAAAGCATTCTTTTCTGCAAAGAACTAGTGGCACTTATGAGCAAGGTGATATATCTGGGGGCTGTTTGCATCCTGGTGACCTTTTTAATTCCTCCTCAGTTTTTGCAACAGAAACTCTGCATTTCTAGGGAGGACAGAAGAGCACAGGTCTTTTTCCTTGGCTTGTAGCTTTGTAGATTTTCCACATGCCTTTCACCACACAGATTAAAGTCTAATTAGAGACAATACTCCATTTTCCCTGCCGCCAAATGATCTTTATTCACCACTAGTACTAAAAATTTCCTCAGGAAATACTGAGGAAGCAGTATAGAATAGAATCATAGAATGGTTTAGGTTGGAAGGGACCTCAAAGTTCCAGCCCCCCGCCATAGGCAGGGACACCTCACACTAGAACAGGTCACTTAGGGCCTCATCTAACCTGGCCTTGAACACCTCCAGGGAGGGAGCAGCCACAACCTCCCTGGGCAGTATTAGCTGATTAACTTACATGAAGACAGGGATCTGCTGCAGAAGGTCCAGCGGAGGGTTACAAGAATGCTGAGAGGACTGCAGGATTTCAGAAATCATTTCCTTTACCTCATGACATAAAAGCATAATGTTGTACTGCTGCTACTTCCATCCACCACTGTGTAGGCAGCAGCTCTGCTCTTGACACAACTTACAGGAGCAGCAGCATTCCTCCAGAGCTCATGGTTTATACCACACTTCCACACCCAGGAGGAGCATCATAGATAACATCCTTTGAGCTTTTATCAGTTTTTGAGAGGGCTGATATGCTACTGGGACCTACTCTCAATAAAAGCAATTTACAAATTCAGACAGATACTTCAGGAAAAGAACCACATCCACCCTTAAAGCAGCCCAGGCAGTTTATTTTTATCAGACACACTCGAATGTTAAAAGCAACAATTAAGGCCTTTGCTGGAAGCATTCAGCCACTGTCAGAGTAGTGTCTGAAAGAAGGCAGTGCTGTAAACTGATCAAACACAGCAGCAAAGTGTTGCTTGACCAGCCAGGCCCTCCGGCTTCTGTCCTTACACTTCCAGAGTATTCCTCATTCTCAGGCACCAGTGAGAGTATCAACACAGATCTTTTTGCTGACTGAAAACGCATTGTTCTGAATGCTGCAGACTAAAGAAGGACACCACATTTATACGTACTGACCCTACTGCATTTTTGTCACTAGCAACCACCAAACAAATCTGTCTTGACGAATCGCCTTCACTGGCCAAGACACCAGTAAGACCCTGCTACCAGTTAAGACTTCTGTTTTACTGAGAAACAAGGATTTCAGCTTAAAGGTCTGGAAAGAGGTTAGGATAGGAGAGAAATGCACTAGTATTAATAAACTTTTTACATTTGACACATACTGTATTACAGATATCCTTGTAAGACCATTAATTGCTGGGCCATAGGTGACTTCTGTCTAGTTTACTAAAGTAGCTAATAAAATCTTGTATAGAGAGCCTTTTTTTAGATAACGCTTACATGTATGGAAATGTATGACACTCTTGTACTATGGCTTGCACTTTACTTGCATTAAACTGTGAAGTAGGCTGTAGTAATGTCTTTGTATATTCAGGGGTTGAAATACCAAAGCACTCGAGTATGGTACTGCTGGTGTTCAACCTGCACTGTTAACTACATCTGACCGTGCTGACAACGCGTAGTTCGAAACCCCACTGACTTCAAACCTTTAGCAAATAATGCTCTGGGGTCTCCATGGTCTCGGTTCCTTTGTAAATATGAACATTCTTACCCTTTCTGTAGCAATAGGAGGTTGTAAACCAAACTTTCACTAGGACTGTTTTCAGTAACAACAACCAACGAAATCTCTAGCGCCTTGTACAAAATCATGGAGACTCCATGACCTGCGGGCATTTTTTGTTTACAAGCAGTGTGTATATAGGTATTAGAGGCAGAACTGTTATTTATCACCAAGTTATGTCGTGGTTGGGTCTTTCTGAAGTAAATACATGTCTTCTGTCGTTACGAAAAATAAGGGGTTTAGAGCCATCTCGAGAAGCTTCAAGCGGCGAAGCTTCAAACGCCAGAACTCTTCCCACGGTTCAGCCTTGTTTTTCTAATCAGCTGTGAGATGAACTGAGAGGCAGAGGCGAAGCCCTTGCCTGTGGCGGGGAGAAGGTCTGAGCTATGTCACGGTTGGAGCACTCTGCCACTTTTCTATAACCTCCATCTCGCTTAAGAGCTTTTCCGAGCAGATGCTCTCCCGGTCCCGTAGTAGAGCCTCTCAGCTCGTGGATGCTACAGAGAGAGAAAACCAACTGCTCTATAGGCAGTAGAGGTCAAAGCAGGTTTCAACCCCTGGATAACACAGTATTTCTTCAGTTTCACGGCGGAATTTTTAATTTTATACTTGTCAATGCTGGGAGACGACCCAATAGTTTCTATAGGCAGTGGGCGTTAGGTTTCTTTTTCCCGTCTTTGCGGCTGAGTCCTGTGTGAGTTACTGTACCCGGCTGCGTTTTTTCTATCACAGGTTAACTTGGTAACTTTTTTTTGTGTGTCTACGACGAAAATTGATGAATGGGAAAACTTCACTGTGTGTTGCTCACTGGGCATATACCTCATAGTACATTGCACAGACGTCTAAGTTGTAAGTTGCACNAAGAAAAAAAAAGGAACATATTGCTCTTTTTTCAAAGATATTAACTTATTTAAGAGATATAGTCTGTACATTATTAAAAAAAAGAACATTTATTCTTCCTAAATTCAAACAAAGCTTTTGGTTTTTGGTTTTGTTTTGGGTTTGGTTTTTTTTTGGGGGGGGGAGGGGGGAAGAGAGAGAGGAAAAAAAACCTGTTGTAAACTTCAGTTGTAAATTTGGAGTTCAATAAACGAATTATCTGCACTTAACTGTTGTGCTTTTCTCTGTGCGTGTGCGGTTCGCTAGCACCTCAGTTCAGTGCAACCACAGCCCAGGGGCTGCTCCGGGGCAGAGCTGGCAGCCAGGTTGGCCTGACCGCACCTCCCGTGCCCCTCCAGCAGCTCAAGCTGTGGCTGCTTCGCACAAACACCTCTCCGAAAATCGCTGTGATCGTCTCCTTGAGAAAGGCAACTGCAGCTTGCTTAGGTTTGCCTCTAGTTTGCGCTTTGAAGTGGCAACGTTTGGGGTTTGCGCTCTTCTCGAAACAGAACGAGTAACGGTGCGTTCCGGAGTAAGCGCAGGGGAGGAGGGCGTTTTCCGGGAGCTAGGCGCAAACACAAGCGCAGTACCAGAGAGCCTCCAGCTCCTGAGGTGCTCAGCGGCTGCCGCCCGCTCCGGCTGCCGCGGGGCCACAGGGCCCGTCCCACTTGGGCGCTCGCAGCCCCGCCCGCGCCCCTGAGCCGGGCCCTCGCCGCTCGCCGTAGGCCGCGGGGGCGTCGCTAACATGGCGGCCAAGGTGAGTGCCGCCTTGCGCGGGCGAGGGCGGCGCTGCGGCTGCTCCCGCGCCCGGGGCTCCCCTCCCGCGGCTCCCCCTCCCGCTCACAGGCACCCACGGCCCTGGCGGCCGCGGGGCCGTACCCCGGGGGGGCTCTGCGAGTGCCCCGCAGCTCGGGAGCTGCCCGGGCTGCGAGGCCTGCCCGCACGCTGGCTCCCCTGGGAGCCGTGCCCGCGGGCTGCGGAAGGGCAGGGAGCCTCTCTTGCCGGCGGCGCTGCGCGGCCCACAGGCAGCCTCAGCCGGCCAGTCGCACGGAGCCGGCCGGGCCGGGGCGTGCAGTCGGGGTCCGGCGGCTGGTGCGGCCGCAGGAGCGCAAGGGAGCGCTCGGTGGCTTCAGGGAAGCGGCCAGGCCTGCCAGGCCGGGTGGGTCCGTGGGGCGATGCAACCCCAGGCCTGGGTGTTCGCACTGCACAGACCTTCCCGCCGCTGAATCCGGCCTGGCTCTGTCACGGGAGCATTAGAAGGTCGTGGTTTCTCGGACTGGGAACGTGCCTTCAGCCTTCAGGGGTTCAGACGAAGGAGTAAGAAAGTACGAGGTGTCGGTGTTGCTTTCTCCGTTGCAGAGCCGGATGGAGCGGGTTCGAGAGGGTGGTGAAATTTTACATCAGAGGATAAAAGAAGTGCTCCTTTTGGTCCTCCACACACTTAGAGCTTCTGAAACTCTTCAGCTCCTTCCTCGGGAGTTGAAACACAAGAGACTCGTTTGGTAGTAGCATTGTGAAGTGTGCTACTGCTACACCATCGCTAAAACAAGGGTGTTAAAATCATGCTGCCACAAACTAATGGGATCATGAGTATCTAAGTTCTCTTTACTTGTAATGCAGTGCCTTTAAACAGGGGGAAATGTGTCTGTGAAGAGCTAGGCTGTCTCAAAATATTTAGACATATTCCCCAGGTTTCAGAGTCCAACTGATGAGTAGGTTGCCCTCACATGAATCTTGGTGATTATTTTTGTAAGGCATTTAAAACGTACATCTGCAAAGGGACAGGTGATGGAAATGAGGACAGCCAAAGGAATGGAAATTAAATTTGAGCATAACTTGTTATGAGGCAAGTAGCTGAAAAAAAGCCCATAGGTGGCTTTGTTGTGTGCCTCGGTGATCTGGGAGTGATATTGTTTGCTACGAGGCCAGGCTGGATGAGGCTGTGGGCAGCCTGATCTAGGGTAGGGTAGGCCTGCCTATGGCAGGGGGGTTGGAACTGGATGATCCTTGTGGTCCCTTCCAACCCTGACTGATTCTGTGAATGTGAGTGATGGCACTGCCTTTAGTGAAGAGACTTAACTTTGTGTGTGCTTTATTGCTTATGGTGACAAATTAATGGAGTTTTATTCTGTAGTAGTTTGGGAGTTATCTGCTCCCCTGCACCCCTCCTTTTGAAATCACCCAGACTGGACTCTGCTGGCTGGAAGTTAATGAGTGAAGCTTTATATTTACAGCTGTGCACAATAGACAAGCAGATATTTACAATATATTACAGATATTTACAGATACATACAGTAAAAAGGTAATACAGAAACACCACAGCCCTCCCAGAGATCAGAGTCCCCAAAAGGGGTTCCCAACCACCCTTCCACATTCCCACCACCACCCAATCTTATCCCAGTATCTGTCTTATGTGCCAGGTAAACAGGGAAGATCAGCCTGGGATGTTAGAAGCAGGAATTGATCAGCTAGAAGCCAGAGAGAAAGATCAGCAGCCAGAACGACCCGAGCAGCTCTGCCTTATCTGTGTTTGGGTTCTTACTTTTGTATCAGTCAGCAAACCTATATGAGTGGAGCAGACATCATCAATGTTTCCCTTTCTCAGCCTATAATCTGGTTTCTCTAATTAAAATACTTCAGTTAGCCTCAAACCACCACATACTGTTCTTGAGATGTCACTCTCTGGGTTGCCATTCGGCAGACAAAGATGAAAGACAGATCTGGAGTCAGTAATTTGAGTTGGAAGTGTAAGGATGCTTTCTTTCACTTGTGTGGGGTTGCTTTTGTAGTTGTCCTTAGAGATTTATAAATAAATACATATCCAAATTAAAATACTAGATTTAGCCTAGAAATGTCTGACAATTGTCATGTCTCATGCAACCTCAGGGAAAAGTAAAAGAAGTTGAGAGAGTTTTCTGCTTCAAGACATCTTAAGTGCTAGCAGAAAAACATTAACCCATGCTTCTTACTGCTGGAGTAACACCTTGCCACTCAGATTAGCTAATTACTATTTGCTATCTGCTAATTTATNCAACCTGCTACAGGGACAGGCTGAGGGAGCTGAGGTTGTTCAGCCTGGAGAAGAGAAGACTCCAGGCAGACTTAACAGCAGCCTGTCAGTACCCAGAGTGGGCTACAAGAAGGCTGCAGAAGGACTGTTTGCAAAGGCCTGTAGGGAGAGGACAAGGAGCAATAGTTTGAAATGAGAAAGAGCAGATTTAGATTGGATGTTAGGAACAAGTTCTGCACCATGAGGGTAGTGGAACACTGCAACAAGCTGCCCAGGGAGGTGGTTGAGGCCCCATCCTTGGAGATGTTCAAGATCAGGCTGGACAAGGCTCTGTGCAGCCTGATCTAGTGGAGGATGTCTCTGCTGACTGCAGAGGGGCTTGGACTGGATGACCTTTGGAGGTCACTTCCAACCCAGACCATTCTGTGATGTGATATACACAGAGGGGGAGTTTTCCTTATTTGTGCTCCAGTACATACACAGAATTTGAGAGTTTGAGAATCAATACCTAACGTCTCAGAGATTAGCATAAGTTAAATATGTGAGTGTATGATGCTTTGGTTTCTATTCTGCATCCTTTGAGTAGAGGATAGTGAGTTCTTTGTAGTGAGGTAGCTTTTTAACTTCTTTAATAGAATCTGTATTTTTGATCTATGGTAAGATTCCAACACTTTGAAGTAGACTGCTTGAAATGCAAAGACTTAAAGGTAGAATTATCCAGGTACATTTGACAGGTTTATTGTTATATTTTGATTAGTTTTACTCCAGCTCTGCTATTAAAAGGCAAAGCTGTAACAATTTTCTGCTAGAGCACATAAAATAATTTTTTTAAGCAAATAATTGCCATTCAGTCTTCTCATCAAAAATAGTGCCACATCTGTTAGTCTGCACTGTGGAGTGCTTTGCAATATCCAATGTCCTTTTTATGCCTGTGGAAAAATCAGCCTGCTGCTGGTATGCATTGCAGTCTGGTGGCAGTGTCAGTAGCCTGGCACTGGTGTTACTGGAAGTCTTCCTGCTGTGACCATTGACCTTTCCTTCCACACCCACTCAGGGCATTAGGGCTGGGGATTTCTAGTATCTGTAGTTCTGGTGGTGCTTGGATCTATGTTCATACACAGTTCATCTCCAGAAGATGTCATCTGGGATCAGGGCTTTTGTGACTGCAGCTGTTCAGATCTGTTGCCATAAGGGACTGGGTTGGGTAATTCTCTTCAGTTTCATAGGGCTTATGGCAGAGAATGAATTCAGATAAAACCAAAACTGGTAGTAACATGCAGGGCAAATGTTTAACTATTTCAGTTTTTGGAAAGTAAATGACAATATTCCCTGAATCCACCAGAGAGCACCTTAGCTGTGTGTGCAGAGTGGGAACACCTCATATTAGTAAACAGAATATAGAGGAACCTTACAGAACCCTTCCTCCCCTCAGTCTGCCTGAGAGAAAACACAGCTGAGGAATCATTTTGTGCTTTGCCTTACGTCTTCCAGCTCTGGCATTGCTTGCTCCTTTCACAGCAGTTTACTGCTCCTAGCAGTGTCCTTCTTTGTTCTCCTGCAGCTCTGTGCTTGGCAGCGATTGCAGGTTCTGGAAGCTTTGCTGTGGTGATCACACAGTGTACTTCAGAAGGGATGGTGTTCTGCTGGCCTGAGTGGTTTGATCTGTATGTGATTGGTGTCTGAGGAACCTGAGCTGGTTCAGGATGATGCTTTTGCCTTCCTCCATGTTCGTTGTTTATTCCATATGCTATGGAATAAATCCCACTCCTTTGGCAGGGTGTTCCCAGTGATAGCTAACAGTGATGATATAGTAGAGATTTGCACTAGAGATTTCAGGTATTTCCCCAAATCACGTTGTTTTTACTCCTGCTTTTCTGTTCTGGCTCTCAGAATCCCAGTCTGGTGGGGACTGGAAGTAACCTCTGGAGATCATCTAGTCCAGTCCCCCTGCTAAATAAAGCAGGGTCAGTGCCACCATCCCCTCCGTGCAAATCCTGGGAATGGTTTTCATGCTTGTTTTTGTGAAGCTGCAAACACACTTCAGGTGAAAAGCAAAAAAGTCTTCACTGATACAGAGGAACCATAATGTACCGAAGCTGCAGGTGCTTTAAACATTGTGGCAAGTTATAAAACACATGGTGTGGCAGCATGCTGAGTGCCAGCTCCCAATGGAGCCTTCAGGCAGCTGATTACAGGTGAAGCTGTGCTTGTGTAGTACACTCTGTTGGGGTTTTTAAATGTCCTAATGTTAACATTTTAGTATTTTAGTGTTCTAGACATGAAATTCTCATGACCAAACCTCTACAGCTGTAATTTACACTCTTAACACAGGTGGTTCAAAATTTCAAGACAGTGATTCTTGATGGCAGTAACTGCCCTGAGTTTTCATTTATTGTCAAGAGGAAGTCACTCCAAACAGGCGGTAGTTGAACCATTCCTTGAACTGGAAGGGAGGTGATGTTTTGTCTGTTGTTATGGAGAATTCGTGTCAATAAAGTTGAGATATGTTTTACTGAAACAAGAGCTTCATTCGCTGACTCAGGTATGTTGAGTAGATTAGAACTTAATTAGGGGGTGATGTAAGCAGCAGCATGGCTCTGGGCACACAATTCTAACTGGTCTTTTAGACATAAGTGTTGCCATCAGTCATCTCTAACTTTTTCTTCACCCTTGTAATCTGTCTTGTCGAAGACAGAAGGGGCTTCTGAAAGGTGTACTGCTTTATAAAGGTTTTAATGCTTGGACTCAAGGATTTTAGAGGTCTTTTTCAACAAAAGAGAAACAGTTCTATGACTCTGGAAGTGATTTGTTCAATCCCATGTTTGATCAAGCACAACTCAATAGTAAAATCCAGGCTTTCCTTGAGTGATTTTTTTGGTGACTGCATTAAGACTCCCCTTTTTCATCCTTCTGTCCCAGGTGGTGAAGCTGGCAGCTCTTTCTTCTAGTCTGCCATTTGCATGTTTTACTGTGTATGCAGCAACAGAGAAGGAATCCAAAGGGCAGCTGGTGAAGCCACATCAGGTGAGACTCTTGCTGTTGGTCAGTCTTTAAAAGAATAGCAGAAGAATCTGCAGAATGGCATCTCTCTCCATGGAATTGTATTGCCCAGTGAATAAAAGACAGAGCTAAGTAACAGGCCGTGATAAAAATTACCTTTCCAATAAGTGGCCACTATAGCACAAATGAAACATGCAGTGTTACAATAGCAGGTCAGTGAAGTTTTATCTCATTTTCATTATTACATTTCCAGAGTGGAGACAGAAAGAAAGAGCATAATAGTGATAATAATGTTCCTTTTCTACTGTGCAATTTCCATACACACATTTGTGCATCTTCCAGCTATTCTGCTCGTGTTTTTTTTCTGAATAGAACGTATTTTTATCATACCCAGTAATTCTGCTTCTTGGAACTGCTGCAACACTTGGAGTGTTAATTTCTGAAGGACTCACCTGCAGTCACACTCATGTAAACTACGCTTGTGGGTCTAAGAGAGGGCACTTCCGTATGGACGTTTTGGTTGCTGTAATGGGAGCACTAAGGGTCGGTGGGCTTGAAAAGTGTGGTTCAGTGTAAACACTGAGCAGTGTACAGAGCTATCTCCTTGCATTACAGCTGTGCTTCTCTTTCCAGCTTCCCATTTACTGTGCACCACCACTGCAATCGAGGTACGTGGAGGAGCAGCCTGGCCACTTGCAGAAGCAACTTGCCTCAGTGAGGCAGAAAACAGGACGCTACCTTGGGTGGTGCAAGGTGAGAAACTGCTGCATCCAAGGGCCCCTCAGCTCCTGACACCACTCAACTAAAACATCAAGCTAACCCTGGAGTGTTTCTGCAGTTCCTTATGTGAACACAACCTGTGCTCCTTATGTGAACACAACCTTAACATGCAAAACTGAGGCCTTTCATTTTTCTCTGCTGTAACAGGGAACTGAGTTGTTCCCCCTCTTTTCCAAATCAAAAGGCAGCAGGACCAATAGGTCCCAGTCAGTCAGTGTTGACCTGGATCTCAGCCAACTCACAATGTTGGGTTCAGAGAGATCTCTAGGTTAAGCTTCTGCAGCATGAATTACGTAGGTAAATTCTTGCTAGCAGAACTTGATAGCATTTAGGAGTCTGAAATTCCAGGTACACTGCACCGAGAGCTGCTTCTGAAGTGCAGGTTAAAATAGCTGATTAGGTACTTGGGAAAGATAAACTGAGCCTATCCAATGTAACTGTTATTATTAACTACTCACCTGCATTGAGTGTTGTAGGCAGAGGAAAAAAATGTGATGCCTGTCACCATTCTCTTCAAATGCTGGTAAAAAACTTCTCCCTGACTGTCCTTAGTAGGAAATTTTACTCTTGTATTCTTCTCTTACGAAAAAAGTAGAGGCTGTTATTTGACAAAGGCAAAGAGATCAACACGTCTTCCTGCTTTCTCTGTTAGTTTATATTGCCCTTTTCTGTGAAGATTTTGTCAGTGGGTGCCTATCTGCGATAGTGTAGCTACAAACCTCCGTCACACTTGGCCATGCCTTTAACCCAGGGAGGCTTTCGGCGCTTGAGTAGCAGTGCCCTCTGCTGGTAGGAGCTCCGTTACTGCAAGTAGGTGGCGCCAGTGACCTGGCTGAAGGTGCCCTTAGGGTTCACTGATCTAAAGAATTTGTATTTACTCGGTTTGTTTAGCCATCAGCACAACGATGCTAATAGTAGGTGAGTAGAACGGTTTTTTTTTTTTCCCTGGATAAATAAAAATTTGTAATTCAATAAACTGAGCAGTTCGAAGGGGGTAATGCAAACTAGATGAGCACACATCCCAGTCTAAATCATTATTGATTTACTTTAGGGAAACTGAGCACTGCCTTCACAAACTAAAAGGCAAAGTCAGTTTTCCTGTGTAATTCTCTCTAGGGAGGAGCAGATTGTATTTTATAATTGAATTTTCCTAGGCTGTGCAGTTGGTGTCCAGGTGTTTTTCTGCCCTACAGTCTTGTTCCTGAAATACTGGAAATTCTGAAAGTGATCTTACTGTATTAATGAGATGTAAAAAAATATATATATAGATGTAAGTTGTAAAAATATAAATATGCTAATTGAAAAATAGTCTAGATCTCAACACAACCTGTCTAGAAGATCCTGGATCTGGTTTGGATTTTTTACAGAGTAGACAGCATTTCTCTGTCTTACTATTCTGAGCCATATTTATCAACCAAGTAGTTTTGTAGTGCAAACATCAACTTCTCTAAAGGTTTTACATGCATTTTGTTTTCCTTTGGTTTTATTTTCGTAGGATGCTTTTGTCTTTATTAAAAATGGGATAAAGGATTCGATCCAGTTTGGAAAAGGTAAGCAAGTGATGTATGTCCAAACTGAGAATTTTCTGTTCTTTGTCATTGTGGCTTAGAAAGGTGGTCAAAACACTAAATTCTAGTTGCAGGGAGAGGAGAGGGCAGTTGAATACTTTTCCATAAGTATCTTATATCTGTATCCAGTCAGTTCTGGAACATCTCCAATGCTGGAAGCTGCACAACCTATCCTAATTATATAAGCAGTTTCTTAATGCTAGCACAAGTTATGAGCAGTGTTTGCATCAAAGCTCAGTGTCAGAAGCTATAGGTCACAGTTATTTTCCTTAAAAATAGTATATTGGAATATTCCAAAATCTGTGTTGTCTCATTTAATCTGTATTAACTCACAATAAAATCAAAACTTAAAGCTGTGTTTTCCTTTTCCTTTGCCAAGGACTGAGATTTTACCATGCAGAAAGTACTCAAGGAGAAAAACTGTTGTGTCTCAAGGACTCTGATTCTGGGTCTGTTCTAATACAGACTGCAGAGTGTGTGAGAATAAGGAATCTGAATTTATTAAAAAATCCACTCTTGGACTGTTCTCAGTTTTGGAAATCCATAATTTTAATTCAGTGTTTATTTCTTATGTGAGAAATAAAGGGATTGATTAATTTTTGTGTTTCTCATTTTCTCCTCCATCTGTTTTTTAATTCCCAGATGCTTATGTTTACCTGAAGAATCCTCCCCCAGAATTTCTTCCCAGAGCTGGTGTAATTACAATATCAGGCTTAGCTGGCATGGTGATGGCAAGAAAAGGTAGGGATTTGGGCTTATTTTCATGGTGGGTGTGGTGAATGTAGCATATAGTAATTTTAATGGTGAAAAGATCTTTTTTTCTGAAATGTATGTAACTAGTGTTAAAAAAAAACCCTCCTGATCATTGAAGGGTGAGTATTTCTTGTAGAAGCTGGCTAAGACCCAACAGAGCAGGATTAAGGAGTCATTTGCAATGGTGCAACCAGCAAATTCAAAGCAGGATGCTTGGTCTGAGTTTGTTCATTTTTGGTTTTCTAAAAGAGTGTGTGTATGGAAAGAGACTGGAGACAAATTAATAGGTAACTAAAGAATTTTGGCATGTGGCAAGTGGGTGCAGGAGAATACACATCAGAAAGGGGTGGATTTGGCAGGTCTGAAGCCCAAAGGGCAATTTCTTAGATAGAGCCACCTTTTCCTTCAAGATAAGGATTAGAGGAATGATATTTAGCCTGCCAGAAGGTAGTGTTCAGGAGATACTCATCTATAGTAGGTGAGTGTGCCTGTCTGAGTGTTCCACAAAAAATGTATTAATCAGAATAGTGGCAGGTTAGTAAACCTATTCTTCCTGTATCCCTTTGGCTTTTTGTCAGATAGATGTTTAAAAAAAACAAACAAAACTGGGCTGGATAATCTGTCATGAGGGCTCTGTCAGTGCTCAGTAGCCTGCTCCTGGCTCCGCTGAGCTCACCTTTGAACAGAGGCTCCATTTTCTAGGCTCCTGGCTGCTCCAGCTGCTGCAGTCTGTGTTCTCCAGAGCACAGCAGCTCTGAAATGACATAGACCTTCTTCTCATTTTTCACAATAGTGGAAAACCTAAGTTGGGATTGTTTCAGGAATGCACTGTTCAAAATCTGAGTACCTTCTGCAAACGTGCCCACACTGGGCTGTTATACCACACCCAGCACTCTCTCCTCCAGCTGCTTTGGGTTACGTTTGGTGTAAGCACTTAACTGATACAACTACTTAGCTTTACATTTCATTAGCGTCTAATTCTTTGATATATTTGGGCTTTATTACAGGCTCTAGATTGAAGAAAATTGCTTATCCTTTGGGACTGACTACTTTAGGATTTGCTGTGTGTTACCCAGCACAGTCAGTGGTATTTGCCAAGGTAAGTTTGCTTGTATTTTAATATTGAATTAACAGTGAATTTAGTTGGAACATTAAGCATCATGGGACTAGGAGTCAGAATTCACATTCATCTTCATTAAAACATATAATGCCTCAGAGGGGTTAATTGCATGGCTATAAAAAATTAATAAAATAACTGAATTTTAAAATTCAGCCTTTCCATTTTTAATCCTTATTTCTCAGTTAAATGAAGATGATTTTACCTTGCTGAAGAATATTCTTCTAAATGAAGAATAAAGCCTTGGCAATCTGGATCCTTATTTCCCAGTTACTATCACACTGAAGTTGTCTACCTGAGTAGATTATCTTAGCTGTTGATGTGGTAAAGCAGAACTGAACTAATATTTTGTGTGCAAGAAGTGTTTGCACACAGTACTTTTCTACACAAAAAAAGAGTGCTGAAGAGCAGAATATAAAGCCTGTATAACTCTTCCATCTCTATAGTTTTACAGTATTTCCCCTGCTCCATAAGGATTACTTATAGGTCCTCGACAAACTTTGTTTCAAACCTGCATTTCTGTGTTAAATTGTTGAGACAGGAACGTCATTAGTTTTGTTTGGTTCCAGGGCTTACCAGTCTTCTGCTTACACAATCAGTTGCAGTTTTGACAGATATGTGGAAGATAACTCTGCAATCTGCCTGAAAACCCCTGCTGTTGAATCTCAGACTTTCCACCGTGATCAATCGTTAGTGGTTTTATTGGGGCGGTTTTGTTTGGCATTTTTATACTTCAGAGTACAGCTCACAAAGCCTTGTACTGTGGCTAAAATCTCTGGGCAATCTCACAGTGCTAAGCTGCTGTCTTGCTGTTTTCTTATGTGCAAATCACTGAGGATTACAGTTTCTCAAGAGGCAGTGGGATTCCTTGGTTCATTGTCATCAGAGTTAAATGCCAGGGTTAGAAGATGAGAGATCAGTAGGCAAGCTACACTCTACCTTATGATCTATCTCAGAAAGTTAAATCCTTGTTTGCTGCCTGCCTACATTATGCATCACCTTCTGCACAGTACTCTGTAGTTGCAGCTGTGCAGTCTGCTGTTTCTGCAGAGCATTTGTAAGGATGTTCCACAGCCACTGCAAGATTACAGAATTACTCTTTGAAGAGAGACTGGAGGATTTGGCCATTTGTAGAGCAAAGCAATGCTCACCAGCATGGGCCAGGTCATCTCGTGGGGCTTCTTCCTTTTGTAGTACTGTCTTTGATAATGTCCAGCCTAGTGAGACAGGTTGGGATCCTGCCAAATTGCTGTTGTCATCTATTGTGCTAACATGGCCCGAACACTGTTTGCTGGTCAGGCTTGGATTTCATCTGGAATTGGGGGACCTGACAGGTGAATGTTACCCCTGGATTTCTGATACCAACTGAAACATTGCTTAGGATTTGCTTCATGTGAGAGAGCTATAAAAAGTAGATTACTAAAATGTCTTAGTGTGGGGCAAGCAGTTTCCTGTGTGAATAAGGTGGACTTCACTGGAATGGTCTCTGTGTCTTAGTATATTTAAGCTGTTATTAAATTGTGCTTTTCTAAAATAACAGGTAACAGGGAAAAAGTTACTTTGTGCAAGTCATCAAACCTATGAAGCTGTGCGAGCACTGTGGGCAGGACCAGGAGAGCCCAAGGTAGGCTTGCTGAAGCTGTCACTAACTCACATTTAAAGGGAGGAAAAGGTAAGCTAGAAGGTCAAGCACTAGGTCTGCTGATATTGTTTGGGATTGGGAATTGTGATAAGTGAGGCACAAAACCCTCCGTAACTTCAGTGTTTAGTATTTGTTTTGCCTTTCAGACCAATAGATATTGAGATTCCCTGCGTAGTCCTTACAACACTTGCAAGGTGCACAAGAGAAGGCTGAGTTTCACAGCATGTTTGTGATCTGGGCAAAAAGAACCCATGCTGCTTCAAGCTGTGGTCCCAAGCAGAACTCTGAATTAGAGACAGGCACAGTTACAGCAGGCACAACTGGTTTGTTCTTACACATACACCAAAAGAAATTCCACACCCCTTACTGGGAGTCTGTTTTCGTTACCCTGTGATAGAAATTGTCTGCATCTGATGACTTTTATTTCTTGTCCTGTCCTGATTGCAGCCACAGTGAATGAATGGTCAGCAACCTCTTTATATTGACCTATGGAAATTGGTTTTATTGGGGCAGTTTTGTTTGGCATTTTTATATTTCAGAGTACAGTTCACAAAGCACTGTACTGTGGCTAAAATCTTTGGGCAATTTCACAGTGCTAAGCCTTTCAGGATGAGCAGACCTTCTAACTCTTACATAGTTCTTGTTCTTCTCTGAGCTTTCTCTACTTTCTCCTTTTTCTGTTTCCAAAGGTTTTTCTGTGTGGTTTGTGTTGTTAGGTTTGGGTTTTTAAAGTGAAGGGGTCGAGATAGGACATAGGAAGCCATCTGAGGAATATTAACCACATAGAATTTGGGTTAGAACATCCCAGAATTAGGCATGTTTTGTATGCAAACTGAAAAGGGTTTGCTCCAGAGAAAATTCATAAACCCTTGGCAAAAGTGGTACTTCTCGGAGTAAAAATTCAGCTTTATGATTTTTTTGTCTCCACTACAAAAGCAAATGAACACTTTTCAGTTACATTAACATTTAGAAGTGTTTTGCTTTAAATTTATAGGATTCATTTGTGTGCTATCCTTATGTTTTATTTCCACTGAGGAGCACAAATGGAACTCTGAATTTTGAAAATGAGATGCAGATAAATGTTACCAAACTGATAGCAAAACAAGGATCGATACAGTAAGACACTTTCTGTTGGCGTTTTCTTCCCTGAGGGAAGCCTGCTCCCAAAACAATGTATTGTTTTCTGTTACTAGGATGTTACCATCATTTATCTTGGCATTTTCTGTTACCTAAGGGTAGTAAGTGGTGTGTAAAACCTAAATGCTACTTGAGTCTTGTGCAAGACTCATCTGTAAATGAACAGTGATTTATTCATGAAGTAATTTGAGGGTCTGAAGTAAAAGCACAGAGAACATCAGACTTGGGACAAAGAACGTTTCCTTACATGTGGATTTGAAGTTACTGCGCCTGAAGTGTGGGGTTCTTCCAATTCAACATCACAAGTTGACTATCGTTGTATGATATCATATCTGAAAATAATTTTCATACAGGATAAGCTTTCAGGCTTGAAAGCTTTGTTCTGCCATAGTGTATGAAGCATTTACCTCTGTCCGGTTTTATTTTCACCAGTGTTTGCTTTACAGCTGCAGCAAGAGTCAAAATCTGTTACACAAGAAGATAAGAAGAAGAAAGAAATTTCTAGTATGAAGCCTGAGTCTGCTATTGAGTCAAGATCATCTAACAGAACAGAATCTTCTCCAGTAGAGTCTTGGAGTAGTAAAGACCCAGTGGCTTCACCAGGTGACTTTGAACGTTTCAGGTGTAGTGTCAGGGCATGAAATCGTGGCAAGGTGTGACTCAAGTTTGTAGTTACCCTTGCTTTAAACTGGAGCAAACTGTCAGAACATATTATTCTAGAGAAGTTATTGCACATACTGTCATTTAATATGTGCTTCAGAGCCCCAGGGGGGTGATCATTTTCCCACTGTAGACCCTGTCACAGTATCGGAATTCTGACGTATTTGTTGTTGTCTGTCGCTGTTTTCTTTAATTCCATAGGGAGTGGACCGTACCCCATGCTCTTAGCAATGAATACTTCTGTTAAATACCTACTTCAGATTAGCTCTCTCTTGTCCAAATACCACAAGTGTAGTTTAAAGGCTTGCTGATGGGTTTTAGTGAAAACAGCTCATTTGAACTGCCTTCTCTTTAGGGGTGCTGTATCTTCATCTCCAGTGTTCTTTATCAGAACAGTTTTTGTCTGAGAAGCAAACACTACATATTTGGATGGGGTTTTAATGGATTTTTCTCCCTTTATTTTCACTCTAACTTACATTCACTCTTTCTTTGCTTTGCACCTGTGTCTTTTCTGGTTTAGTTTGTGGAATGCCTTGATGTGGTTTTGCATTCGCTGCAGGCCAGGCTGTCCTACACAGTTTTATACATAGATATCTTCTGTCTTTGCTGGCATGGATGGAATTTTTTCATGTCCCTAATTCAGTCCAAAATCCCCATGCCCTAAATTAATCTGTGTTGTCAGATGTTTATTTTCACTAGTCCAAATGGGCCAAAGCTTTCAGGAGAACACAGCAGCCTCTGTTAAATCAAGTGATGTAGCTGGAAAAGCAGCAGACTTAGCAGTAGGAGGCACAACACTAGAAAATCTGCCTTGATATTCTCTTAGCTGCTCAGGAGTTACAGCATTGTTAAATTTGTCAGTCTTTGTGCATTGTCCTGCAGGGTGACACTGAGGCCTCAACGTTTTAGTACCCCTAACTTCATTGAGTTTGGAAGTCATGAAGTGACAGTTAAGTAAGAGCATTTGTCTTAATTTGGGATTCTTACCAGCTGGCAGCAGCTTCAGGGAAGACACTGATTCAGTGGGCTTGGGGAGCCAGCTGTGCTCCTGGGAGCAGTTGGGGAAGAAAGACTGGAGATTTAATTTTTTTTTTCCTATCCCAAACCCTCCCTTCCTTTTCATATGTAGGGCAAAGCATCAGTATTTCTTCTCACCTGCTGTGTTCAGGAAGTAGTGTTAAAGTATAGAGGGTGGGGGAAGACCTCCTCCATCCAGTGCTGTCTGCTAATTACAACACGCCTTCACTCAGGTACCACACAGCCTCAACTAGAAGTGGCATTTTTGGGTTTTTTTAAGTGTTTGGTAATACAGTCATTCTCAAAAAGTGTCATTAAGTAATTGGTTGGTTGGTTGGTTTTCTGCATCTCATATATGTACTTTTTTAAACATTAAATTTCTTTAATATCTCTCACAGGAACAGTGAAGACACCAAAATTTAAACCTGATCCAAGACTTATGGACCATGGTCAGTCCAGCCCAGAGGATGTGGATATGTACAGTACTAGAAGCTAAGACAAATCTGCTGGCAAATCTTTGCAAAGTATCACAGATAAGGGAGAGCAAAGAAGGGAAGGCCTAATTGTTGCTATACATACTCTGCAAGGTGTAATTTTATCAGGTATTTTCTTATATCCCAGCTTGTATTACTGACTTAACACAATTCTGTTCAGTGAGCATTTTGTTTCTCACTACTTACAAGCAGTGAGAATTCACTCATTGCCAGTGTCGTCAGTGAGCCACTGAGGAAGTGAGATTTGTCAGTGTCTTCTCACAATGAGGTTTCTCTATGCCAAGCTTGTTAATAAATGTCACTTCACAAAGGGTTTGGAAATGTAAGCACTCTATACTCGAGCTTAGATGTTCATTGATCTGAAAGAAGAATGTGATGGATGGGGTTTGCAGAGGCTTGTCTGTTTTCTTGCAGCTCTGAAATGAAGATTCTTGTTGGCAAAAGTTGGTTGTTACAGCATACAAATAGCTTCATCTTTAGTGGTCCTATAAACATGGCACTTTTTTTCACTGCAAAGTCATTTGTTGTTGTTTGCCTCTTTTACCAGGATGAATGGAAACAACTTCTTGTCCTGCCTGTTTTTTGTGTATTGAAATGTCACTTAACTTTGGGGAAAAGAACACACAACTGATCTCTAAAACAGTAATGCATTTATTTTCACCTACTTCTAATACTTTGAAGAACTGTTTGCAAGTTGCTCAATCCACAAGCTGATACCATTGGAACTTAGACAGAATTTTCAAGAAGTTGGAAACCTTCTGTAGGGTCAGTGTTTAAAGAGCTGCTGAGTAATAGAGGTGAAAAGTAGCCAGCATTTTCTTCCCTGAAGTTTCTATGCAATACTCATTGATATTGGTAGGATTTCTGTGAAATTCTTTCTTTTTCCATAGGAATGAAATTAGGAATTAATGTTTCATGAATTCATAGAATGGTTTGGGTTGGAAGGGACCTTAACAATCATCCAGTTCCAACCCCTCTGCCATGGGCAAAGGCAACTTCCACTAGACCACTTCAATGCCTCATCCAGCCTGGCCTTGGACACCTCCAAACACTGCTTTTATCATTGTGTACATCTCTCTACTTCTGTTCATCTTACATTTGTCTTCAGCACACTCTTACAAGGGCTGGAATAGATCTGGTGGTCTTCCTTCAGTACCCTGGAACTCTTATCAGTGCACAGTGATAATCAGCCCACTACCTAGAGGTATCTACTGTGCTCTTTACTGAGGTATCATCTGTATCTTCTGTGGTACTTCCCAACACAAAGGGCAAAAGGACACTATGCTGCTACTTTGTCCTTTGATCTGCAGGATTCCGTTACCTTTCAATTAATGCTTTGTTGTGAAGTTGAGGAGGGAAGAAGAATAAACCCTACAGAGTTTGGTTAGAAGATCTAAACCTGAAAAGAAATGATGTTTCGTGTGAGTGTATTCTCAGCACTGGGATAAGAATGGGTATTTGCTCCTGTTCTCCATCCATAAAAGGTTTCACAATTTGGTTCTGTCTACAAAAGCTGCTAAGGCAAATGACTGGTGAAGTAAGGAAACTGTTCCTGGTGTCACTATGGGACTAGCAAAGTTGTGAGGAGATACTGAGAAGTGGAATGTGCACAAGGCACAAATGATCAGTGAGCAATAGAACAAGTAAGACTTTTGTGATTGGTTCAGAAAAAGATAATTATTGACATTTTGGAATCTGAATGTCAGGCAAGGTGGTGGACTTCCTTATAGAGTCCAATGGAAGGTGAAGTCAGTAAATGTGAAATTGAAAGAAGAGTAACTTGCTTGGGGCAGCCAACTTAGAATCTATGTGTTTTGTTTCTTTCATCATCCTTCAGCCCAGAATGCTGTCAGAATTCAGGCATCAATCAGAGGATATCAAATCAATCTTTGCAGAGCTCCTGGACAAGACAGTGTTCCATCACAGAGGGAGGAATAGAAAAATTAGATGCTGGGCTTCACGTATCATTTCCAGGCAAACAGATGAAGACATAAGTGCAGGAAATTTAAATGGTGAAGAAATTCTTATTTTCAAGTGCAAGGCTGGATGGCAGAAATTGTATTATCTAGCTCACTTTAATCAGATCCTGGTTTACCAAAAAAAAAAAAGGAAAAGTCATCTGCTCTGCTCCTAGGTTCTATTTAAATTGTAGCTTATGTCCTTTGAGTGATGCATTGCCACAGAAGGTCACCAAGAAGGTAAGATGCTGCAGGTTTGTGTGGATTTCTTAGGGGTTTGCTATGGTGATATTTTTATCACAGAGTGGAAAGCTATGCAAAGAAATTACTTGTGTGGGAGCAAGGAGAGAAGCTGCCTTGGATAGCTGTGAAGGACCAAGCATGTCTGCCACTTCCAGGCACGAGTGGGCCTTAAAAGACTGCAGTGCCAAAAGCTATTCTGGCCCTTGCTGTACCTTGAGGGCATTAGTGCTCAAATCTCATGATACAAGTGAAGTGCCTGGGCTGCAGAAGGTGTGTTGGACTCCCTGCTGCTTAGAAAGTGAAGAATTAGATGTTTGGTGCAAGCAGTTTTTATTGCAGCCCGAGTTTACAAGAAGTTGACGGTGTAACAGGATGCAATACAAAATGCTGGCCTTAGGCTTTATTTCAGTCTCGAGTAACTCCTTAGTGCAAAACTGTACTCAGACTATGCCTCAGAGTGAAATCATCATTCAGAAGTCTTAAATAAGTTTTCTGGGACGTACCTTAAAATTATTGCTCCTCCTCACATTGCTGAATGAACAGAAACACAATTCTGGAGCTCATGAAATGGTCATCCTCTGCTGTTAGACATCTTAGTGGACAAGAATGAGATAGCACAAGTTCATTCCACTACAAGGTTTGCCTTCTTCAGTCACTTCTTAGTTTACTTTTTGCCTCAGATGAGATTTTTCTGTATCATTCGTCTGTTCAAAACAAAGTAATTTTTTGTTGCTGTTGTTATTTTCTATCACTAGTATCTCCACACAGTTGAAAAGCTGGGACTGGAATTCAAGGCTTGGGTTTTGGCACTGAGATAGAAAAAAATGGAAGATATCTGTCTTGTCATCCACAGCAAAGAGAAGTGGGACAAAAAGTTATGAGAACCTCTGTCTCCTCTCTGGGTCTTCATTTTGCCTTTAGGAAGACCACAGTCCATCTCTCAGTTGTTTTTTTGTTGGTTGTTTTTTTTTTTACCCTGGAGAACAGATTTATTAGTAGTGGGAAGGAATTTTTTGGTAACCCCTAGAACATAATACAACAAACTTGTGTTAGAGTTGGTTATCATCTTGTCCACCTGTGTGAGTCACATGCTGAGAGAAATTCCTAGAGGTACAATAAAAGATGCAGGTTAGAGAAGCTGGGACTGTGTTTTGCTGAAATGAAGCAATCTGGACCTGATATTGGATGGTGGCTGTGGATCTTTATCACTCAGCTCCATTTTGTGAAGTGTGTCATAGCCAGCTCTAAAAGGTGCCTGCTCTCTTCAGTTTGTTTGTCTGAACTTCTGTGTTTTACATGATGCTGTGCAGGTGGCTTGTTCTGGATAGTCACAAGCAGCTGTAACCACATCTCTGTATTAATAATTTGCAGTAAAGGTGCTATGCAACGGCTTGAAAAAAGCAAAGTCAAATCTCCGTCATGCCATGCTCATGAGTCCTCATTTTAAATAGATGTGCCTGACTTGGTCTCTTCAGGGTGTCAAACCCAGCACACAGACCTGTTAAACAATGAAAAGTGAACAGAAGTACATGGGAAAAGCTGCATTGCCAGACATGGTTCTGTTAATTTTCAGTGAAACTCTGTGAAATGTCATCAATAGCCACAGAAAGTTTCTTTTGCCATGCAATAATGAAGGAAGACAATAAAAGGAAGAATGCATACTGTAATTTTACGTGCTCTAAGTTGTATATTGGTGGAAAATCCTGTGTCTGAAAGAACTGGGGCACACAATGGTGTTTTATAATGGAGAAATAGTTCTCATTTAATGCATGGGGTTTATCGACAGTTCCTTGTGTTCAGTCTACAGATCTTTGGAACTTGTTGCTATTGATTTTTTTATTTACCTAAAACTGATTATTTTGTCATATCGTTGTGAAGCACCTGAAAATAAAAGGTGGTAAGAGACTTTTTAAAAATCCAGTTTAACTTTTGTATGTTTTCTCATCTCTAGGCCAAATTGTCAGTTCCGTCTCTCTTTAAATTACATTTTTAATGTTAATTGGTAAACTTGGCTAATTCTCACCTGTCTCGCTAATGCTGGGGAGGGGAGGGGGGGTGGAAACTTCACCCCTGAAGTACAGCAAGATATTCCTGGAAGAAATCACCAAAGGAACACGCAGGTCATATTCATGCATTCAGCTCTTTGTGCATCTTAAATTTGAGTTGTGTTTCAATTTTCCTTTCTTGGCAATTTCTTAGCAGAGATCTTTGAAAAAAGATGGTGAGAAAAGGCTGCTTTTACCCATCCTGGAGCAGTGACACGTGATAAAAGAACAAGGCAGGTAGCAAATGTATTTACCTCAGTGTGGCTCCCTGATAATCTTCCAGATAAAGCAATCTGCCAGTCCAAGGGTTATAAATAATGTAATACATGGTGCAACCTACAGTGGAACTGCTTAAGAGAAACTGTGTAAGTAGTGTGGCTGTTTCAGTGGCAGGTTATCGTTAGCACTGCTGACTAACTTAATACATCAGCAGTATGGTTATCTTGTAGTGAGAGGTCAGATAGTGCAGAATCAAATTCGAGTACAGAAAAAGTATTGTCAGTCTAAAAAGAAAGTGGGGTCCTACAAAGCCTGTACTTGTTAACAAGGAGCATTAGTATGCACTAGACTCTAGTTTTTGTTTCACATTGCAGGGGTTCTAAGAAGCAGAGCTCAAATGTGTGCTGAGGTTAAGAAAGACTAACTGAAAGAAGTGACCATGGTATTTATATCAGCACAGCATGGATGTGCTGTTGTAGAGCAGAACAAGAACACAAACCAAACTGAAATGCTAAGGTGAAGGAAATCAAAAGCTGGAAAATCTTGTGACAGTGATTTCTTTATTTGAAGGAACTTTGCTATGTTTGAAAGTCTGATGGCTGGATCTATTTTGTGTGGCAAAAAAAACCCAGACTATCAGTACATACTAACAGGGTAGAGGTGAAGAAGGAGAGGCTCATCAACTGATCTGAAAGTGGTGGAAGGAGCATGTATTTGGGAGTTGTGAGTTTACTGTGGGGCAGTCAGAACACCATTATTCAGGGTGCAATTAGTTCTTTGCCTTTTCATTACAGGCTGTAGGATGTTGCTTTTACTGAAAGAACTGGAAGAAACCCCCTTGCTGTGATCAGGTAATAGGTCTAAACTGAGACTGTCATGGGTTTGAGTGTTTGTAACGTTTCTTGTTCTTTATTTATAGCAGTCCTATTATCAATATTTGAGAAATATGTAGCTTACTATCTGCACCTCCCTTAGAACCTCTGCAATACAGTGATAGTAGAATGTTCTCTAAAGCTGTTAGATAGCAGATTCAAGCAAAGAGAGGTGGTTGAGGCCCCATCCCTGGAGATAGTCACAGAGAGGCTCAACTGGGCTCTGGGCCACCTGATCTACTGGAGTATGTCCCTTCTGGCTGCAGGGTGGGTTGGACTTGATGACTTTTGACTGTTCCTTCCAACCTGGATGATTCTATGATTCTATGATGTGAGCAGTTAGCCAGCTTCCATCATTAACCAAAATTAGTGGCTCTGCTTTATTTACTGCTATTTGAGGAAATAAAATTAGTTTAAGTGTAGTCTCCCTGGACTGTAGTTGCAGAATGCATAAGGTTCCATTTGATTTTGCTGTATTCTAGAAACAAAAGCCGTGAAATACAATGCTGACAGCTGTCCAGGCTCACTGGCACCCAGTTTATTTGGTGTTGCCTATGTAGACAGTCAAAAGAGAAATGTCACAGGCGGCCTCTGCAACCCTTCTGTGAGGCCTCAGCCAAATGTGTTGCATTCAATAAAATGCTGACCACATAGCAGGAAGTCAGTCTGGGTGTTGTAGTCCATCTCATCAAAACATCTCGCCCAAGTCAAACCTGCAAATTGCTTTTCTACATCTGTGCCTTAATCAACTTGAAAAGCCTTAGGTAAAGGTGTTGTGTTTGTCACACAGCTGAAGTGTGAGCTGGAGCCAGAGGGAAGGCTTCCTGTCACCAGAAGAACAAAGCCCACCTAGGAACTGGTGCTTCACACTTCTGGCTCACATCTGCAGAAGGCTCACACCATTGCTTGTACTGAGGTATATATTAATTTCTCTATTCCTGCCAGCGTGATTCTGGGATCTGTTGTAAAACAATCTTCATGCAGGGCTGAGAACAGTCTTGTCCCCCCGCTGTAAAAATGCTGTGCTTTCAGGCAGCAGTATTCTTGCAAATATTTGCTAGGCATTGATCTTTATAGATCATTGTTTATCCTTTGAAAAGTAAAGGTTAAAGTTCACCTTTCACCATTAATGTAACTGCGTTTGGTGTGTGATCCTAAGCAGCCAGCTCCTGTCAGATGGAGAAATCTGTGTTGGGGTTATATCAGTTATGGAGAAATTTTGAGGGTGCCATCCTAAAAACCAGCACTTGTGCTAACTTAACTGCAATTAAACTTTCACAGTCTCTTTGAGTGTTTCCCAATTTTTTGCTGTTTATTTCTTCAGGATGATGAATCACTCGCATAGAAACCATCACAAGCTCAGGATCTTTGCAGTGAATGCTAGGGACTTTTAAAGGACTTCTTAAATAGTAAAAAGGCAATTTGACAGCGTGGGAGTGTGCTAAGGTGTCAGGTTTTGTGGCCATTCATCCCTGCCAGAGGGGGAGTTTTGATTGCAAAAGAGAAAAGTTAATCAGCAAAACTTAATGGTAGATGAATACAAGGACAGGACCTCTCAGCTTCTGCCTGGTGGTTAGCTTGAGTGCCAGTCTGCCTTGCACAGCTTTCCAGGGGTGACACTGAGCTTCAAAGAATGAGATGAGGAAATCCATTCCTTTCTCCCATTTGTAACTTGCCTCAGGATGGTCAGACTATGTGTAGCAGCTGAACACAGGAGCTCTTCTGAGTTCATACAGTAGAAGGTGTCAGTGGGGTTGGAACTAGGTGATCTTTAAGGCCCTTTCCAACCCAAACGATTCCACACCTATATTCCTCCTAGATTTAAAGGCTTCCTGCTCCTCAGGATGTTTTTAAGACTGTTAAAGCTCTTTCACAATGTGTATAACCAAACTCGATGTCTAATTCATAGCATGGTAGCAATTTGCCATAATTAGCTATGGCTGTTGTATATTGTAATTGAGAATGCTTGCCATGATGAGTTTGGGTAAAGCAGGTTTTAAGTCTATCATTCTTGACTGAACCCAGACCAAAGTAACACAAAGCGCAGCACAATCTGGTGAGTTTAAATTGCAGAACCATCTACTGTGGGGATACTTGTCTGCGTGCAGTACACCAGAGGAAATAACTTCCAAGGAGAGGGATGGATGAATCCTGTTAATAATTTCATCTTTCTCAAGTCCCGGGGAAACAGAATAAGCAGCAAATGTTGACACAGAAAAGAGCTGCTGTTGAAAAGCAGGAGACAGTTTCTCTCTGTTACACAATGTTACTTGCAAATACTCTATTCACAGTCTCCGCCTACTACACAATGATTCAGGACTCACAGAAACAGCAGTGTCTTTAAATTCTGTTTTAATCAAGGGGGGGAAAGCCTGCTATGAAATAAGTTTTTGTTTCAAGCAAAGCCCAATCAGAGCAGCAGTAATGCAGCAAGACTTTGTTCCAGGGGCACAAACATGTTGGTGACATTTTAATCATCATTCTTATGCTCCTGAGCCACATCTTTGACACTTCTTTAAAAACAGTTTGTATTCAATGAACTTTGTCTTCAAATCCATGCAAAGTTTGTTACCTTTGAAAGGTGACATAACCCTCAAATAAATGCTTGTGAAGGATACCTTAGAGAGCTGTAAGGGGAATGCTTTGCAGGTGTATTCAAACCCTCAGAAGCAGCAAGAGTAAAGAGATGTTTTTATGGACCTGCCTAGCTGTCATAAAGCAGAATATGGAGAAGTTACCAGGAAGTTGTATCTGTTATAAGTTAATTAGTAATTCTCTCTAGGGAAGGATGCTGTAAAACAAGCTCAAAATCCATGATCCTTGACTTGCTGCCATAAATAGCAGTAGCAGAAAGGAGAGTGTGTTCTGTGGCTAGCAAGGTCGGGAAGAACCTGTCTTTTACTACCACCATCTTCAGGATGAAATTGTGTTTTCCCACAAGCAGCTTCAGGATGTCCATTATTCAAGTGTTGCTGCTGGTTCTGCTGATGGCCTTCCAGTCGCTGAGTGCCCAAGCAAGTAAGACCTGGTTGTATTTTCACTTGGTAGCTTGTGCCAGAACAGGGACGTGTCTGCCCAGTGCCTGCCTTACCTGCGCTGGTGCTGCTGTGCTGCTGCAGTCCCAATGGCACTGCTTCTGAGCAAATTCTCCTTAGGGTTTAGGTAGAGTTTATTTTTAATTACTGGGAAAATGTTAAGGTCTTTGTCTGACAAGTGCTGATCTGTGTTTGCTATCTTGAAGTTGTTAAGCTCTGTGCTGCCAAGAGCACAATGATTTTTTGACAGAGACTCAGGTTATTGCTTAGGTTTATCCCTGATTAGCAGTCAGGGTTGGATTAGATTGGCTCATACAGTGGGGAGGAAGGAGGCTTCCAGCTGGCTTGAAAATCGAGACTGCTCATAGTATGGCTTCTCAGGCTAATAATGCACTAGTCCTGTAGTGTAAAATCTCTCTTACAGTAGCAGAGCAGTAACATTAATTGTGCTCTTCCTTTCAGTTGCCAGGTAGGCTCAGAAGGATTACCTCAAGAGATCTCCTCCACTTCTGACTTTCTGGCTTCATTCTAAATAAATTTCACTCATTGTTAAAAGTTTAAGACAAAATTATACTCAGGTGTGTTGGCTGCTTTGGGGGTTTTGGCCTTGCAGTGGCTAGTCCTGGGTGTAATTTTCTCTCTCAGCTATCAGTGGTGTCTTGCAGTTGCTTGTTTAGTTATACATTTTAAGTCAAGATTTGAGGTGCATCTCCATAAATCTTGGACATAAGCCATTTTGGGGCCATTCAAAGTGTGGCCAGCAGGTTGAGGGAGGTTCTCCTTCCCTTTGCTCTGCTCCAGCAAGGAATACAGCTGGATTACTTGGTCCAGTTCTGGACTCCCCAGTTCAAGAGAGACAGGGAACTACTGTAGAGAGTCCAGGGAAGGCTACAAAGATGCTTCTCTGAGGAGGAAAGGCTAGAGCCCTGGGGCTGTTTAGCTTGGAGTAGAGAAGACTGAGGGGATCTGCTCAATGCTGATCAGATCTAAAGGACAGGGGTCAAGACAATGGGGCCCAATTCTTTTTGTTCGTGCCCAGCAACGGGACAAGGGACACGGAGCACATGAGGAAAAACTTCTTTCCATTGGGGATGGCAGAGTCCTAGAGCAGACTGCCCAGAAAGGTTGTGGAGTCTCCTCTGGAGAGGTTCCAGATCCTCCTGGACAGGACCTGGGCACCCTGCTGTGGGTGACCCTGCTATATCAGGGGAGTTGGACTGGATGATCTCCAACCCCCACCATGCTGGGAATCTGGGACCAAATCAAGGAGCAAGTCACTGGAAAGGAAGATTTAGCAGAATACATCATATGAAGTTTACATTGCTGATGTAATTAGAAATGCAGCCCACTAACAGCATGACACTGTCTAATTGCATTGAAGAAATGCTTGTTTTGTTTTGATTTACAGCCAACTGCACAGGAGTTCAGAACTTTGGTGGTTGCCTGAATGTTACTGAAAACTTCTGTCCTGAAAACGTTCCTTGTCAATGTAAAAATGAAAAACCTTTTTGCAGGTAGGGTGTGGAGTTGGTTGGTTGATTTAAATGTGTGCTATGTACACTCAACTTGTCAAATAAATTCTTAGTGATGAGCTGAATTCAGGCTCTCTAGTGTCATCCATGGAAGGAAACATCTTCATTCACAGTCTGGTCAGAAAGCATCAAATCTGGGGTCCGAGTGCAGCATTTTCATTTTCAGAATATCTGTAGCCATGTCATTCATAATCCAGGTAATCATTTTAATCCTCAGTTTTCTCCCTCTTGCTGTTGTCTCAGATGCTTTACTGTGGCCAGATTATGCTGTGTAATGGCAAGTCAGGGCTTTTTTCTCAGGATGATCAAATTTTTTTAGAGTGAAAACCCCAAATATCTTCATATCCTGGTGCTTTGTCACAGAAGGTGCATCAGTGTCAAAGAAAGGACAGACAGCAGTGTGACATTGCAGTTGTATCTGTGTTCTGAAAATTCAGAAGCTTTGCCATGCTTACAGCTGGCAGAAAGATCTCTGACCTGACCCATGCCATGACGTGGGTAATACACCCTGTTCTCAACACAGCTTCCTATCTTAGACTTACTGGAATGATGAGTCATAGAACCATGGAGTGGCTTAGACTGGAAGGAACCTTAGATCATCTACTCCAACCTCTCTGCCATGGGCAGGGACACCTCTCAACTTGGGCTTGATTTAGCCAGAGCCTGGCAGAGGTAATTTGTGTCAAATCTAGAGTAAGGTGTGTACTACTAAGATAACCTTTAGGCAAGCAGGAAAAAAACCACTGAATTTCACGACCCCTGCAGTATTCAATAATAAATAACAATATTGCAAAATATTTTACTTTTTTGACACTAATTATTTTTAAATTCAAGTAATGATGCTAAAAATGTAATATTTTTATTTACAGATGTGAAAACTTCAGACTGGGCTGGGAAGACTATTGGTACATGGGCTCCAAATGTCACCGCCTTTGGAACACCCTAGATTTTATTTTAGTAGCTACTCTTCCTGGAATAGGACTGGTTCTCATAGTTGTGATAATATTCTCCTCTGTCATCTGCTCAAAAAGTAAAAAAGCTGGGTAAGTGAAAAAGGGGTTTACAGTCAAAATGAAAGTACAGCAAAAGAAGCCTGGTATTCTGGTTGGGTATTTAAGCCCCTGGTATTCTGGTTGGGTATTTAAGCCAACAAGCTTGCCATGCAGTGTCCTCTGCCAAAATGCTGTTCACATAATACAAAGCTAAATCAAAGCACCTTCCAGAGCACTGAACAGTTACTTAGCATTTGACTGCTCTGTGCAGGACTTCTCTCTGCATCATTGCTGCTCTTCTATAGGTCTAACCAGGCAAGCTTTAAACTTTGATAAGCACATTTACTGCTTTGACTCACAACTACCAAGTCTGCCCTGCTGATTTATTTGCTCTTAAGGTTTGGCTTTCTTTCCACAAGTTCTTTTTTTTTTTTTTTAATGAACAAATAAGGCAAATAAACATTGACAGGAACCTTGGAGGTTAAACACAATTTCTCCTATTCTTTGGTCCTAGGAATTGGCAATTTGAGCTGCTTTTTGCTTTCAACACTTTATCTTTTTTTTTTCCTCCAGTGTGATGCCTGTCCCAAATACAGACAATATGTGTTTCTTCTTCTTTCATTGAGCTCCATTTTATGTGCATCACTGGTGCTCCCTTTGGCACAGAAAAGTGTGATAATGCATAGCTCTGGCATAGTCATTGCCACAGTGCATCTCAACAACACAGCTGCTGACCCATTCTGAAGTATGAAAAGAGTCATCAGAAGAGTTGCTTAGTGCTCTAACTTCGTGTCGTTCCCCCCCACAGGAAGCAGGCAGCTTCTCCATACTCTGAAGTACACCACAACCCTGCATTTACTGCTGAAAGGGATGGTCACCTGGGGCACGATCAGCAGCCAAGGGTAAGAGGTGTTGGCGTGTGGGGCAGATCCCTTGTTCCCAGTTCTAACAGAAGGCAGGCATGATTTTGTGATTCAGCTAAATGGGGTATGAATAGCACAAACAAAAAGTCATCTGGTAAAATTAAAGGCAATTGTGAGTTTCAAGTCTTCCTTCTGTTTGCCCAGTATTTGATTTCCAGGAGCATCTAATGCATGAGAGAAAGAGAAACTCTTCATCAAGGCCGAAGTTAATCTAGTTTGCACAGGAGAAAACAAACAACAAGGGATTCATTTAAAAAGATATTCAGCTAAACATTTCCTTTTAGAGCAGTTAGAAAACCAGCATTAAAAGGAGAGATAACTTGGATATGAGTTCAGGCTACATGCTGCAACCTCTTCCCTTGTATCATCACTGTGCCCTCCAGGCTTCTGGGTGAGCTGGTTCCAGTCTGATCATCTCATGGTCACTGAATGCTGTTACTGGTACTAGTGCCTGTGCAAGGAAAGGGGCAGGAATGCGTGGGAAGAGTAGGCTGTCCAGACTGCAGTTTAAGCTGCTGGAAGCCATGCCTGTGGTTTCATTTGGCTGTTTACTAGTTACGCTTCATCAGAGGAAGGACTGGCTGTTTGTTTTGAAGGCTCTTTGCTTGTTTCATTGCTGCTGTGAAGGCAGCCAAAGCTTCCAGTCCAGCTCAGTCAGTTAATGACTTAGAGTTACACTGATGTATTGGTAGTGCTTCAGCTATTTACAGTTTGCCTTCTCTATGCTTCCATTACTGGCTGTTCTTGGTGCATTAGGAGGCCTGACTCAGTTTTCTCTGTTCCTATATTCTACTTCTCTATGTGCAAAGTAAATTTTGCAAGTACAGGATGTGTCAGAGTGCAGGCAGAAAGGCCTAGTAAAGCGTTGATCTATGTTGTTTACTTCAGAGACATGAAATCAGCCTTGCTTTAGTCATTAAGATGTATGTGGTCACCAGCTGGTGCCGAGGCGCATAACTGCACAGATGAGTTAAGACACACTCTTAAAGTATCCTTTGTGAATAAACACCAGGCAGTTCTGCAGGCCCACAGCCTCAGATTCAAACTTCATGAAAAGCAGAAGTGTTTGTTTCAAAGATATTTTATCCATTTGTGAGAAGAATAAAAATGTACAGCACGTGTTGAATGGCAGCAAGGTGACCCTTTCCTGGTCATGCTGTGAGCAAGACTTTCCAATGACCCTTCTTGGAGGTTAGAGGAGGATCAGTGCAGATGATTAGGTGGATATGGCTGTACCAAATGTATTGACAGAATCACAGAATGTCAGGGGCTGGAAGGGACCTCCAAAGCTCATCTAGTCCAACCTCCCTCCCAGAGCAGGATCACCCACACCAGATCACACAGGAATATGTCCAGGCAGGCTTTCAATATCTCCAGAGAGGGAGACTCCACAACCCCCCTGGGCAACCTGTTCCAGCACTCTGTCACACTCACAGGGAAAAAGTTCCTCCTCATGTTTAAATGAAACTTCCTATGCCTCAGTCTCCACCCATTGCCCCTTGTCCTGTCACTGGGCATCACCCAGCAGAGCCTGGCTCCAGCCTCCTGCCACTCACCCTTTACATTTTTATAAACATTGATAAGGTCACCCCTTGGTCTCCCCCAGGCTAAAGAGTCCCAGCTCCCTCGGTCTCTCCTCATAAGAGATGTTCCATTCCCTTCACCATCTTTGTGGCTCTGTGATGGACTCTCTCAAGCAGTTCTATGTCCCTCTTGAACTGAGGGCCCCAGAACTGGACACAGTACTCCAGATGTGGCCTCACCAGGGCAGAGTAGAGGGGCAGGAGAACCTCTTTGGACCTACTAGTCACAGCCCTCCTAATCCACCCCAGAATGGCATTGCCCCTCCTGGCCACAAGAACATGTTGCTGGCTCATGAGCAACCTCTCATCCACTAGGACCCCCAAATCCTTTTCCCCTTTGCTGCCTTCCAACAGGTCAGACCCCAAATTATACTGATACTTGGGCTTGTTTTTCCCCAGGTGCCAGACTCTACCCTTGCCCTTGATGAATTTCATTAAATTTCTTCCTGCCCAACCCTCCAGCCTATCCCAGTCTGACTGAATGGCAGCACAGCCTTCTGGTGTGGCAGCCACCCCACCCAGCTTGGCGTCAGCAGCAAACTTGCTGACAGTGTACTCTATGCCCTCATCCAGGTCATTGGTGAATATACTGAACAGAACTGGTCCCAGTACTGAGCCCTGAGGGACCCCACTAGTTACTAGACTCCATCCCATTGACCACAACTCTCTGGCTTCTTTCCTTCAGCTAGCTCCCCACCCACCTCACTCCCTGATCATCCAGGCAATACTGCCTCAGTTTAGCCAGAAGGATGCTGAGAGTGAAATCAAGATAAACCACATCCACTGCCCTCTCGTCATCAATCCACCAGGTTGTGTCCTCAGCAAAGGCTATCAGGTTGATCTGTCTCACCTCTTACCTGCACAAGCTCTGCATGATAGCACACAACTGCTTGTAGAACAGAAGTGTTGTTGGCAGAGTTTTAGTTGTGTTGTTCAAATTCCCTACAACTGAGTTAGGTTTAGGGCTAAAAGTTTGAACCATTTCCTTCTTTGTTTTTTGTGATTGTTTCTTTTTCTTTAATGGAGAAACTCCTTTAGATCAAATACTGTTACCTTTGCAACATCCAGAGTAGACAAGAGTCATTTATAGGATGTCAAAGGTGATGTGTAACAGAGCTGGAATGTGAACTTTGGTCCCCAGAGGGCTAGGTGCTGCCTTTTTGGTCAGGCTAACACTGCCATGCCAGTGTTCTACACTAGCTAATATGTGCTTCATAGGAGAGGTCACTGCTTGAACTCTAGTGGCTATCAGAAGAAAAGATGGATAAATGCTGTTCAAAACAAGGAGAGAAACATGCAAGGGAATGCATTTGTGTGTGTGTGTGTTCATTTCCTCATCTGGTTTTGCCTATTAAGCAGTGTAGAAGTGAAGACGACACTGTAGGCTGACTGAGAAGAGTATGTAATAATCAAGTCTGAAACACTATTTCCTGTTGAAGATATTCGAAAAGTTCCAGTGCCTTGGAAATGCAGTGGGGGAAGACAGATGGGGCCTGAGCTCGCCTGCACCAGCAGATGGTGCTGTTTAATTCTTCATTCCCAATTCCGCCCAGGCGATGCCAGCGTTTCAAGGTGCCGAATAGCCCCAGCCCGGCACATCTTAGGGGAACGGCTCAGCTGTCACAGGAGCTGCTCTGGGGAAGGGCTGCAGTGCTTACTGCTTTCCCGTGCTGCAGCTCTCAGGCTGCTCTCCAGCCATCTCTGGGATGCTTCTGCCTGCCTCACCTCCTTGCTAGATGTGGCCATGAAAATACGAGCTGGTAAAAAACCTGTGTGCCAAGAAAGCAGGCTAGTGCATGTGTGCATCGCTCCACAGAGCCCTCGCCAAAGCTGTCTCACAGAGGCAGGCCAGGAAACTGAAATCTGCACCTGATGGCATCAGCCTGCAGCAGATGCAGCCTGCAGCTCCTGCAGACGAACTGCCCAGAACACTGCTGCTCTCCTGAGGGTTTTGAAAATAGCTGCAGATTACTTTCTGTTTAAGCAGGATACCTTTATCAAATGAACATCACGTATTAGTTTTATCACCTATACAGAATATTTACTTTGATTTTTTCATGATGTTTTCCTTCTTCTCATAGCAGTGTGTTTGGCAAGGCAGCAGCCAGTCTTTAAATGATCCAGATGATCTTAACTGTTGATTACTGTATTTAGTTTAATGTTTTGACTCAGTTTTGCACAAATCAGGCATACATCCACTGTTATTTAGGGAGTGGCATCTTTCTGAAATGCTTAATCGTGAAAGCCTCAACAGACCCTTAATAGTTTACACAATTGTGCAGACTTCACTGGCTGGCTGGCTGGCACTATCCAGATATGTAAAGGTTTTTCTCCTGTTGAGTCTTTTAAATAGAGTTGATACATTTGACCATGTGTACAGAAAACAATGTGTTCTGTAACTGATAAATCAGTTCACACAACTCCACAGCTGCTAACACTGTCCCTGGTGAGCTGTTGTGATTTTGCTGTGTCTAACCACCTGATCCCCCTATGTACAGGATGACTCCAACTGGATTGGACAAATTCCAAAAGTTGTAGTAAGAAGACAAGACTTTGATGATGGCCCAAGTCCATCAGAGAGTTACAGGTATGCTGCTGCTTTTCTGTCTTTCTGCTCATTTTCTCTTTATACTCTGATTTGGAGTGTAAAATTTACTTTGAGGTGTTACCAGTGGCACAGAAGCTAGCAGAGGTCCAGTAAATGGCCAAACTTTGAACTCATTGTTCACATTTTGTTTTGTGGCTTGAGTCTTGATAGAAAGAGATTTTTTTTTGTATTGTTTGGTTGGTTTATGGGTTTGTTGTTTTTTTTTTTTAATTACTCTTTGCATAGTTCTAAGAGCATTGCTGGAGTTCTTGGATTCTGGCAGTTCTAGGACTAATTTGTACATTATTACTAGATGTGAACAAGCACACAAGATTAAATTGATCAACTTGCTGTGTAAGACTCAGTTTGTTTTCCCAATGTATGACCAGAAGAAAAAAATCATCGTGTGTTTCTCTTTTTTTCTGAAGCTAAATCCTAATGTACTGATTTATCCAAAAGCTTGTATGGTTTTCCTGTAATAATGACAAGTCTATTCGTTTTCATTACTTTTTAGAAACACAGTTTCCTTAGTTGTATTTCCTTACTTCAATCCTCTCACTAGCATCAGCCACCTGTTGTAACTCCTACCCACAGGTTTAGCAGAGAACTTGTTTGCTGTAAAGCAACTAAATTATAGCAGAATATCATTAACAGCAGGCCTGGACTGCAGAAACAGACTGGAGCTCTCTGATGTTTCAGTCCATCAAGGAGGTCTGATTTTTTTAATACAGAATCAGAACAGCTTAGGTTGGAAGGGACCTCACAGATCATCTACTCTGACCTCCCCACCACGGGCAGGGACACCTCTCAACTAGACTCAGATGCTTGAGGCCTCATCCAGCCTGGCCTTAAAAACACCCTAGAGGAGGCATCCACAACCTCCCTGGGCAGCCTATTCCAGAGTCTCATCACCCTCATATTGAAGAACTTCTTCCTCAGATCCAGTCTAACCCTGCTCTTCCTCAGCTTCAAACCATTCCCCCTTGTCCTGTCTCTAGACACCCTTGTGAAAAGTCCCTCTGCAGCCTTCCTGCAGGATCCCTTCAGGTATTGGAAGGCAGCAATAAGGTCTCCCTGGAGTCTTCTCTTTTCCAGGCTGAACACCCCCAGCTCCCTCAGCCTATCCTCATAGCATAGGCATTCCAGCCCTTGGCTCATTTTTGTGGCCTCCTTTGGACTCACTCCAGCAGCTCTGTGTCCCTGTGATGAATGTAAACCATTTTCAAAGCCATCATAGGAATGTAGCAAATCAGACACCGTGGCACCCTTCAGTGTAACACTGGGGAAAAAAAGCTCCAAGAGTATGCAGCTTCCTTAAATGAATTTTTATCTGTGATTGCAGAATAAGGGCTTGATCATCAAACGAACTTAGAAGGCTGAACATTTAGGTGATGTTGCTGCCTCAGTGTCCTGCATGTAGTAGTGAGCTCTATCTTTTTAGTATTTAAAATTCCAGTGTTAAACTAACACTTGAGATATACTTGAGATATTTGCAGTGTACTACTACACATGCTTCAATAACCTCTTGCCTCTCGTTTGCCTAGGCACATGTATTCTCAGTCATCAAGGAGACCTGATTCAACCCCAGACTATGCCTCTAGCCAGCGCCCTCAGTTTGGCTACCAAAGGGATGATTCCCTCTATGGAGGTTACGCAGAGGAGAGGCCGTATCAGGTACGTATCAGCAGCCTCCCTCTGCACATATGCTGCAGCATTTTCTGGCCCATCATTGTTCAAACTGGTTCTACTTATGTCACTAAGTAAAGATGTGAGCTAATGAAAAGACTAAACCCACCTTTACTGTAGGGGTGTTTCCTTCAGGAATATTCTATGCCTGCTAATTCCAGTCTGGGCTGGGCAAGTTCTGCAATGTTTTAATCCCTTTCTGAGTTGTTTACACTTAGATACTACAACTCACATAAACAGCCCCTTAAGAACAGACACTGCAGTCAGTATAGAGACATCCCTGCAGCTCTGGCAGAGGAATTACTGGAATTCTCTGTTCTGACTTCCTGTAAAGGGAGTTTATATGGCTGACATGAAAAAATAAGCACCTAAAAGCTCTGTGCCCATTTCACCAATACAGCTTGCTCATGCCAGCATGTCTTGTGATCTCACTGGAGTGCTGTGAAAGGTCACAAACCATGCTGAAAACTTCTGGACTGGCAGTATGTAAGAGTGCTACCTCCTGAGGTAGCAGCTGTCTCATTACAAGACAAGAGCAGAGTAAAGGGAATAAAATAAGGATTTTCCTTCCAGAGCAGTAGTTCCGCTCTGAATTTACCTGCAAAAAGATTGCTACAGGGTCAAGAGAAATGTAGGTGGCCATATCTAGCCATGTTTAATCTTCTGCAACAGCCCTGTGATTTCCTTAGCTCTCCTGTGATTTCTTTGGCTCTCCTTTTTAGGCCACAGAAACTTCTTGCAGTTTGTTTGTTGTTTTTTTTTTTTTTAATCTCAGTAGCACCAAAACCACTCTGCTGTTGCTGCTTCTTGCTGGCCCTGCTAAGTTGTTCTGAAACATTTCAAAGCCTGTAGTTTGTGTGCACAAAGTTTTAATAGCTTCAGTTATTTGCCCACAAATGATCTCTTGGTGAGTGCCCCTTCAGAAGCACATACATCCAGACACTAATAAATACATAAAGGTAATCAGGTTATTTTAACAGCGAGCATGCTGGGGAGTGTGTGGCATCCTACTGATTGAATTCCAATCTCTCTACAGAAATACTAAGCACCAATGCTTCCTGTATCCTGAAAGGTCTTGGAATGCTGCATGGTGAACGGATGATCCAAATGCTGAGAGATCAGTAAGACCTTGTGGGCTGGGACACAGAGAAAGCAGCACCAAAAGTATTGCAGAAAGTCACTGTAAAACAAAACCTGGTGTTAGTGTCTGGTTTGGCTCTGTAATTGATGACAGCTTGTTGTGAATACCCACTAGAACCATAACATCATTTTGATTGGAAGAAACCCTTCAGATCAAGTCCAGCCCAGCGCTGCCAGGTCACCACTAAACCATGAGTCTCAGTCCATATCTATGTGGCTTTTCAATCCCTCCAGGAATGATCCGATAGTTCACATAGCTGCTTCTAAGTATTGCTTTAATTGTTGCACATCTTCTCAGGACAGTGTCCTCTCGTGATTAGCCATCGCAGAGAGCTCTAACACTGCCCTTCCTCGGAAGAAACTGTGAGAAAGGAGAAACTCTTCTCAACTTCCAGCATGAGAAATGACAAACCTACACAATAATCACTATTCCTTTGTTGCTCCCCAGGATGGTTCCTCTCTGTATCAAAGGGAAAGGGCTGCATGATGTTGCATTTTTTTCCCTCTTTCTCAGGAAGGTTTGTCAAAGACAGCTTTTGACAAGTGCAGTTTCTGTTTCTCTGTGCTCATTTGGCTCTCACGTTGGTTTGTGATGTTTCCTTCACTCCGTGTCACGATCTTCTTCATAAGGGTGAGCTATGGTTCCAAATCTAATGCTGTTAGTAGGACCATGAATTTCTCTTAACTGTAATTCCAAAGACTCCTTATGGCATTTTAGCATGTAGAGCCTGCTGTGCCCTGAGTGACATTGCTTTTATTTTCCTCTTAAAGAGCTGGTATCTAAAGAAAGAAAACAAATTACACCCCACTTTGAACTGTGCAGTAGGGATCTGTGTTCTTGCTGCACCACACAGCAGTCTCACCTCATCAGCCCATCCTCTTGTCCCTTATTTCTTTTTCACTTTGTCTTCCTTTGCCTTGGTTTGCCTTTAAAAATGCAGAGGCTTTCTTTGTATCTTGTTTTGTAAATAATGAAAATAAATGAAGCTATGGAAAATTAACTATCTTGCCACTAACTAACAAAGATACTGAAGTCCTGGACATGTTCCCATTTTCTAACATTCACATGGAATGATTCTTTTGCTTAGTATTGGATAATATGTAAAACTGTAAGACAAAAGCAGAATCTTAAGGTTTTTCGGAAGGTGAAAACATTGGCATTTCTTTTCTATCAGTCAGAATGTTTTCCTGCTCTCCTTGCAGCAGCTTCATGCCTTAACTGCATGCTGGAATGCTCCATGCTCTCTACAGCTCTGATGTTGCCCAGACTGTATTTGCTTTCCTATGCATGTACATTGATAGAGAAGCCAGAAACCTATTCAGAGTCCTTCACGTCGGTTCCTGTCCCTTGCAAGTACGTAGTGAATAAGTACAGCTTCCTGCTGGGCAGAAAGGAAGGGAGGCTGCAAAGCTGGCAGTTTGGCTTGGCTCTGTACCTTAGCTGCCACCCCAGCTGCTGTGCAATCTGATCTTGGTCCTTAGCTGCCACCCTAGCTGCTGTGCTCTCATCTTCAGCAACAATTGCTTTTGTTTGTCTGTTTTTTGTTCCTCCCACAATGTGGCAAGTACCCAAAATGAGTAAGCTTCACTGCTTTTACTTCTACTGCTGTAAGATGCCTGTGGGCATTTAAGTCTGGACCTAGGACATATTGAGGAAGGATTTGCCAACTGTAAATCATCTGCTCTGGCATAATCATCTAATGCTGGATGATGGATAGTTGAAATCACAGGCACCAAAGTTCATTACAAGGAATCCAAAGATTTTGTGAATGTGGAGTGCATTAGTGTCTCCTGAGGCTGCAGACAGCCTAGAACAGAGCTTGTATGTCCCAGTGCTAAGAATGTTGTTGTTGATTAAAGCATAAAGAAGCTAAATGTTCATCATAACAACGTCTGCTCAGCCAGCAGCACCTTGCTCTGGCATCAGCAGGGGATGAAGATGCAATAAGGGCACTGCTTTTCTCTCTCGCCCACTGTTCTTTCAACAGGCACATTGAGTAAAAGCATCCAACAACCAGCCAGTTATTTTTCAAATTCTGTGAGAAATGTGCAAAATGGTTCTGTCTGTTATCTTCAGAAGCACATAGAAATTGTGTTGGCACATCTGTTTAGATCCTAGACTATCACTTTAAACTATTTTGACCCCAGAAAGCCAGATTCTAATGTGTCAGTGAATCTTATCAGTGAATTGCTTTTTTTTTTTTTTTTCACCTCTTAGGCTCCAGTAGTGCCATCATTTAACAAACTCGGGTTGTTGTTGACCTCTAGCTCTGTTTGCTAACCTGAAAGTGATCACAGAATTTGAGAGTGTTCAGGCTGATATTCTACCAGCCCCGTGAAAAGGAATAGGAGAAGAGATAAGGCAGCCCTGTCAAAGAAACATGGTGCGGGCAAGAGAAGAGCTATCTGGAAGGTATGCAATCATGCTGTTTGAATGGAAGTGGTTAAAGTTTCACAGAATGAAGCTTTCCTCAACACGCTTTTGCTGTCTGCTCTTTAGTCTCAGCCAAGATGAAGCCTTGCAGGACATCAGCCAGACAGTAACCACTGTGGTCAGGTCATCAATATTAACATCAGGCAGTTGCGTGTGAAAGGAAGCTGGCTCTGGTGTCCCTTCTAACAACAATAATACTAACAAACACCCCTGTGAAGGTGTGCCCGCTGCCAAGCATTGTGCTTTGGTGGTTCTCCTCTCACCTGCAGAACAGAGAAGCTGTGTAATGTGTTGGAATCTTTGTGTTCCCAACTGAGGGGTAAGGAGCCTTCCAGTATTTGAAGGTGGCCTAGAGGAGAGCTGCAGAGGGGCTTTTTTACAAAGGCATACAGTGACAGGACAGGGGATAACAGCTTCAAACTGGAAGAAGCTGGAATTAAGTTAGACATTAGGAAGAAATTCTTGCATGTCAGGATGGCAAAGGCACTGGAACAAGTTGTCTGGAAAAGTCATGGAGGCTTCAAGCCTGAAAGTGTCCAAAAGCCAGGCTGGATGGAGCCCTGAGCAACCTGGTCTCATAGGTGTCCCTGCCCAGGGAAGGGGGATTTTGAACTAGGTGAAGATCCTTTACAACTCAAACCATTCTGATATTTAGATGTCTTAAGTGTATGCTGATTTTAAGTGCTGAATAACTTCCCTGATGTAGTTACTAAGGTATATTCAGGTATATCCATGCTAATGAACTGAAAAAAACACCCAAAAAACCGAGTGATGCCAGCAGCTTCTTCTATCAGCTTCAGGGTTTTCTTTTATTAATCGTTCTTAAGACTGGCAGCTGGTCACAGTGTGTTTTAAGTACTCAACCCTATGTCTTTAATGCCGTAGTACTGCACAGCACCAAAGCAGTCGGCTACCTAGGCAAGGTGCCTTTGTCCTTCTGGGAGGACAATGGATGTATTTGGATTTCCAGGCACCTTTTGAAACCTTCTCCCTTCGCGTGTTCTTTTACATTCTCTCTGGAATGGTTGTAGATATGTAGAAATGCTTGAAAGTCACCGCGTTACACAAACACGGCTGGATCTGGGCTTGTTTCAGCAAAGATCTCCCGCCCGTGTCACCTCTTGCCGGGACAGGAGACGTTCATGTCCAGTGCAAGGCTTGTCGCTTTCCGCTGCTGCGGAAGGCAGGGCGCGCAGGAGAGGAGCGGCAGCCACTCTGTACCGGAGCGGTGCCCGGGAAGGCGGAGGGCAGAGCGCAGCCCCGGCAGCCGGCCTAGCGCAGGGCGGCTCGTGTGGCACGGCTGATGCTCCCCGGTGACCCAGCCCGCGCGTTTCTGCCCGCGGGAGAGCGGCCGCCCTTATGGGGACAGCGGCGCTTACGCGGGGCAGCCGCCGCTGCTTTTTGTTTTGGCCGAGACAGAGGCTCCTGAGGGTCAGAGCGGAGGGGGAGGCAGAGCTGCGGCTAGCCGAGGGAGGCGGGGGGCGAGCCCGTGCCGGTAGCCCCCTCCCGCCGTCCCCCGCCGGCCGCGCACAGGCGCGCTCGG